>CM062818.1:2000983206-2001434795 GCA_031772625.1 Pinus tabuliformis | reverse complement strand
TTTTGAAAATACACGGCTATTATGCCTAGGAGGGAATATACATAAGATTTGGGTTTTATACACCTAGTGTTAATAATATTAGGGTGGTGTAAGATAAGGGAGGTTATAGTAGAATTAGAGTTAATATGAATGAAGGAGGGAATTTAGAAAGGGGTGTTAGTGATTGCTTAGAGAGGGAAAGAAGAAGTAGTGATGCTCTTTGCTGTAATTTCATGGACTTCACCACTTTGCTTGCTGATAGGATTAATTGCCTTGGCAAGAGACCTATTGATACTTGTGTAATGGTGATCTTATTCTTTCTGCAACCACAACTGCCTACCCAACTATTTTGCCTAGCATTTTTTGTTTCTTCTTGGAGGGGCACTTGAACTTGCAACCCTCAATTGCCTTTTCTTTTCTTTGGCTTTTTCCTCTTTTTCTCTATCTACTTCTACCCTTATGTCTTCCAAGGTCCCAGATTAAACTTTTGGGAACCTTTGCTTCTCTACCTGAACTACTTGTCTGCCAAGATTAAGCATTTGGACAAACCTCTTTCTCTATTCTACAACTCAAAATTGAAACATGGCATGATCCAGATTAAACTGTTGAATCATCCACAAAAATTGAATAAGGTCCTCATACTTGAAACACTTTACCCAGCTCTTGCTTTCTAGGAAATATGGGATCTTTGGGATACCAAGCAGAGCATATTTTGGCTTTTCTCTTGCCAATCATGAAATAGAAACCTATTACTATAGGTATCCAACAGTGGCTCCACATGGGGATGGTTTTTCTTTTGAAAGACCAAGAACAGCAGGTCAGATTGCCTTGTTGCTTGACTGCCCATCTTTGTCTTTAAAATCTGCTGCATATAATCTGTCAAAATAGTGTGTTTCTTTCTTGGAGAACCTCTGATTCTATCTGCCTGTTGCTGCTAGGTGCAGCATTTGGGAAAACCTCTTTATATAATTTAAATCAAAAAGAATATGTACAATTGCATATATACAATGAACCTCTGAATTTCTATCATAGTGAATAGTCAAAATAGTGCTTCAGCATCCTGCCATTGACAGGACCTTCATCCATTTCAGTCACAGTCAAACTTTTTAGGAAGTAGGTGTTATTACCTTGTACTGCTTGGACAGCAAATGGTCCTTTCCATAAAGAATCAAACTTTCCATGTTTTCCTTTCTCTTCTCTTCTTGCATCCCACTTTAAAACTTTGTCCCCTACATTGAAATCTTCAGCTTTAGTTCTTCTATCAAAGGCCCTTTTCAGTTTCTCTTGTAGTATCTGCACTCTGCTGAAAACTTGTTCTCTGGTCTGCTGTAGACAAATTATCTGGTTAATCCTTCTTTGCATGTCATTTGGCTCTGCTTGGTTTTCTTGTAGGAGTTTCATAACCGGCACTGCTAGTGATGAAGGAAATCTGGCCTCTAATCCATAGACTAACTCATATGGGCTGGTCCCAATTGATCTTTTGGTGGTTAATCTGTCTGCCCATAAAGCATTACTAGTTTCTTATGCCAGTTCTTTTTTGTCTCTTCCAGCACTTTCTTTATGATGTTTATCAGGCTTTTGTTTGATGATTCAGCAAGACCATTTCCTTGAGGATAGTAAGCTGTAGAATGGCCCAAAGTAATGTGAAATTTATGGCAATAATTCACCATCTTCTTGGATCTGAAGGCAGCAGCATTGTCTGTTATTATCTTGTCTGGCACCAAATCTAGCCAGTATATTGTTCTCCAAAAATTGAATGATTACTGAATCATTTGCTTGTCTGCATGGGGCACTTCAATCCACTTGGTGAAGTAGTCTGTTGCTGTTAGAATCCATCTGTGTTGCCCGAAGATGAGGGGTGAATTTCTCCAATGAAATCCAAGCCCCATTGTTGAAAAGGTCTCTCTGTTGCAATGGGCCTCAAAGGGAGTGGCAGCAACTGTCTTTTTCCTTCAAACAGTTGGCACTTGTGGCATGATGTTGTGAATTTCTTTCTTATACCGAGAACATAGTGGGCCAGTAATAACCACCCTTAATACTGTCCACAGTGGACTTCCAGTACAGATGGTCACCACAGTCTCCAGCATGGAATTCTTGCATGATATTGTCAGTTCACTCTCAAGAAGACAGTGCAAGCAAAATACCTTCATGTTTTTTCCAGAGTAGATTCTCATCTATCACACAAAATTAGATGTTTTCATTTTTAGAACCTAGACTTAGTTCTGGACAGTCATGGGGAGCACACAGGTTTTGTAACACATAACAGATATCAGAGTACCATGGAGATTGTTCAAAGGCTACATTGATCTTTGGAGTCGCCAGCTCTGATTCACTGTCCATTTGGTTGATATCTAAAGCTTGGAATTTGCTTCTGTCATTAACTTGGCCAAACCTTGCCCTTTTATCAGCTTTGTAGGCTTTATTTCAATGTCAAATCAAGTATGTTTGCAATCCATTTTCCTTTCTTCCCTCTAATTTTCTTGTGTGAGGATGTCTTTGACAATAGGACTTGGTACATAAGCCACAACATGGGAGTAAAGGATGTAAATCCTAAAGTCTTTGATAGCTTTGATTAAGGCATAGGCTTGTTTCTCCATTATTTGGTACTTTAGGGGGGCATCTCTAAGAGCTCTGCTGAAAAAAGCAATGGGCTTTTCATTCCCTTGGTCATCATCCTGTAATAAAACAGCAGCAATAGTATGTTGGGAGGCAAAGGAGAAAATGATGAAGTCTCTGTCAAACTGAGGGTTAGTTAACACTGGGGTTTGAGTCAAGGCCAATTTTATACTTTCAAAAGCTTGTTTTGCTTCAACAGTCCACTTGACCTTTGAATCTTTCTTTAGCATATTGTTTAATAATCTGATTAACTCTGCTAAATTTGGGATAAACCTTCTCAAAAAGTTGATTTTTCCCAAGAATCCTTGCAGCTCTTTGACATTCCTTGGGTGAGGCATTTGTAGGATAGCTTGTATCCTATCTGGATCAATTCTTATGCCATCTTTCGAAATGATGTGTCCTAGAAGTTTCGCTTCTTCTAAGCCAAATAAAGACTTCTTGGGGTTTAAGGAAATACCATATTTCCTGCATGTTATGAAGATTTGTCTCAGATGTTTCAAGTGTTCTTGGTCAGATTTTGAAAAGGGTGTAAGATCTCTAAGTAAATGACCAAGAAATCATGAATTTCCTTTGCAAAAGCAATGTCCATTGCTCTTTGAAATGTTGCCCCTGCATTTTTCAATCCAAAGGGCATCTTCACATACTTGAAAGTACCCCATGGGTAGTAAATGCAGTCTTGTCTTGATCATCAGGGTGTACCAGGATTTGATTGAAACCTGAGAAGCCATCCAACAATGATATTCTTGAGGCTCCTACTACTCTTTGAAGGATGTGGTCCATTTTGGGTAAGGGTAGTTGTCTTGAGTGACACTAGGTTCAAATTCCTTAAGTCTACACAAAGTCTAATCTCACCAGTTTTCTTTCTTGTAGGGACCAAATTTGAAATCCACTCAGAAAACCTGATTGGTGCTATGATACCAGCTTTGAACATTTTTTGTAATTCCTTTTCAATAAGGAAGAAGGACAGGATTGATTCTTCTCAATTTCTGTTTGAATGGTTTTTGATTAGGCTTGAGGGAATGGTGTGCTGGATAACAGAGGTATCATAAGACTTCAAGTCTTCATAACCCCAGCAAAGACACTTGGAACTCTTTAAAGAGATCAACATATTTGGGTTTTTGATTAGGGGGCAAAGCAGCAGATAGCTTTATTATTTTAGGCTTGTCAGTGGTACCAATGTTACATTCTTCAATTGTTGCATCTAATGGCTGCATCTTTGGTTTCCTGGGGACATCATTTGAGTCAAAAATGTCCTCTAGTGGGGTAAGGCCTGCTGGAAGAAGATTGTCTTTGAGTTGTATGATTTCATCTTCAGCTTTGCTCAGCTCTTCACAGTCAATTTGGTGAATTTGCTGAATGTTTTCTTTGTTGAAAATGGTTGGACTGAGTAGTTGTTTTGCTGTCCTAGGTGACATTGTTGGCAGACTGTTGAAACTGTAATGTGATTGACTTGCTCCATCAACTATTTGAGATTGACTTGCTGTCTCAAGGTCAATATTTAATCCTGTAAACTCTTGTTGCAAGGTTAAAAAAATTGTTTATATTTGCCTATCATTCTCAAATACTTGCAACTCTTTGACATTGTTTGGAATAGAAGGCCTATATTTGACTTCTGCTGTGAAACAATTTGGGTTGTAGTGGGAATTTAAGGTGCTGGCAAATGTTGCCAAGCTGTGAGCATGGAGATTGTGGCCCCTTGGAATCTTTGTGATAACAAACTCGGAGAAAGTTTCTAGTATTTCAATTACAGCAGACCTATAGGACCTTAATCTTTTGTCATTGGTGACAAAATCCCCTTTTACTTGTTGGATTACTAGATCAGAGTCCCCCATGATTGAGAGGCTATGTGCTTGTAATGATTTTGCAATCTTGAGGCCTAATAGCAGAGCTTCATATTCTGCCATGTTGTTAGTGCATTTAAAGTTCAATCTATAAGCCCGCCTTGTGCACAGGCTTTCTGTTTGTTATGTATCCATACTCCAGCTCCTGCCCCTAACTTGTTAACTGAGCCATCAAACTCTAGGACCCACAGACTATCTTGCTGGTCAGGAGATTTTAAATTCTTTTCATGGGATGGCAATGTGAGCATGAGTTGAGGTTTCTTTTCCCATTTGTCTCCTAGGATAATTTCATCATTTGTTTGACAATCTTTGACAACTAGAGGAGGGTTAACGGTATTGTTGGGCTGATTGAAATTTGGCAGGTGCCACTTGTTTGATCAATGTTTTGTTCTCGTATGGGTGTTTCGGTTTAATGTCATTGTTTGAGAAGCTTGCGCTGTCATTGAAAAGATGAAGGAGTCTATGTCCGAATGGACAGCATATATTGGAAAATTTTGAGGCTTTTCTTCACTGCTGACCATATATTTCATGAGTGTTTCCCTATAAAGTCTCTTTGGTTGTCCAAAGACAGAGATGGTTGCATATGACATGTCTAATTGCAGGGAGCCTTGGAGCTTGGCTCCCCATGATCTTGATAAGAGCATCCCATATTTGGGTGGGATATTAGCAACAACAACATCCATTAAAATGGTTTTGTTGGGAAATTGAACCAAGGACACACATAAATCCTTTATTAGGCCCAAGCATTTGACTTGACTAGAATCAAAAGAAAACAGGTCTTTGTATGGTCTTGTTATATCCAAGTTTAATCTTTCCATGACAGCTTTTGGCATAAGGTTGTGAGAGGCACCTGAGTCAAACATTGCATTATGCAGTATTTTATCATGAACATGCAAGCTGACATAAAAAGGTAAAACCCCTGTGACTACTGTTTTTCCATCTACCTCTGGGCCAAACAGTAATTCTGGAGTGTCATCTAGCACATTTACCTCATCTTTGTTGTTGGTGAGCTGAAGGGATTTTTTGATCTGTTGCTTATATATGTCATGCTTGGCTAGCTCTGAAAGGGGAATTGCTATCTTTAACTTGCCAATCTCTGTTCCTAGGTCAAAGGGTTTATCCACCTGAATTTTAGAGTCACGGATAGCAGTCCTTTCTCTGTTCATCGAATCTTCTTGTTGGATTTCATCTTGATTTTGGAACCTGCCCCTCATGCCCATGACTTGAGGGGTAATGTTCGGATTTGGGTGGGAGGATGAGGTTGCCGTGGGCTGTTGTGGTGTGGACAGTAGTTCAGTGACCTCCTCAACCACTACTTCCTTTGCGGGCAAGCTTGTTTTGTCATCAGGTTCAGTGACTAAGGTTTCTTTAGATTGCTGTTTCTCCTTTACCTTCTCAGCTGATTTGCATTTACAGTCCGACTTCTTATTTGTATTGTTTATGGACTTCATAGACAGCAGTATCATACCCTTGTTTAAAGTCAAAAGATTCCTGATTGTGTTTGGAATGTTTTGCTTTCATCCTCCTCATGGTCTTCTTGTGTTAAGAAAACATGGCTTTTACCATCCAGACCTATTAAGTTGATGTCAGGATCTTCATTGAGCTGATTAGCTGAGGAGTTTCTGCATAATTTTCTTGAAAAGGGGGTCTGATATCTTGGTCAGCACCTGTCTTCCCTATATTGGGGTTCTGTGTTCTCCTAAAATTTGGGTTTCTAGGAGGATTGTTTTGTGGTGCCTCCCATGATGACTTTCTTTCAACTGATTCCACTCTTTCACCTAGTCTTTTCATGCTGTTTAGTATTGCATCCAACTTTTGATCAAAACCTGAGGGCTCTTCTTTGAAACCAACCTTCTTTTCCAGCTTTGCCCTGTTTCTTTTGGCAATTAGGTTGGCCTCTACAGTGACTGCAACTCTTTGGGCTTCTGCAAGGGTTGGAGGGTCTCTTTCTCTCAACTGATAGGCCATATCAGAATCAAAACCATCAGGGAAGTTTAAAAGGGCCAATCAGGAGGGGGCCTTAAGTTCTGGGGGATAGCATTGTATATGTTGTTGAACCTAGCACAATACTCCAAAACCGTTTCTTGGGCCCCTTTCTAATAGTGTTATATTCACCAAGTATATGGTGTGGATCTCTCTTTTTCTCCCATCTGTTGGTAAATTCCTGGTATAGAACTTCAGGGGTTGCAATGGAATTTGCATTTAAGGATCTAAACCAAGTTCTGACATCCCCAGTTAAGCTTTGAACAAAAATTCTCATCCTAACACTGTCATCATCTATTTCAAAGGTCTCAAAGTGATCTTGCATCTTCTTAGCATGCTGGGTAGCTGTCAAAGGGCCCTGGGAGTCAAAAAATGAGAGTCTAGTTTGGTAGTCTTGGGTAGAGCTGGAGCATTGGCTGGTATATCTGCAGAGGTGCATATCTGTTAGCCATGTTTATGGGATTATAGGGTTAATAGGAACAAATGGGACAACAGGGATTACAGGTGTAACCGGGTTAAGAGGATGGGTAATAAGTGGGGAACTGGTTGAGGGAGTGTGTGCAGATGGTGAAGATGGGAGAGAAGGGCTGTGAGGTGTTGATGATGAGCTAGGGAATTAGGTGTGGAACGGAAAAGGACTTTACAAGGAGTTGGAATGAGGATAGGTTGGTCTAAACTTATATCTGAATCAGCAAGCTTCTCCTGCTTTTGCTGTCTCCTTATGTTCTTTGGTATGATATTTGGGTTATCGACGATGATGGGTTGATTAGGGTCAGGGTTTGCCCTAGTGTGCCTTGGGTTTCTTTTGGGAGCCAGCTTCTAAGTATTCTTTAGAACTTTATACAGAAAGTTTTGTATGTACAAGGACTAGGTAAGAATTCTGGAATGACTATATATTTCTCAAAGCTAAGATGAAGATTCCCTAGTTAGCTCTTCCCTAAAGCTGTCCCTGTGTTTACAGAAACAGTCCTAAGGCCTCTTGGCTAGTTTCAGGCTTGATGGTAGCTTTTGAAAATAGATAGTAATTGGAAAAATCTTAATTCCCCAGTGGAGTCGCCATTTATGTTAACACCCAGGTTGTTCCCTATGACTCCCAAGGGAATACGGCCGGGGTAACCACTAACCAATCTTCGGATCACTGTTTCTAGCCAAACTGTGATCAGAGAGGGCTCTCTCTTTATGATTTGTAACTGTTTGTGATAGGGTTTTAGGCTAGCTATTATGTACTGTTTTTTTGCTTATGTTTTGGTTGATGAAACTCCTTTTAGATTCTATTGATGTAGTTTTCAGAGAGGTTGAGTACCATTGGGCAATGGAGTCTGTGGCTATATGTGTTTGAAACTTTGAGATAAAAGATGGAACTTACAGGGCCATTTGAGTGCTTAATAGAACAGATTTTTGATTAAATGACTGGAAACAGGTAACACGAACAGTGAAAGCATTTAAGAATTTTCACTTATTGTTTATATATTTCCAACAGACAACTTTAAGAGGAGAAAGACAGAGGTCTCAGGGGCAAAAATTGAATCCCTGAGAATGCATGTCACAGTAAAAGACACAGTTTTGAAATGCAGCAATTAAGAATTACAATTCTGTCACTGTATCTGAGGAAAACATGTATAATAGCTCAGTTTGAGTCCAGGGTAAACATGGTTAAATCCTGGGACTATCCTTTCACCTGGCTATCAAGTGTAATGCATTTGAACAACAAAAGAGAACAAAAGACTCAAAAACATATAACAAAGAGATTTGAGAATACTTGCTGTTTTATGCAACACCCTGGAATCCTGTAACATTCATCTTTCACCACAATACATCAAAGAACACCAAGCCTTGGAAATTCCATTCTTCCTTTGTATTACTTCTCTGAAAATATTACAACGAGCAAGAGCTCTTCAAAAGAAAATTGCAACAACCCCTTCAACTGCTGTGAAGGGTCAATATATACTTGCGGTGATTTACAAAATATCTGAGTTCTGAGTTATCTCAGATTTTACATTCTTACCAACTACTTAAGATATTAAGATCAAAATTTAATGCAGCATTGATTACAGAGTACAGGCATTTTAATGCTCTGTCAGAAGATATTTTAGCCTTTGGGAACAGCTAAGTCGGTCGAGATATTCTGAATAAATGCTGGAAGATCTGTCTTTAAGGCTTTGTACGCTGTATCCTGGACTTGTCACCTGTGATTGTGACTGCTGCTTGTGGCGAGTTAATGGTCCTGCTGAGTTGGCTCAGCTTCTACTTCTTCCCTGTAGATCTCTTTCTTCAAAATTGTGCCTGCGCATGTATGCTTATTTGCCTGTAGAAATGGCGTTACTGATTCTGGCCTGACAAAACTGTCTGTGTCAAATTTCTCCAGGCATCCTGTGTGGGCAGCTGGTGTGCTAGGATTGCACCCAGAGTTTCATCTGCTTCTGTAAATTTGAAGAAGTTAGGTGGTGTATCAAACAGATGGTCAACTTCATTCATGAGGAAAAACAGGTTCTCCACTCTGTCATACATACTCTGCCCGTGGCTGGCCCTGGTTCTGCTGAAGTGCTGGGCGGTTGTGCAATCTCTGCTACTGCCTGGGCATCAATTCTCTTATTGTAATTCTCTAGGGTGAGCAGTCTTCCTACACTGCTTAAAATGCTGGGGAGGCCTCTGTTCTGTAGTGCCACGAATTTCTCCAGGAATCTGTTGATTTCAGTTTGCATATCCTGGTCCTCCTTTCCAATGTTCCAACTAAGTTCCTTAATGTAATGACTCTCTTTGCTACAGCAATTGCTTCTGTCCTGTTAGTGATTCCCATGACAGCTAATTGAGAGCTAGTCTTATAGTTCAGAGTGTTGATTATCCTTGTAGCAGCTTCTGGCATGTGTCCAAGGCTTGCCCTGGCTCTCTGTATTTCTTTGTTTGCTTTAGTGATGAGCACCATTTGCTCATCCATGGTCTCAATATATTGCCACTGTTTGGCAATGGACCTTCCAATGTTGCTCCATAGCACTGCTTTCATTTCAGCTGTCACCTTTTCTAGTGCAAGCTCCTTCTCTAGTTCAGCAATTCTTCTCTTAAGATTTTACCTCTCTGTCCTTGGCTGCCTCATTCTGTTTGCTCTTGTCAAACCTTTCATTTACCTTAGTCAAGGTTTTCTTAAGCTCATCCAGCTCTTTGATTTGAGATTCCATGGCTTGGATCTCAACTTGCAGCTTTTGCATGTCTAAGCTGGCAGCCTGTTCTGATGTTGTAGTTGTTGCTGCTGTGGATGGTGCTGTAGTTGGTGCTGTAGCTTCTGTTTGCTGAGGAGGAGGAGTAGTCTTTGGAGGGATTTCCTCAAGATTTATTATCACAGGAGGAGGCTGGGAGGGTTGGCCCTCTTCTCTTTGCTTCAGTGTTTCCTGTAGTGCTGCCTTTGCAGCTTCAGTTTGTCCCAGCTGGTCTTGAGTCCTAACCAGCTCTTTGTATAGGGATACCAGCAGATCTGTAGCATCCTTTTCTTGCCTTTGCTGGGCAACTTCATCTGTTTGTGGATGGATGGTGGCCGGGAGTTTGATTTTCTTTCTTAGGGCTGCCATATCTGCATCCCTTATCTTCAGGAGCTCTTGGATGCCTTTGACATCTTTAGGATCATGCCCTATCTCTATAATTACCTCTTCCAAGGACTTGATCCTATTGTCCTTGGCTTGTGATGAAGCTCTTTCTAACTCCAGCTGAGAAGCTGTGTTGTCCAGGCTGCTCTTTAATTTATAATTCTCCAATGTCTCATCTGCCAGGGAGGCATACACCATTTCACCAGTCTGCTTATGTAGTTCAATCTTGTCCATGGGGTGTATGTCTTTGGCAAGAACCTCCATGTTGGTTCTTAGATAGTCTGAGGTGGACTGAGGCTGCAAAGTTGTAGGCATGAAGTGGCTCATTATCATTTTGCCTTCGCTCACATCGAAAGCAGACATGAGTCTCTGCTGGTTGCTAGGAGCTAGGTTCAACAAGTGATCGTACAGCTGCACTTTTATTGGATCACTCCTCCTCTTGATGTCAATGAATTGCTGTTTTATACTTGACTGCCCTTTTCTAGTTTGACCGGAGGAGCTGACCTCTCCTCCCATAGTCATGTCATGTCCTCGCTGAGATGAGCTGGCCGAAAGTTCTCCACTGGGTGGGCCCATGCCCATGGCTTGCCTTACTGCTATGTCCTCCTCTTGGGAGTCATTCAGTCTTTGTCTCTTCTCTCCTCTGATGAAGGATGAGGTGTGGGGGGTCTCTCTCTCCCTTTTTCTAGTCACATCCTCCTTCTGTGGTGTTTGGAGGACTGAGGTGTCTACATTGGTGTCTGTCCTGGGAGGCACCTCTGTTTGAGGCTGCTGTTCAGTGTTACTAGGTAAATCTGTCCCCTTTTCCTGCTGCAAGGGCTGCTGTTCGCTGGACTGTGCTTTTTCTTGTTGCTGTCCCAGTTCTTGCTGTTCCATTTCTTCTTGCTGTTGTAGCAAGGTGTCAACTTGTTCCTCTGTCAATACAGGTGGCTGTTCCACCTGTTTACCTTTGTCTTTGCCTGCTGCCTGGGATGTCTTCTCAGTGGTTTGCTGCTGTGCTGCTGAAGATCTAGCAGCTGTTCCGATTTGCCTTCTGTAGGAGAGGGGCACCTGTCCACAAGTTTCCAAGTCAGCTTCTTTTTGTACATTCCTGGCTTCTTTCTCAAGCAATTCTACCTCAGTGAGTTGTTCTATTAGTGTACCCTCTTCCCAATCTAGTGCATTGGCATACTTTTCTATTTCAGGTTGTCTTTTATGTGCATAGTTGCCCAGTCTGTATCTAATTCTCCTGAGGGAGATAGTATGATTGGGGTCATAAGGAATCCACTCAAAACTGGTCTGCAATCTGAGGCCTTCTAGCATGCTGTGTGCCTCTTTCCATCCTTCCTCTTTCTTGTTATACAGGAAGGAACCTAGCTGGCTTCTTACCTTCAATTGTGACTTCTTGTTTCTACTCTGAAAGTGAAGGTAATCTGAGTTCCCAAACTGCCTGAAATACTCTAAGGCAAAAAGCCTCATGGGGACATACCTTGGCAATCTAAATGGGTTCAATTCACAGCCATATATCCTAATGACTGTGTGGTTCTGGTAGAAGTACCAGTTGCCAATATTGTAAGATTTGTTCAAATGTAGAATCCTCCTCATTTCATCGGTTAATCTAGGAGGAGGAGTACCTTGCAGAACTGTTAGGGCCGGATGAACAAATAAATCAATAAACTCACAGTATGTATAGGGTGATACTGAGGTAAAATGAAAAACAGAGGTCCAGAAAACAACTGATCTTGGGCCTCCTTGGGCATTGAGTGGCCTCAAAGGAACAGAGAAGGTAGCTGGCTGATAGAAAAGGAATAAATGATATATATAGGAGGAGTACCTGAACAGTCTCTCCCTTTTCAAATTCATGAACTGATCATGGATTTTCTCTGCTATGTAAGTTGCATAGTCATACTGCACAGCTGGAGGCTTACCAGGGGCAAACATGGACAGCATTGCCATTAGACTTTCATCTACATCTTCCAGCCCCCTGAACCCTAGGACATAGCTAATCAGATCCACCAGCATTCTGCCCAACTCATTCAGATAACGGTACCCAATAGGAGGGGTTCTGACTGTTTCTGAGCTTGGTGTGACAAACAGTTGGTTAATTTTGATAATCTGGTCACTGGACAGCTTGATCCCTGTGTTAATCAGATTCTGCATGGACAGAGGGGTCAATTTCTTGGCTGTACTGAAGTGCAGCATCTGGTTTATGCTCTCTGGGGTGATGTGGAACAGGACTAGGCCTGTGGGGCTTATGACTGCCCTTTGGCTGGGGTCATAGCATTCCTGACAGCTATAAATAAGCTCTGGCATTGGATTGACTTGGGGAAGGTTGTATATGGGCAAATTTGATTCCCAAATCCCCAAGATATCTGCCCCACTGAGGTGCTGGGCTCTTAATTCATTCAGCATTAACACATTATACTTGGTTCCCATGGGAAACCAATCCAGCATTTGGTAGTCCATGTCCCCCAGGGCTTTCCATGCTAGTTCTTGGTGAGGTGCATTGATGGGCTTAATGTTCAGTGCAATAGGGGTCTCCATAGCTGTTCAAGTTACCAGAATTGCAAATAGACAGGGGGAATGGTGAAAACACAGTCTGGAGACAGTCTTCTGTGGAAACAGTTGAGGTTTTGAGTATTCAAGGGGAATTCTCTCAGTAGCAATTGAAATACTACTGGAGTCTAGTGATAGAACCTCTCTGCGGTGTAATTGAACTCTATAACCGGGTGAATTATGTCTATTAGCAATTCTGCCGGGAAAACGCAGAATTACAGAGGTTTAATGAGAATTGCAGGTTTCTAGAGCTCTGCCAGTGTTTCTTGGCCCTCCCAATGACAATGGTGGATGAGTGAAGGGGAATGAACGGTGTAAATATAGTTTTTATGGTTCTATTATCCCTGTGAGAAATTTTGAGCTTAATGAAGGTCGTATGGAGGGCGAAATGGTCTAAATACCTGTAATTCGACGAGCAGAGGTTGAAACACAGGTGCACAGGCGCTTTTTGAGGAGGTCGCCCGGGCTAATCGGCTGGTTGGCGAAAATTCGAGTTCAAACGGTCAAGCAGAGCGCTCAGTAAAAAACACAGTGAAAATGGTAAAAACACGGGAAAAATTGGTAAATATGGGTCATTTTACCATTTGGCGCTTTTTTCTGCTGACGTCAGCATGACGTCATTGGTGGGTCATGGTGAGGTGACGTCAGCTGACGTCATCGGGCGACGTGGCAGTGGGCGACTGGTCAAAGGTTCGGCGAGGTGGCAGTCCAGTCAGCAGTGAGGTGGGCCAATAACATAAGCGGGTACGGGCAGGCAAACGTGGCGGTGAATTAGCGGCGGGTAGGTGGCGGTTAACGTGCGACGGTCACGGTTAAGGCCTTAACCGTTGCGGTTTCCCGGGGCGGTTAAGGTACGGCGCGGAGGATGTCAGAGCGGGCTCCGAGATGGTTTTAGCGCCCGACGCGTGGAGGAGGCGTGACGAGGCGCAACGTCACTTCCCCGGAAGTTAACGTGCGGCCACGGGAGGCGCTCCGATATTGCTGTAGGCCGTCGGATCTGATGGGCTTGATCCGACGGCTGGCGGAGGGGAAACAAGCGCCTTTGATATTGCGGGCGGAAAAATTAAAATTTGTGGGTTTTATGTGGGTTTTTGCAAATGTTTAGATTAACCAGCCATGCGGTAGGATTGGGAAACGTGCCAGAGGCGGGCATTTGACCTTTGCAAAGGTTTTATAGGCAAAATGGGTTTGGAAAGTGGGTTTTAGCAATGCAGAGGTGATTTGAAGGCAAATTGACTTGCAGCAAAGGGGAAAAAGGGTGGAATAGGTTCACCAAAGTGGCCAGATGCCATTTGGCCCCTTTTGAAAAATACACGGCTATTATGCCTAGGGGAGGGAATATACATAAGATTTGGGGTTTTATACACCTTAGTGTTAATAATATTAGGGGTGGGGTAAGATAAGGGAGGTTATATAGTAGAATTAGGAGTTAATATGAATGAAGGAGGGGAATTTAGAAAGGGGGTGTTAGTGATGGAGTAGAGAGGGAAAGAGAGGAAGTTAGTGATGCTCTTTGCTGTAATTTCATGGACTTCACCACTTTGCTTGCTGATAGATTAATTGCCTTGGCAAGAGACCTATTGATACTTGTGTAATGGTGATCTTATTCTTTCTGCAACCACAACTGCCTACCCAACTATTTTGCCTAGCATTTTTTGTTTCTTCTTGGAGGGGCACTTGAACTTGCAACCCTCAATTGCCTTTTCTTTTCTTTGGCTTTTTCCTCTTTTTCTCTATCTACTTCTACCCTTATGTCTTCCAAGGTCCCAGATTAAACTTTTGGGAACCTTTGCTTCTCTACCTGAACTACTTGTCTGCCAAGATTAAGCTGTTTGGACAGACCTCTTTCTCTATTCTACAACTCAAAATTGAAACATGGCATGATCCAGATTAAACTGTTGAATCATCCACAAAATTGAAATAAGGTCCTCAATACTTGAAACACTTTACCCAGCTCTTGCTTTCTAGGAAATATGGGATCTTTGGGATACCAAAGCAGAGCATATTTGGCTTTTCTCTTGCCAATCATGAAATATGAAACCTATTACTATAGGTATCCAACAGGTGGAAGTAGTAGCTCTCTCAAAATCCTCAAAAGAGGCAGCTATTAACTTCTTGTTTGAATTGTTCATGCAATATGGATTGCCCAGAGAGATCATAATAGATGGAGGTTCACAATTCACTACCCACATGATTTCTGCTACAATGAAAAAGTATCACATCCAACATAGTGTTAATTCCCCTTGTCATCCTTAAGCAAATGGATAGGTGGAAAGTACCAATAAATTTTTGGAGGCGATTCTAACAAAAAATAAAATTGTATCCACCAACCACCAGAACTAGGCCACCAAATGGGCCTACCGAACAACTTGGCGCAAAACTACTGGTTATTCACCATACCAGCTCGTTTTTGGGAATGAACCTATTTTCCTTGATAGAATTTAAATTAAGACTCTCAAAACTGAAAGGGAAGTCAGACTTGATTTGAGAAAAGCACAAAAACACTGCCTGCAACAGCTTAATGAACTGGATGAAATATGACTGGTAGCCTTACAACACACAAGTGTTGTTCAAAAACAAAGGGCCAAATGGCATGATCAGCTAATCAAGAAGAAAACTTTCCAAAAAGGCGATTAGGCACTATTGTACGATTCTAGATTCCAATATTTTCCAAGGAAGCTTCAAACTAGATGGGTTGGACCATATATTATATGAGGTCACTGAAGTTCATGACAATGGTATGGTGAGCATTACTACCATTGATGGATCTAGCATATCTCTCCTTGCTAATGGACATTGATTACACCTATATCACTAGCCACTTACGCAAGAGTCTTTTCTTCATGATGTAAATAATGATTCAAATTTGTAGGTTTCAACTGATCGGCGAGGTAACCCCGCAGATACAATTCGCTAAAGCATCTTTTTCGAAATTCTTTCCATTTTGTACATAATGTATATAGTTATTGAGGAAATCGTTTAAGAATATAAAAAAAAATAATAATAAATAATAAATAACAATAAATAAATAAACTTCATAATACAATAATAAAGCATGGGGGAATGTTGCTCCCTTAGGCCACAGTCATTTGTCCCTTAGTCACATTTATTGTTTACTTACTCACAATTTTTGTTCCCTTGGTCGCAGCCTTTGTTCCCTTAGTCGCAACGTTCTTCCCTTGTCACAGTTGTTGTTCCCTTAGTTGCATCACTATTTCCTCAGTCACAACTGGTTTTCCCTTAGTTTCACCCATTGTTCCCTTGTCACAGGTGTTGTTCCCTTAGTCGCATCCATTATTCTCTCAATCTCAATTGTTGTTCCCTTGGTCGCAACCATTTCTCCCTTGTCACAGTTGTTGTTCCATTAGTCGTAGACATGTTTCCTCAGTCATAGTTACTATTCCTTTGGATCCATTTGTTGTTTCCTTGGTCGCGATTGTTGTTTCCTTTAGGTTTAACTACTTTTCTAACATTAAGTTGTTTTTTTAGGAAAAAAAAAACTATTTTGAATCCCTCCTTGGAATCATGGTAAAATTAATAACTTTCTTGAATGATTGCCATTAAAAAATATATTATAAGAAACCTTTAAAGTAGACTTTGAAAACTCCCAAAACTCTCAAACAATCCTGATATTGTAAGTCTATAAAGATATTTATCCTACACTTCTTCAAATTACCATTGGAAAGAGTTTTTCTTTCTTCTCAAAAGTTTCCTATAATTCTTTGCTCTCCTTAAAAATAAGTTTTGAGTAGAAAACTCGAGAACTAAAAAGGTAATAATTGTGATGATTTTGCACCATCCCTAACTCTTAAGGAGTTGATAAGCCACCCCATTCACTAATATTTTATCATAACAAGACAATAAAAGAAGAGAAAGGACAAAGGATAGGAGGTCTCATCACGAGTCGACCTACGATGATCATAAGATTTAATGTGGTGACATTACCGCTTTGGTCATGGGGTAATGGCGACATTCACTAATATTTTATCACCAAGGCAGGGTAATGGCCTCTGATCATTAGATCACGAGACAAGAGGCATCATCATGATCCAACTTGTTCATCTCATTATCTCTAGTAAATGGCATTATTATCAGGTTGTTACCATGCAATAACAATGGATTTTTGTTAATAATTAAAGAAATACTAAAAAGTTGTGAATCTTTTTAAAAGTGAAATAAGATAGTGGTGTATCAATGGGTTAAAAGAGAACCCTTTCAAGGCTATAGACGCTTGTCGACAAAAGAGGACATTCTTGTGGTATTGAAGTACATTTGAAATTGCCATTAAAAAAAAATAGCCATTTTGCTTTCGGATGAGCCTCATCATTGGTAACTATATGGACCTTAATCCACCTCCTAGCTTAGTCAAATAAACTCTTCTCACAATTTATTACATATTTTGATTGTATTTTGTTTAATGAGATGAGTCAAAGTGAGATATTATGCCTAGTGGACTAATGTGCATTGATTACAGGTTTGTTAGAGAAAATCATGGAATTTGAGCTAATTAACTGTTGAAACTCGAATGAGACAAGGAGGAGAGATTGTAGGAGGTAGATCCTCCTCATTTACTCCTCCCTATTTCGAATATTCCTCCATCAATCACACTAGCTCGGAGTACAAGTAGCCAAGTCATGGAGATCAAAAGGCAGCCGATCAAGTGACAGTTGAAGAGCTAGTTTATCTCGAGTTTGGGAGCCAAGCCTCCCTAGATTTAAGGAAGTCATTGGGGACTTCAGTTTTATAAATAAGGAAGCCTAGAGCCTCATTAGGATTCGAATTTTTGCTGTAAAAACACTAGTCATTTTCGAGTTCAAGACTTGTGGAAGACATTGTTATGTAATTTTCTGTTTTGATAATGAGAATGACCATTCCCTTGATTCAACACTGAGTTAACTCAGAGGGCTGAAGCTCTTAGGTTAGGGCCCAACCCTAGCAGCAAAGGATCCTCTTGTTGTATTTGTATGCTTAGATTGATTTCATAGATTAATGATTGAATTGTCTTTATAATTATTTCATTGCAAGTAGTGTAGATTTGATTAGTTTGCTTATTAGTTTGGTTCCATTTGTGCTTTACTTCAGAAGTAGTTTAGAAGAGATAAAGGAACATCAAAAAGCTGCCAATAGGTGGTTTTGGCCTCACTCCTTCCTTCAGGTATCATGGTTTGAGGAAATAACACCTATGCAACCCCAAAAAGCCAGAATTCTACTTTCTCATGGAATTTAGGGTTTTTTATACTTATGCCAGCATCTGATTAGTTTGAAAGAGTAGGATTTAGTTATCATTCATTCCATATTTAGTATTACATTAGATCTCATCAATGTTCCATATTATTCTCCAAGTTCTCCTCATGCATGAAGTAGGCAGCTAGCTCATGAAATTATGCTTTCCTTAGATAATTGAAATTATTCTTGTTTACATGAACTTTTGGGTAAATGTCAATGTTTGATGTAGTAAAGGTGTTTCAGAAGTACAGAGAGATTTCAAAGTTAACAACCTCATTCCAATTTCATACATCCATGATCATACTTTGATTTCACTAAAACCCTCACCAATTTCATCATTTCACAAGGAAACTTCTCCAAGCTTGTTGAGCAAATCCAACCATCTCCCAACCTTGGTTTTGAGTTCTGAAGTGGTCATAGGCACTCCCTTGCCTCATTCCATCCACCAACCACCTTCAACACCCATCCTTTTTCTCTCAGTTATATCCTATAGAAATACAGGGGATCTTGTAGGTTTTTAGGACATCCTGAAGAACGCATTAGGACATCCTGTAGGTTTACCTGTAGTGGCATGTTTTGAGGCTGAATTGAGGAAAAAGCCTCTAGGAAGCTAGGAAAGGTCCCCTACTGGTCTCCCCAATCTTCTAACCATTCACCATCATCCCTAAGACACCTGCCACATCACCAGAAGAGATTATCTTTCACACTTTCACATAAAAAGGACAAAAAGAAAAAGAGAATTATTTTATTCATTTACATGCACAATAGTAGAATGTTTGATGCTTTGAATTTGCATGCTTAGTGATGAGCCCCAATTTTGGTACAATTCGGGCTCATTTTGGCCTATTCTCTCTGCTCAAACCATTCACTTTTTACTGCTTATGCATGCATTTCTTAGTTTATTCGTGTTGTTTGTAGGAGGAAGGGTAGACACTTTATCTACGTGACTAATGCATTATGATTTCAGGTTTTTGCATTAAAAGGGAGAAAAGACCACGTGAAAAGGAGGCAAGGAGACAATGAGGTGGCACTGCTGGTTTTTAGGAGAGGATGTCCACGGTCTTAGGGACATTCCTCGTGATTCCCACCAAGAACTCCGAGCTCCAATCCATCCTCCCTCCGAGCTTAGAAGCAGCCAGCTGTTCCACAGGAACAGCAGTTATAAACTGCTCTACAGGAACAGTAGTTATGACTGTCCTACAGGATCTGCAGTTGAACTCTAGCTGGATAGCCGAGCTCCTAAAATCAAGGACACCTGTTGGATAGTCGTTTTGGCATAAATACTGAGGCCGTAGCCTTGTAGAGGAGCTTTTTGAACCTTGGCATTACTCTTGTAATTGAAAAGTACGAGCTAGAGCTCAGTTTTTGTTCCTTTTTGTAAGCCAATTTGGCATGACATCAGATTATGAATAAAGAAGGCAGATTTTGATCTAGTTCTGAGTTTTCTCAAGGAGCTATAGCTCTCAGGTTAGGGCCCAACCTGAGAGCAATAGATCTCCTCAGTGTTGTAATGTGTTTGCATTTCGTTCCAGCACTTTGAGTTTGTTTATTTTCACATGCAATTCGGATTTCCAGCTTGTTAATTTAGCCGTTTTCATGATCATAGATAGGACTAGTTTATGGTGATTTGCTTTCAGTGTTTAAGTTTGATAGGAGGATAGATATAATCTCTTGGAGCTCCAGCAAAAGCAGGTTGTAAAGGCTCACTGCCATCTCACTGTTAGGGATTGGGGTGTAGTCCATGACCAACCACCAAAAAGAACAGCAGTCTTCTCATCTCCATGCAAGCTGCAACATAAACGTTTTCATTGAAGATCTATTCAGGCATTTTTGACATCGATCCATACTGCACTTCCACGCATAGGTTTCATTTCTTGTTTTCCATTTCTGTTCATAGGTTTCATGGCACAATTATCATAGGTTAATGAATTTCTCGTTTTGATGCATAGGTCATTTGTTTCATTTACGCTGCTCCTTCTCAAACCATTTTCTTCTTCTTCTTCTTGATCTATCTGCAAGTTCTATTCAACCTCTGTCTCACTCATTTACCCTCCAACTCTCTCATTTCCCACATAGCTCCATCTCCTTCAACGTTCGTTGGTTCCCTCCTTCCAATCATCAAACCATTGCATACACCCTTCCTTCATCTGATTTTCCAGCTCCTGAGCCATCATCAGGTCCATCTCCATCTCACTTAGCCTCCCACACCACTCCATCATCTTCCAAAACCTCCACGGCCAATCATCCTGTAGAATTGCACAGCCATCCTGTAGAAACCAGAGTATCCTGTAGGATCCCCTGCAAACTTCCTGTAGGAGGCCACTCACTTGGTTGCCGAGCTTCTGAATGTGAGGGACCTCTGTGGATGGATGCTAAGGATCCCTAGGGACCTCTCCTAGCCTCCCCAACCTGTCCCACGCTTTCCTTCCTTCTCCATCCCATCTGCACCACCAAACCCTAGTTAGCACAAAATCACAATCATTCCACACACTTAAAGGAAAAATACAAAAACATGTCTTTCATGATGCAAGTAGTTTAGATCCATGCATTTGCACATATTAGAGGTGACAGTAGCCTTGGTTGAAGTTTCATTCACACTCTTTGCATTGTAGAGGTTAGACTAGTTAAATTAGGGTTTCCTAGGTTTACATGCTTTGATTTGCTTTCAGTTCAGTTGTCAAGTAGAGTAGCTTTCCTTTGAGCATAACTTTCGTCCATCAGTTAGCAAGCTTCTTCTGAGAGCCTATAGAAGTTGGCTTGAGCCCTAGCGGACTTGTGCCAGCTGACCAAGTGACAGCTGCGACAAGAGCTAGTACTTGTGCATATAGCACCGTCGCTTCCAAGTTTGTACGAACTACCGGGTTGATAAAATGAGAGACAGGAAGCCCTAGGAGTTGTAGCATTATTGCTACAATACTGGAGCTCACCATCTTTTTGGCGTCGTTGCCGAGGAAGCGTCAGAGTATTAGTAATTGTTGCTTTTCTTCTACTTTCGCACTCTTACTTCTGCTCAGTAGTTTATTTCATTTCCATTCTGCAAAAGTAGCTTAGCATTTCCTGCTTTCATAGATCAGCATTTCCTGCTTTCATAGATTAGCATTTCCTGCTTTCATAGATTAATATTTCTTGCTTTCCTAGATTAATATTCCAATTCCGCAATTTCATTTGAGTAATATAGTTAGTTGTAGATCACTTTGTTCCAGTTTTGCAGGTACCAAAGAAAAACGCAAAAGCACTCAAAAAAGAAAGGTCCTTTCCATTTCATGCCTCGTAGGAACCGAGATAAATCAGGCAAATTCCTACCCAACACCCCCACCACATCACTAAGTCACCCTTCTCTCTTCTTTGGTGATAGTGACTCAGAGGAACCTATAGGTGAGCATCCTGAGATATACCAAGACCCTATAGAAGAAGAAGAGTTAGAAACCACTCCATCTGAAGCCATGGCTGATAATAGGAGAGAAGATGAGAGAATAGAAGGAGCTTTCCCCATCCGAGAGACCAATGGAGATATGAAAATGAAAAACATTAGCCCCTCCGCCTTGCCTCACTTCCATGGACTGACCACTGAGGATCCTGATACCTTCTTGTTTGAGTTTGTTGTCCTTTGTAGAACTTATGACTATACTGAAGATGAGAAAAAGCTGAAGCTTTTCCCTTCCACTCTTAAGGATGCAGCACTACGCTGGTTCATGGGATTACCTGGGAATAGCATCGCTACTTGGGCTCAGATGCAGCAAGCCTTCAATACCAAGTATAGGGATTACTGTAGGTCCAAGGAAACCAAGGGAGAGATCTTTCGGATGACCATGGGAAATGATGAGTCTTTGGAGGATTATGAGGAGAGGTTCCAACTTAGCTATAAACGGGCCAGGTGCACACTTGACCCTGAATCCCTCAAGTTGGTTCTACTCCGAGGAGTCCCTGAAGATCTCTTAGACACCCTTCACATGTTAGCTGGGGGGGACATTTACCAACTGCCTTATGAGGACATCAAGACTGTGTTTAGAAATCATTCCAGGGCAGCTAGAAAACGAGGTAGAGGAAATCTCCTCTCCACTGATGTCCCTTTCTCCAAACATGAGTTTACAAACCAATTAGAAGATCTTAAGAGTGAGGTGAGACAGACCATTGCCATGTAGCTGGACACATTCAGGATCCAGCAGAAGAAGGAAGAAGCTGAGAGAGCCTTGGCTGTCTTCTGTCCTAGGTGCACCAGAAGACACCCTAAGAACGAATGTCCATTGCATTCGGTTGAAGTGTATTTCGTTTGTGAGGAGGACCACCCAACAAATCAGTGTCCAACCTTACCTAGATTTAAAGCCATGTACCAAGGAACCGAAGCCCCCACTGAACCTCTCTACTTCATCAACCAAAGGAGGCCTCAAGGATCTAGACCTTATCAGCAGGGAATGCACGGGGCACCACAAGCTTATTATAACC
This sequence comes from Pinus tabuliformis, assembly GCA_031772625.1. NCBI lineage: Eukaryota > Viridiplantae > Streptophyta > Pinopsida > Pinales > Pinaceae > Pinus > Pinus tabuliformis. The sequence goes on along the minus strand of CM062818.1, from coordinate 2,001,412,597 downwards.
CCAACCACTCGACTCCCATGCCTTCTTGGGGTCCCCCTGCTCATCCTTCTTGGTCCATGCCTCCTCCATGGTCTTATCCACCTCAGTACCCGACTCAACCTACTTCTCATTCATATCACTCACATGCCCAGTCGTAGCCTCAATGGAGTGCTCCTCAGTCGGGGTGGAGGCCCCAATACAACACTCCTCCTGCCATTTTGCCTCCACCACCAGCTCAACCTCAACCTTTACCTCCTGCTCCTCCAAGGCAACCTCAAATGCCTGCTCAACCGAACCCGAACCCCAACAATAGACAGGCCCAGCAGGTATACACTGGGGAAACCTCATGCCCTACCTATGCTGTGGAGATCCAGGAGATCAACCTTCGATCTGGAAAGACTCTACCAGATCGCCAACCTCCTCCCCCAGAGGATGAGGAAGATCTACAGGAAAGTGAACCAAAAGCTATTCCACCCTTTCCTGAGAGATTAACAGCCACCACACAACCTAACCCCGAAGAAGATGAGCTATTGGGTGAGCTCAAGCAGTTGTGTGTAAAAATCCCACTTCTCCAAGCCATCAAGGATGTGCCAATATATAACAAGCTGGTTAAGGAGAAGTGTTTCAAACACCCAGGCAGACGGAAGAAAGATGCCTCAACTATCAATGTCATAGGACAACTGTCTGACCTTATGCTAGGACAAGTCATCTGCCCAAAGTACCTAGATCCTGGAAGTCCTGTAGTAGATGTTCACATCAATGGCACCATTATCCCCCACACCTTGATTGATCTGGGGGCGGCCATCAATGTGATGACCAGGGATACCATGCAAAAACTCAATCTTCAGGGTTCCTTGAGGAAGAGCTCGACAGTACTGCAATTAGCAGATCGCTCCACCGTGACTCCCGAAGGGATTGTGGAGGATGTCATGGTCTCCATTGATTCTTGGGAATACCCTGCAGACTTCCTGGTTCTGCAACCAAAGGCAAAGCTTACTGGATATCCTCTCATTTTGGGAAGGCCTTGGTTAGCTACTGCAGATGCTTACATCAGTTGTAGGGCAGGAAATATGACCATCAAAAATGGTCCCATGTCCAAGCAGCTAGTCCTATACCCTCCTGCCCAACCCTCCTTAGAGCATGACTTACCACTTTGGCTAGAAGAAGGAGAGGAAGACGAGGTGTACTCAGCACCTCTGTGCACCCTAGATACCACTAGAAGAGACCCTCCTACCGAGGATGATTTGATTGAGACCCTGATCCAGAATCCACCTTCCAGTGCACTATCCTTAGAGAAGTTGGTGGAGGATGCCCAAGCTAGCACCTTAGTGGACCTTTGTACAACCAGCCCCGTCACTCCCAGAGTCAAAAGTGTGGAGTTCGGCCCTGAGAGAGCATTAAAGATCAGCTCCTCCCTATCTCCTTCCCAGGAGAAGGAGTTGTGTAGCCTATTGGCCAGCCACTTAGATGCTTTTGCTTGGAGCTATAAGGAGATGAAAGGAGTCCATCCCTCGGTCTGTACCCATCATATATACATCAAAGAGGATTGTAAACCAGTTAGGCAACCCCAGAAGAGAATGAATCCAGCCCTTAAGGACATTGTCAAGGAAGAATTGCAGAAACTGTTGGATGCTGGATTCATCTACCCCATCTCAGATAGTGAATGGGTGTCCCCTCTGGTTTTGGTTCCCAAGAAAAATGGGAAATGGAGAATCTGTGTGGACTACCGAGAGCTGAACAAAGCTACCAAGAAAGACCATTTCCCTCTGCCTTTCATAGATCAAGTGTTGGATGGACTGGCAGGAAAGAAGTTCTTCTCTTTCCTGGATGGGTTTAGCGGGTACAATCAAATCCAAATCAGCCTGGAAGACCAAGATAAGACCACCTTCACTTGTCCTTGGGGTACCTTTGCCTACCGTGTCCTTCCCTTTGGGCTATGCAATGCTCCTGCTACCTTCCAGAGAGCTGTCTTGAGCATCTTCTCGGAGTTGGTCCATGATGCAGTAGAAATCTATATGGATGACTTTACTCCTTACGGGGCTAACTTCCAGGAAGTATTGTCCAACTTGGGAAAGGTCCTAACCAAGTGCATCGAGATGAACTTGTCCCTTAGCCCTGAAAAATGTGAATTCCTAATGACTGAAGGGACTGTGCTAGGCCATACCATCTCTCGCCAAGGGTTACAGGTGGATCCTAACAAAATCGCTCTAATCAAAAAGGTTCCACCTCCACAAAAGGTAAGGGATGTTAGGAGTTTCTTGGGATTAGCGGGGTATTACCGAAGATTCATTAAAGATTTCAGCAAGCTAACCTCACCATTGTTCGGTCTGTTGGCAAAAGATGTGGAGTTTAATTGGACTGACGATTGTCAGAAGAGTTTAAATGAATTAAAAGACAAGTTAGTGTCAGCTCCAATCCTGAGAGGTCCAAACTGGGCCCTACCTTTCCACATCCACACTGATGCCTCAAACAAAGCCATAGGTGCAGCCTTAGGACAAGTTGAGCAAAAACTTCCATATGCCATTTACTTCGTTAGCAAAAACTTGTCCAAAGCAGAGCTGAATTACACTGTAACCGAGAAAGAATTCTTAGTTGTGGTCCATGCATTGAACAAGTTCCGACATTATATTACTGGTTACCAGACCTTTGTACATACTGACCATGCTGCTATCAGATATTTGATGAATAAACCAGATGTGAATGCTCGTATTATTAGATGGTTACTTTTATTGCAGCAGTTTGATCTAACCATTGTTGATAAACCAGGTAGAGAAAATGTTGTTGCTGACTTCTTGTCTAGATTGGATTTGTCTGCAGATGAAGATGGGACGGTGGATGACCAGATGCCTGATGAGCATCTGTTTGCTATCTCAGTACTCTCTCCATGGTTTGCTGATATAGCGAACTACCTTGTTTCAGCACAATTCCCTCCGCATCTCTCTTCGAGAGAAAAGAGCAAAATCATCAGAAAGAGTGCCTCATTTACATGGATCGGGGGCAATCTGTTCAAGCTTGGTCCCGATCAGATCTTAAGGCATTGTGTAAGGGAAGAGGAAGTCTTTGACATCCTCCTCACCTGTCATGATGGGCCTTGTGGAGGACATTTTGCAGCAAAGAGAACTGCCTTCAAGATCCTGCAGGCAGGCTACTATTGGCCCACACTTCATCAAGATGTCAGAAGATATGTCAGTCAGTGTGACCAATGCCAAAGAATGGGGAAACCGACCCAAAGGGATGAGATGCCTCTCCAACCTCAAGTGACTCTTGAGCCATTTGAGAAGTGGGGCATGGACTTTGTGGGTCCAATCAATCCCTCTTCGAGGCAAAGATCCTACATCATTGTGTGTACTGACTATTTGACAAAGTGGGCAGAGACCAAAGCAATCAAAGCAGCAACAGAAGAAAAAGTGGCCGAGTTCCTAAGAGAGAACATCTTCTATAAGTTTGGCTATCCAAGAGAGCTGGTCACCGATCAAGGGAGCCAGTTCACCTCCAACCTGGTTGAAGATCTCCTAGCTCATCACAAGATCAAGCATAGGACTTCCACTCCCTATCATCCTCAAGCAAATGGGCAGGTGGAAGTCACCAATAGAGCATTAGAGGGGATCTTGACCAAAGTGGTGAGCAGCAGCAGAAAAGATTGGGCAGATCGCCTGGTTGAAGCCACATGGGCTTACAACACCACTTGGAAGACCACCACCGGTTTTACACCTTATGAGCTGGTCTATGGGAAGAAGGCTTTGCTGTCCATTGAGTTCGAATACAATACCTTGAGGATGGCAGCTCAGCTGGATCTAGATCTCAGCCATGCACAACAAGAAAGGCTATTGCAGCTGAATGGACTGGATGAGCACCGCATGCAGGCCCTCCTTCACTCAGAAGTGGTTCAACTTCAGAGGAAGGTGTGGCATGACCAACATCTCCATGACAAGCAATTTCAGCCGAGAGATTGGGCTTTGTTGTATGATTCCAGATACAAAGATTTCAAGGGGAAGCTGAGAACCAGATGGCTAGGGCCATATTCGGTGGAAAAATGTCATGACAATGGATCTGTTCTTATCCGGACCATTGATGAGGAAGCCATCCCCATGCTTGTCAACGGGCATTGATTGAAGATCTACAGGAAGCCTCCCTCCAGACAAGAGTTCATCAAAACTATGGAGAAGGCAGTATTGGTCATAGAGAAGGGTCCTGCCCCTGCTTTGGGCACACCCTGAAGAATCTAAAAAAAAAAGGAAAAAAATAATAAAGATCCTTGGGTGAAAACCTTTCTGAGGCGCCCAAGGCAGGTGGTAGGGGTGAAAACCTCATTTGAGGTGACCCTGCTATCTTTCAAAAAAAAGAGAAAAAGGAAATAAAGATCCTTGAGTGAAAACCTCTCTGAGGCGCTTAAGGCAGGTGGTAAGGGTGAAAACCTCATTGAGGCGCCCCTGCTATCTTTCAAAAAAGAAGAGGAAGAAAAAAGAAAAAGAAAAAAAACAAGATCAATAAGCTATTATGTGAAATTTGCATGCAGATTGCAGGTGTTCTATGGAGGAGAGGAAGCCTCTCAAGTCAAGGTCAAAGGTCCTTCTCATGCATCCAGGACACCTCACAAGCTCCTCCTCCAAGAATACTTATGCTTTTCAAGGTATGTGCAATTTTATCATGGTTTGAATCTTCTACAGGAAACTGTTGTCTTTCTACAGGAAAGCACAGTTTTTCTACAGGAGAGCGCAGTCGTTCTACAGGAAGGCGCGGATTCTCTACAGGAAAGTGCAGACTCTCTACAGGAAGGCCGAACTTTCTACAGGAAGCTCTGTGTCTACAGGAAGCTTCCTGTAAGAGTTTTGGGCGGCCAGAATTCGTCGTAAAAGGAGATTTCGCGACCATGGCTTGGTTTGGATGCATGTAAGCCTCTGTTAAGCATCCTTGCACGTTGCTGTCACCATGCTCCACCACCTGTGTCGACATGCGGCCAAGTCCCTGCACAAACAAAGGAAATCGATGAGTTCTCGTGAGAAAGCCATTTCCAAAATAAAAAATGATGGGATCTCATACCACAGGCATCAAGAGCTCTGGGATCGTGATCAGAACCGCCATCACGCAGCATGCACCCAAGGAGAAAGGACTATTACGAGACCCCTCGCGGGGATCCTGTAACAATTCAACCTGCTCGAGTGGATGCCATTCACAGCACCGTCATCCGAGATGAAACGCGGGCGCATGCAAGCCAATCCGTCCACTCCAGCGTTGGCATCTAGTTACCACGAGCTTCCGGGACTGTGTAAGCCGCATGCAGCAGGTAGATCCGCTCCCCGTCGTCCAAAAACCGAAAAATCGTGTGCAGCCGCGCGCAGGTAAGTGTCTTCCCCTTCATTCCATCAAATCGCATGAATCTAACTTTGAATTTGTTTGCAAAGCGTAAAATTGAATGGTTGAGTGGCCGTATGGCCACGTCGGCTAGTTAAAGTGTAATTGGGTGATTGGGTGGCGGACATGACAAAGAGAATGAACGGCATGCATGTGGGAGCACTCTCGTCAGAAGCATGAGTTTAACAGGAAAGGCGGCGGCAAATCTGAGGGAATGAATGCAGCAGTGAGTGAATACGCAGGGGGAGGATGGATGACGTCGCCCAACGGTCCGGCGGGGACAGCTCATCCCCCGCGCCATGGATTGCGCCAGTTCAAAATCCAATCGGCTAAATCAACCGCACGCATTTATCATCCAACACTTCAACTCGGCTAGCCATTCTGATCTCCTCTGTATTTTGATACGCCGAGTTCTTGGCTACCAGAACGCTGGTCAAGCACACCGTGAGCGCGGCCAACTACAATCCTCCCCGAGAATTGCGCGTGGCTTCTACAGGAACGTGGTTCTACAGGAGCACAGTCTACAGGATCGCAGTCATCTACAGGAAAGCGGGTGCCTCGCAAAGAAAGGTGGCCAATTAAGGAGGTAACCCTGAACTCTTAATGTAACTGGTTCTTAGAAGTGGCAAGACCATCGTCCACGGTCGGGTTATAAAAATATTGGTGGAATTGTGTTTGCTGTGCCGTTGCTACTATTCTACAGGATGGTGGTATAAGTAGTCTGTGTTGAATTTTGTATGTGCATGCTCTGTTCTCATAAACCAAACCTCTTTTACACCTGCCACCTTCAGTTCAAACGACAGGGTCCATCATGCCGGGTGGGTTTATAAGACGAGATCCCACTGATTCAAATACACTAAGGAGAAACCCGGCAGTAGTAGAGCTCTTCACCAGAGCACAGTGGATGCCGTTTTGTGATAAGCTGCAGGGCTACGATGATGAAGTAGCCGAGGAATTCTTGCAGGCTCTGCAGTCTAAATCCCAGACACTGGCCATAGTAACCTTCAGAGGCCTAAGCCTCAAACTCACCCCAGAGCACATCAGTCGGATCACAGAACTTCCTATGGGTCTGCCGTGGGACAAAGACGAGAGAAAGCTGAGCCAGCAAGCCAAGAAGGACTTCTTCCCACCTGAAGAAGAATTCACAGAGGATAAAAATGGGGTGAGAAGGACGAGCTTAACACCACCGTGGAATGAAGTCAGTTTGCAAATAATGAAATATATTACTTGTGAAGGCCGGTTCAGTATCGTGTATGCATATCACTTCCGGCTCCTCACTGAGTTAAGGCACGGAATTGACCTTCCTGTAGAGCAAAAACTAAGCATCCCTTATTATCTCCTGCAGTCCCTAATGGAGTGTGCTACAAAGCTAAGACAGGGCATCCCTGATCAGATAACCCATCATGGGTTGATAAAATTGCTTGTGGAGGACGCACTGCACTCATATAAAGTTCCCCTCTCCTGGGAGTCATTTAGGAATCTAACACGAGATGGGGACATTAAAATGTTGATCGAAGATAGTGGCTCCTCCAGCACTGAAGACAAGGAAGCGGTGGCTGAGGAAAAGAAGGCTGAAGAAAAAGCTGACTCCCCCATCCTGTCAGCAAGAGAAATAAGGTCAAAAAGTAGAAGAGACAAAGTTGGGGCAGGCCATGTCAGCCCAATTACCTCTCCAGCACTCACAAGCAAACAAAAGGATCAAACCCCTGCAGCAAAGCAAGTAAAAGTAAAGACACCTGCCACTACAGGAAAGGAGAAGCGGGCTTCTACAGGAAGCCCGAAAACACAAACACAGGCTTCTACAGGAAGCCCAAAAATCAGTGAGAAGCAGGCTTCTACAAGAAGCCCAAAAGCAAAGACCAAGGCTTCTACAGGAAGCCCAGAAATAGAGAAACAGGCTTCTACAGGAAGCCATGCAAAATCAAAATCTGAGAAGCAGAAGGTGGATGTTTTGGCCAGAGAGGCAGCGACTGTATTAGCTGGCCTCAGTACGCCGCCTAAGCCAAAAGGAAAGAGGAAGAGGGACCTTCCTCTCTACTTCAAAGCACGGAGAAGTGTTCGGATAAAAACAGGGAAACCACAGCCGCAGTCCAGCAGCCCAATTGTCATTGAGGACACCCCTGCTTCTCCCAAAGAAAAATCCCCCTCGAAGGTTACAGTTACCTACGAAAAGGGAAGTCCGAAGAAGAGCACATGGCAAGACCGGATAGACCTGTTGGACGAGAAAACCAGGCTACAGGAAGCTGAAAACGTCCTACAGGATACCTTGGCTCGACTATAGGAAACCGAACAAAGAGAAGAAGAAGGACCCTCATCACCAAGGGCAGATGAGGCAGGACTGCCTGAAGAAACAGCAAGAGAACATATACCCGAACCTAGCCCTTCGCCCAATCTGAATTCATATTATACCTTCTTGGAGGCGGGCAAGATCATTCCACAAAAATTTACTGTACCTCTATTCTTTGAATTAGAGAAGGAAAGAGTCCGCTCCCATACATGGATGCAAATCGCCAAATCAAAGGGGGTGGGGGATATAGGCCCTCTACAAGATCAACTCAGGGAGGTCAGGAGCGAGTTCACCATGGCTAAACATGTGGCTAGTTGCCAGCAGGCACTTCTACAGGAAGAAAATCAGAAGTTACGGTTGCAGCTACAAGAACTAAAGGCAGGGGCAGGAACATCCTCCAAGGGCATCACAAATGAACAAGAAGGCAAGAAGGAGCTGACCACCAATCTTGAAGAGCCAAAGACACTTCTACAGGAAGAAGAACAGCAGACAAGAATTGAAGTGCAAGCCTTAAAGGAACAGCTGCAACAAAAGGAAACACAATTGGCTTGCATGGCCAGTTGGGCCATGGAGGCCCTGCAGTGCAGACATCCTGCAAAGTCTTATGGGTTGTACTTAAAGGATCAGTGGCTACAGTTCCAGATAAACACACTAGCACAAAGAGGTATTGAGCAAATCCATAACCCACAGCAATTTGCTGAATTATGCAATACTAGCTCAGCAGAGGACAAAGCCAAGCTAGCAGAATTCTACATCCACAATTTGGTTTTGCCCATTGAAGTCTCTTGGGATCCCAATATCACCTTGGGCGATATGCAGTTGATGGCCTTTGCTTCATGGCTGAATCATGAGGATCAGAGAGCCACTGAAGAAAAATCCATCATGAGCCGAGAAGTGAGTGAGCCACTGTACATTCGGGCAGAACCAGAGGATCCGGTTGCCCTCATCTCAGCCCGCCAACAGTTATCCAATGATCCCACAGCTTCCTTGAGATTTATGGACCAGCAAGCCCAAGCAATAGCCCACTTTGAAGACATGGACAGATTATTGGGAGAAACTGCTGCCCAGGCTTGTGCACGTAGGTGGCATGCCTTGGCACATAGTTTGAAGATCCGGGAATACCATACCCCGACCAGAATGAGGGAAGCATTGGCAAGAGTGAACCTTTACAAGAAATCCGTGCAAAGACTTCAGGCCAGCTGGATTGGCCTTAAACTCAGCCCTCCATTGCTGCTAGGATTGGCTGAAGGAAGTACAGAAAAGGATGACAAGGCACAATGGGAAAAAGTGGAAAACACAGCAGGTTTTCATATCAACCAAGAGGACATCACCACAGAAGCTTGGGATGTAAGGGAAGCAGTGAAAGCCATGAAGGATGAGGATCTTGACTGAGTTGCTCAAGGATGAGCAAATGGTTCAGCTGGGGGGTGATGATGAGCCCCAATTTTGGTACAATTCGGGCTCATTTTGGCCTATTCTCTCTGCTCAAACCATTCACTTTTTACTGCTTATGCATGCATTTCTTAGTTTATTCGTGTTGTTTGTAGGAGGAAGGGTAGACACTTTATCTACGTGACTAATGCATTATGATTTCAGGTTTTTGCATTAAAAGGGAGAAAAGACCACGTGAAAAGGAGGCAAGGAGACAATGAGGTGGCACTGCTGGTTTTTAGGAGAGGATGTCCACGGTCTTAGGGACATTCCTCGTGATTCCCACCAAGAACTCCGAGCTCCAATCCATCCTCCCTCCGAGCTTAGAAGCAGCCAGCTGTTCTACAGGAACAGCAGTTATAAACTGCTCTACAGGAACAGTAGTTATGACTGTCCTACAAGATCTGCAGTTGAACTCTAGCTGGACAGCCGAGCTCCTAAAATCAAGGACACCTGTTGGATAGTCGTTTTGGCATAAATACTGAGGCCGTAGCCTTGTAGAGGAGCTTTTTGAACCTTGGCATTACTCTTGTAATTGAAAAGTACGAGCTAGAGCTCAGTTTTTGTTCCTTTTTGTAAGCCAATTTGGCATGACATCAGATTATGAATAAAGAAGGCAGATTTTGATCTAGTTCTGAGTTTTCTCAAGGAGCTATAGCTCTCAGGTTAGGGCCCAACCTGAGAGCAATAGATCTCCTCAGTGTTGTAATGTGTTTGCATTTCGTTCCAGCACTTTGAGTTTGTTTATTTTCACATGCAATTCGGATTTCCAGCTTGTTAATTTAGCCGTTTTCATGAGCATAGATAGGACTAGTTTATGGTGATTTGCTTTCAGTGTTTAAGTTTGATAGGAGGATAGATATAATCTCTTGGAGCTCCAGCAAAAGCAGGTTGTAAAGGCTCACTGCCATCTCACTGTTAGGGATTGGGGTGTAGTCCATGACCAACCACCAAAAAGAACAGCAGTCTTCTCATCTCCATGCAAGCTGCAACATAAACGTTTTCATTGAAGATCTATTCAGGCATTTTTGACATCGATCCATACTGCACTTCCACGCATAGGTTTCATTTCTTGTTTTCCATTTCTGTTCATAGGTTTCATGGCACAATTATCATAGGTTAATGAATTTCTCGTTTTGATGCATAGGTCATTTGTTTCATTTACGCTGCTCCTTCTCAAACCATTTTCTTCTTCTTCTTCTTGATCTATCTGCAAGTTCTATTCAACCTCTGTCTCACTCATTTACCCTCCAACTCTCTCATTTCCCACATAGCTCCATCTCCTTCAACGTTCGTTGGTTCCCTCCTTCCAATCATCAAACCATTGCATACACCCTTCCTTCATCTGATTTTCCAGCTCCTGAGCCATCATCAGGTCCATCTCCATCTCACTTAGCCTCCCACACCACTCCATCATCTTCCAAAACCTCCACGGCCAATCATCCTGTAGAATTGCACAGCCATCCTGTAGAAACCAGAGTATCCTGTAGGATCCCCTGCAAACTTCCTGTAGGAGGCCACTCACTTGGTTGCCGAGCTTCTGAATGTGAGGGACCTCTGTGGATGGATGCTAAGGATCCCTAGGGACCTCTCCTAGCCTCCCCAACCTGTCCCACGCTTTCCTTCCTTCTCCATCCCATCTGCACCACCAAACCCTAGTTAGCACAAAATCACAATCATTCCACACACTTAAAGGAAAAATACAAAAACATGTCTTTCATGATGCAAGTAGTTTAGATCCATGCATTTGCACATATTAGAGGTGACAGTAGCCTTGGTTGAAGTTTCATTCACACTCTTTGCATTGTAGAGGTTAGACTAGTTAAATTAGGGTTTCCTAGGTTTACATGCTTTGATTTGCTTTCAGTTCAGTTGTCAAGTAGAGTAGCTTTCCTTTGAGCATAGCTTTCGTCCATCAGTTAGCAAGCTTCTTCTGAGAGCCTATAGAAGTTGGCTTGAGCCCTAGCGGACTTGTGCCAGCTGACCAAGTGACAGCTGCGACAAGAGCTAGTACTTGTGCATATAGCACCGTCGCTTCCAAGTTTGTACGAACTACCGGGTTGATAAAATGAGAGACAGGAAGCCCTAGGAGTTGTAGCATTATTGCTACAATACTGGAGCTCACCACTTAGTACAGTAGGATTGCATACATGTTAACTTAGAATTCTTTTGAAGCATAGCCTCTTAGAAGTTAGTTAGAAAATGGTGTGATTTGGCATTTGATTTCAGTATTTTTCATTACTGCAGTAGACAAGATTTTTCTTACAGTATATTTCTCTTTCCCTCATTGGTAATCAAGCTTCTTTTGAATCCATAGAAGTCTGGTTTGAAAAAACCTTAGTGGTCTATCGCCAGCTTAGCAGCGACAACAATCAGACCCATCACATTTACTTGTGTATACAACAATGTCACCTCCAAGTTTGTATGAACCCCGGGTTGATAAAGTAAAGTTGGTAGCCCAAGCAATTGCAACATTCTTGTTGCAATACTAGTGCTCATCACTTTTTGGCACCATTGATGGGGAGGTGTTTGAGTAATATGTGATTACTTCTTTCTTTCTTCCATTTCTTGTCTCTGATATTTTGTTATTAGTTTCATTTTTGCAAAAGTAATTTAGTTTTCTTTCTTTTCCATTCTGCATTCTTTGCTTTCCTTTCCATTCTGCAAGTAAGATTTCATTCAAGTAGTTAGTTTTCATTTAGTCAGTTAGTTTTCATTCAGTCTACAATTATTTTCAAATCTTGAAAAAAACACAAAACAAAACAAAAACACTTCTTTCATGCCTCGTAGGAATAGGGATAACTTAGGGAAATTTTTTCCAAATACCCCCACTGCTTCAAACAGCCAACCTTCCCTCTTCTTCGGTGGTTGTGAATTGGAGGAACCCTTAGGTGAACAACCAGAGATATTTGAAGATCCTACAGGGGGAGAAGAAGAAGAAGAAACCATTCCAACTAACCCAATGGCTGAAAATAGAAATGACAGAGGAAATAGAGAAAGAGTTGAGGGTGCCTTCCCCATCAGGGAAACCAATGGGGATACCAAGATGAAGAATATAAGCCCCTCTGCCCTTCCTCATTTCCATGGCCTAACCTCAGAAGATCCAAACACTTTCTTGTTTGAGTTTGTTTTCATATGCAGAACCTATGATTACACCAATGATGAGCAGAAGTTGAAACTATTCCCATCCACTCTCAAGGATGCAACTTTGCGTTGGTTCATGGGTTTACCTAGGGATAGCATCACAACTTGGGCTTAGATGCAGCAAGCCTTCAACAACAAGTATCGAGACTACTGCAAGTCTAAAGACACTAAAGATGAAATTTTTAGGATGACCTTAGGGCATGATGAATCCCTAGAGGATTATGAAGAAAGATTTCAGCTTAGCTACAAAAGGGCTAGGTGCACACTTGACCCTGAGTCACTGAAGCTAGTCCTTCTTAGAGGGGTAAGGGAAGATTTGTTGGATACCCTAAACTTGTTAGCAGGAGGGGAAATCTACCAACTACCTTATGAAGATATCAAGATTGTCTTTAGAAACAATTCTAGGGCAGCTAGGAAAAATGGTAGGGGTAGTCAACTTATGGTCAGTCCATCCTTTTCCAATACATCCGTCAAGGGTAAAATTGGAAACGTGATGGAAGATTTCAAGAGTGAGATGATGCAAATCCTTTCCATACAGATGGACACCACGTACATTAAGAGAAAATAGGAGGAAGAAGAGAGAGCCTTAGCCATTTTCTGCCCTAGAAGCATAAGGAGTCACCCTAGCAATGAATGTCCATTAAACTTGATTGAATTCTACTTAGTTTGAGAAGAAAATCACTCCACAAACAAGTGCCCTTCACTACCTGGACTAAAATTTGTATATTAGGGAGTTGAAGGGGTGACTGAATAGCTCAGCTACATGAATCAAAGGAGACCTCATGAGCCTCGCCCATACCAGCAGGGCATGTAAGGGTCATCTCATGCATATTACAGCCCCAACCAGACCACATCCATTCCCTTCTGGGGGGGGCCTGCTCATCCTTCTTGGTCTACACCTCCTCCTTGGTCCTTTTCACCTCAATATCATTCCCAACCGACCAGCCAACCATTTCAACCATATGCTCTGCCACAACCTCAGTGGAATGCACCGCCCTAGGGGTGGAGGCCCCCATACAACAATGCTCCAGATTTATTGCCTTCATCACCTCCTCAACCACATATTTTACACACTGCTCCACCTAAACAACCCCAGATGCTTGCCCATCCAAATCCAAACCCGAACAATAGATAGGCACAATAAGAATACAGTGGAGAGACATCCTGCTTATGTTGTGGAGATTCAGGAAATCAACCTGAGATCTGGGAGAGTACTCCTGGACAACCAACCTCTACCTCCACCTAGGGAGAGTGAGGAAGAAAGAGAGGAAAGCATGCCTAAAGTAAATCCACCACCCTTTCCTGAGAGATTAACTCAACCAATCCAGCCTACCCCGGAAGAGACTAAACTTCTGGGAGAATTGAAAAATCTATGTGTCAAAATTCCACTTCTCCAAGCTATAAAAGATGTACCTATTTACAACAAGTTGATTAAGGAGAAGTGCTTCAAACATCCAGGGAGGCGAAAAAGAGATGCCCCTACCATTAATGTCATTGGACAACTGTCCGACTTAATGTTGGGGCAGGTAATTTGTCCAAAGTATTTGGACCCTAGAAGCCCTATAGTAGATGTGCACATCAATGGCACCATTGTCCCACACACTTTGATTGATCTTGGGGCTGCCATTAATGTGATGACCAAGGACACCATGCTCAATATCAACCTCTAGGGTTCATTGAGAAAGACCACAACAGTCCTGCAACTTGTAGACCGCTCCACAGTGACCCCTGAGGGGATTGTGGAGGATGTGATGGTCTCCATTGATTCTTGGGAGTACCCTGCAAATTTCCTAGTTCTCCAACCTAAGGCCAAGCTTACTGGTTACCCTCTCATCCTTGGGAGGCCCTAGTTAGCCACTGTCGATGCCTACATTAGCTGCAGGGTTGGAAATATGACTATAAAAAATGGGCATATGTCCAAGCAGTTGGTCATGTACCCTCCTGCACAGCCATCTCTAGAACATGAATTACCTTTATGGATGGAGGAGGAGGAAGAAAATGAAGTTTATTCAGCCCACCTCTATACCTTAGAAACAGCAATGGGAGGAGGACAAACGGATGAAGATGATTTGATTGAACATATACTCCAAAGTCCAATTCTCAGCACATTGTCCTTAGAGGAAGTAGTAAAGGAAACCCAAAACAACAATCAGATTGATCTATGCTTAGCTGGTTCAAACCCTACCATGTCAAAACCATAGAATTCGGCCCTGAGAAAACTTTGAAAAATATCCCATCTCTTTCTGTACACCAAGAAGAAAAGTTGTGCAACATGCTAAAGGAAAATTTGGAGGCCTTTTCTTGGAGTTACAAAGAAATAAAGGGAGTGCACCCCTCGGTGTGTACTCACCACATTTACATCAAAGAAGGTTGCAAACTAGTCCGACAACCCCAAAGGAGAATGAATCCAACTCTCAAGTATATAGCTAAAGATTAACTGCAAAAGCTGCTAGATGTAGGATTCATTTACCCTATCTCAGATAGTGAGTGGGTCTCTCCTTTGGTGTTGGTTCCAAAGAAAAATGGGAAGCGAAAGATTTGTGTCGATTACAGAGAGTTAAATAAAGCCACAAAAAAGGACCATTTCCCTCTACCTTTCATTGACCAAGTGCTAGATGGTCTGGAAGGGAAAAAGTCTTTCTCTTTCCTAGATGGGTTCAGTGGGTACAATCAAATCCAGATCAGGCTGGAAGACTAGGATAAAACCACCTTCACTTGTCCTTGGGGTACATTCACCTATAGGGTCCTTCCGTTCACCTATAGGGTCCTTCCGTTTGGCCTATGCAATGCCCCTGCCACTTTCCAAAGAGCAGTCCTGAGTATCTTTGCCGAGCTAGTCCATGATGCAATAGAGATTTATATGGATGATTTTACACCCTATGGGTGTGATTTCCAGGAGGCTCTGTCCAACTTAGGTAAGGTGCTAAACAAATGCATTGAAATGAACTTGTCCCTTAGTCTCGAAAAATGTGATTTCTTGATGACTGAAGGGACTATGCTAGGTCATTCAATATCCCAGCAAGGACTGTAGGTGGACCCAAACAAAATAGCCATCATCCAAAGGGTCCCACCTCCACAAAAGAAGAGAGATGTCAGAAGTTTTCTAGGTTTAGTTGGATACTATCAGAGGTTTATAAAAGACTTCAGCAAGTTAGCTTCTCCTTTATTTGGTTTGTTGGCCAAAGACTCTGAGTTTGTATGGTCAAAAAGCTGTCAAGAGGCCCTGGACACCCTGAAGGACAAGTTGACCACTGGACCTATTCTCTTAGGCCCAAATTGGGCCCTTCCTTTTCATATACATGTTGATGCCTCACACAAAGCCATAGGAGCAGCTCTAGGCCAGATAGATGACAAATTGCCTTATGCCATTTAATTTATCAGTAAGAATCTATCAAAGGCTGAACTGAACTACACAGTGACCGAAAAGGAGCTCCTAGATGTTGTGCATTCATTGAACAAATTTAGGCATTACATTACAGGTTATCAAACATTTGTACATACTGACCATGCTGCAATTAAATATTTAATGAATAAACCTGATGTGAATGCCCAGATTATTAGATGGTTACTTTTATTACAACAGTTTGATCTAACTATTGTTGATAAGCCTGGAAAGGAAAATGTTATGTAGATTTTTTGTCCAGATTAACTTTGCATGCAGGGGAGGAAGGAATGGTTGATGATCAGTTACCGGTTGAACACTTATTCGCCATTTCAGCTCTCTCTCCATGGTTTGTTGACATAAAAAACTATTTGGTGTTCGCATAGCTCCCATCAAGTTTGTCCTCCAAAGAGAAAAGCAATATTGTGAGGAAGAGCACCCCATTCACCTGTATTGGGGGAAACCTCTTCAAACTAGGCCCGGATCAAATTCTGAGAAGATGTGTCAGGGAGGAGGAAGTCTTTGATATCCTTCTGACCTATCATGATGGGCCTTGTGGAGGTCACTTTGCAACCAAGAGGACAACATTCAAGGTGTTACAAGCTGGTTATTATTGGCCCACTCTTCATCAGGATGTGAGAAGATATACTAGTCAGTGTGATCGGTGCCAAAGGATGGGAAAGCCTACTCCAAGGGATGAAATGCCTCTACAACCTCAAGTGACTTTCGAGCCATTTGACAAGTGGGGCATGGATTTTATTGGACCTATTGACCCTCATTCTAAGCAAAAGCATTACATCATTGTGTGCACTAACTATTTGACCAAGTGGGCTGAAACCAAGGAAATCAAGGCAGCAACAGAGGAGAAGGTGGCTGAGTTCTTAAGGGAAAATGTATTTTACAAGTTTTGGTACCTTACAGAATTGGTCACTGATCAAGGAAACCAGTTTACATCCAACATAATTGAAGACTTGTTAAGCCAGCACAAGATAAAGCATAAAACCTCCACTCCCTACCATGTAAGCACTGTCATAAAACCAGTCATTCTTCAAATAGATGCTTCAGAAACAAACATCCTGCAAGAACAATGATTCATCTTGGATGGATCACTTCTTGGAAATGGGATTCAACACCCAAGAAGATATTTCCCTCATACAACAGGATTTGTTCTCGAATATTGAAAAGTCTTGCAGTTGAGTTTTCTCCATCATCTCACCTTGTATCTAACAGGGGGGAAATGATGGTCATCTACAAGCTTCAAAGCCACATCAAATGAGCCTGAGCCACAACCTGCCATACCAGATTCAGAGTTGTAGCCAGAGAGAAAGATGCCCCTGAGCATGTCTTTAGTCGGTGATACCTCTTCAAAGAATTGGGGACACTTCCTCTAGCAGAAGACTTCAGCTTCTTGCCAATTTTGGAAGAGTTCCAGGAATTGCATTAAGCATTCCAAAGTTATTGGTCATCCTTAAACCATCACTTGTTGAGACTTCCCTTTTCAGGTTGAATTTCTTCCTTTTATGCGGGGTGAGACCTCCCTTTAATGGTTGAAGGTTTCCCTCTTCAAAGCATCAGGGGCACTTCCTCTAGCAGAAGAACTGAACTTCATGCGAGAGTTGGAAGAGTTCCGAGAAATGCACTAAGCATTCCAGTGTTGGTGGTGATCTTTAAACCACCCCCCTTATACCAACATTTCAAAGAGCACATTCAGCCTAGTGCTGCCATGCATTTTTGCACATTTTTTATTATAGCTCTCTTCTTGGACTCATATATAACCCTTCGGATTAGGGGGGGAATGTTGGACACCTAATCCTCTAAGGGTTGGTGTGGAAGCTAAACAGCCAAAAGGAGTCCAAGAAACCACTTGGAATATGAATCCAAGGGTCACAAGGTGTACTATAAATGTATATCATTTGTTAATAATAAATATACTCTCCTGCTTATCTTTCATATTTTGTCTCTGTCATGTGTGTGTTTAACAGCATGTATCCACTTGATCCAGTTTACCCTTGGGAAGTCTGGTAGAAATCTGTTGCATGATCTTCAAAGCCCCATGGTGCAAGTGGCCCAATCTTCTATGCCATAGCTCGCCAATATCTTGGCTTTGCACCAACTCTACTTTGGAACTCAATGCAGCACAGTCATCTACCTCCAACTTGTAGAGATTCTTTACTCGAATCCCAATCCTCTTGGTTTGTCCAATGCCAATGTGCCTCAGGAATGCCTTTCCTTTACTAAATACTACATCGTAGCCTTTGTCTTCCAACATAGCGACAGACACCAAGTTCTTCTTCAGTCCAGGCACATACTTTACATCATTCAGGGTGAGAGGAGCTCCATGATCCCTCTGAAACACAACCGTACCTTCTCCTGAAACACATTACTTTCCATCATCGCCCATCTCTATGCGCATCTGGAGGTCCTTCTCCTCCAAGGTACTGAATAAACTCTTGTCGCCAATTATGTGGAATGAGGCTCCACTGTCCAGGTACCAAGCACAACCCACCATCGATGAAACCATGCATGCGATGAGGGTGAAATCCAATTCAAATTGTGAGGCCAATGCCTCACTATCTGATTCTTTTGAGGATCCCTTCTTGGATTTCTTCTGTGGACAATTCGTAGCATAATGGCCCACCTCATGACAATGAAAGCATCGCACTTTCGATTTGTCAATCTTCTTCCCACCATGGGAAGAAATCAATTTGGAATAGGAAGCCTTCCCCTTCCCTTTCCTCACCTTACTCGATAAGGATAAATTTTCCTCATCATCATGCTTTGATGAAGATCCATCTCTGGTGCTTCTCCTTATCTCCTCATGCATCAGATTCGACCACAGTCGTTCCCAATCTGGAAGTTTCTCTCTTCCATTTACCAAGTCTTGGTAGCTATGCCAGCGCTTAGGAAGACCAAGGAGAGCAAGACTCACCATGTCATCATCGGCTGTCATGATTCCTACACTTTCAAGCTCATCCCTATAGGTGGTGAGCTTGTTTAGATATGTAGAGATCATGTTGCCCTTTTCACACTTGATTTTCCGAAGCTTTTCTTTTAGCACCAGCTTCCTCTTATCGCTATTGTTCTGATATAGATCCTTCAATATTTTCCACATTGAAAACGATGTCTCCTTCCCATGGAGACTCGAGACAATGTGGTCTCGAACTCCCTCCAGAAGGATCCTTCTCGCTCTAACCACACATTTCTTCCATTCCTCCAATTCTTGGGCATTAGCAGCTGCTGGCTTGGGGACTTCTTGATCAATGAAGTCCTTCAAACCGTTGTCCTCTAATACCACTTCCATGCGATCCTTCCAGGATATATAATTTGAGTTGCCATCCAGGGCATACTCGAGTCTCAAATCGTTGAACGCCATTGGTGAAATTTGAGATGTGATAAGAATTCGATTTCTATAATCAGGAACTTCAACCTTCGAACTTCTCCCTTCTTTGTATCCTGTTCTCCGGTTTGATCACCTTTTCTCTGATACCATGTATATTTTCCCACTGTAGATCACCTGGCAATGCAATATACTAAAGCAAAATACTTAATCTACTTCTACAAACAAACTTGCGAAAGCTAATCGATTTTGAGCAAGATCAAATAGAACACATATAACAGAAAATGACAAATTAATCACACATGAACACAGAAGAATACTCTGGGGAAAGCCTCAGATAAAAACCCCGCTATCTGTATTATCATACAAGTGGAAATATCTCCAGATTGCACAAAGCTTTAGCTCACAAGCTATCCAGCTCTCAGTACAATCCCTCAATATTGCTCATAGACTTAATAGACACAACATATGCCTTCCCTCAGTCCTCCAAGCCTCCTATTTCCTTGTGCAGTTTCTCCTGGGTCCTTTGGCTGCCACCTGTGTGAATTCACCTCTCACACAACTCACCAAACTCAGAAATAACTGCACAATCCTCAAGGAATGAATTCCTTCTACATGCAAGAGATATCCTCAATGGAATATTCCTGCAACTGATAGTACACTGTCCCATCCTCTGATCTCAACTGGGTCTCTGACTGAACTGACATGCATGAGTTATTTATGAGAGAATATTCAGTTATCTGAAGTACACTAGTTACATGCATGCATGCATTAACTAATTGAACTCACAATCAGTTCCACAAACTGTTGGAACTAATCTAATTGGACTTAACTCAGTTAACTAAGCTAACTAATTACAACTCATCCTGATCTCCTTAATTAAGGGATAACTTCCTCAATCAAGGGGATAACTGTTGCATGTCTTCACATAGACTTCATGTTTGATTTTCTCCAACTAATTAACTCAAGATGAATTAATTAATTATTTTTCAAACAGCTGCTAAGATCAAATTCGAATTTTAATTCTCAATTTTAGTTCAGGGACTAACTAAAATTGGAATGTATCCCGAAATGCTATTTATAGCAATGCTATTTTTAGCACTTCTATATTTAGCATTTCTTGTTGCTATTTTCAATAGTCTGGTCTAGTACAAACCATTGCATACATCAGGCTACATGTCCTCTTCCTCTTCTTGTGTCTTGGGACATTGTTCAAAAGATAAATTTACACCAACAATAATAGGAACCTTCACCGTTTTACTATTCTACATATTAAGCCTCTACAATACTATCTCGACATACTTCCTTTGGTTTAACCAGAGTTTCTTTTTTTCCCAATATCGTTTAATTTCCATGCCCAAAATATAGTTTGCAGCACCAAGATCTTTCATATCGAATTTGGAGTACAATTGGGTCTTCAATTCTTGGATAATTTCTTTGTTATTTCCAATCAACAACATATCATCGACATACAAGACCAAATAAATAACACGGTCACCAATTAATTTAAAATACACACAATGAACTTCTTTGCTTCTAGTGAATCCAAGTCCCCATATATATGTATCAAATTTATGATACCACATCCTTGGTGATTGTTTTAACCCATACAAAGACTTTTTTAACCTGCATACCAGTTCTTTCTTACCTTTCACCGCAAAGCCTTCAGGTTGCTTCATGTAGATCTCTTCTTCCATATCCCCATGAATAAATGTTGTCTTCACATCCATCTGTTCTACCTCAAAATAAAAAGAAGGAGCAACATATAAAAGTAATCTAATAGAAGCCACCTTGGCAACAGGAGAAAAAATATCACCAAAATCCATTCCCGACACCTAGGAATAACGTTTTGCTACCAACCAAGCTTTATATTTCTCCACCTTGCCTTCTGCATTCATCTTCTTCTTAAAAACCCATTTGTTGCCAATGAGTTTCCTTCTAGCTGACAACTCCACCAGATCGTAAGCCTCATTTTTGTGCAAAGATGCCATTTCATCAACCATGGCCTCCTTCCAGAGTTTTCCATCCTCTAGATCTTCTGCTTCCCTGATAGTTCTAGGATCATCATCGGTAAAAAATAAAGAAAAATTTAAACAGAAAGAAACTGGACTATACCTTTCTAGATGCCTTCTTTCTCGAACCGATCTTCATCTTTTCATTCCTCTTCCATTGTAGAGTCTGATTCCTACTCCTTTAGCTCAAACTCTATCTTCTCAGGTTCCTTTGGTAGGACTTCATGTTTAATAACATCTTTCACCTCTCTAAACACCACATCGTGGCTGTACACAACCTTTCTTTTTTATGGGTTCCAAAGCTTATAACCTTTTAAATTGTCTTTATACCCAATAAAGATGCACCTTTCAGATTTACTATCCAACTTGGTTCTTTTATTCTTTGGAACATGTACATATGCATCACATCCAAATACCCTCATATGTGAAAGAGAGGGTTTCTTACCAGTCCATACCTCTTATGGAGTCTTATCCTCCAACCCTAATGAAGGTGACTTGTTGACCAAGTAACATGCAGTCTCCACCGCCTCTACCTAGAATTCTTGTCCTAACCCGACACCACTGAGCATGTTTCTTGCCTTTTCCATCAATGTCCTATTCATTCTTTCTGCAACTCCAATTTCCTGAGGTGTGTATGGAGTAGTCTTCTGTCGTGTTATACCACACTTCTTACAAAACTCTTCAAATTATTTCTTACAAAACTCTCCATCGTTATCTGTCCTCAACACCTTTATCTTCTTCTCTGTCTGGTTTTCCACTAGAGCCTTAAATTCTTTAAACCGATCAAAGACTTCAGATTTCTTCCTGAGGAAATATATCCATGTATTCCTTGAGAAGTCATCTATAAATGATACATAGTACACAAACTTACCCAGTGATGGAACTAGCACAGGTCTAAACCCATCATTGTGCACAAGCTCTAATATGTGGTTCCCCCTCTTAGCACCAGAGGGGAAACCTACCCAATTCTTCTTCCCATACACACAATTTTCACAAAAATCAAAATCCAGAGAACAATTAGACATACCTTCTACCATACCATTACCATGAAGTATCTGAAGGCCCTTCTCTCCAATATGTCCAAGCCTTTCATGCCATAGCATATTATTTTCTCTAGAGACTACTAGATTTTATGCTCCATTTTAAGGAACCACATACCTGTTGTACCCATCAATAACAGTTCTACCCTAGAGCTTGTACAGAGTTCCATTCTGAACTACCCACATCAATACCAATGCTCCCTAAACCATCTTGTAGGTATCTTTCTTGAACACTGTTTTTTATACTTGCACCATCCAATTTGCTTACAGAAATCAGATTTCTGGCCAATGAAGGAATATGCAGAACACTTGGAAGTGTTCTAATCCTTCCACTTTGCAACTTCAACTTGACTTTTCCGCGACCGGTAATTCTAGCCTTTCTGTCATCCCCTAAGAAGACTTCACCGCCATCATATTTATCATACTCACAAAACCACTCCCTATGGGGAGTGAAGTGAAAGGATGCACCTGAGTCAATCAACCATGCCTCATGCTCTACATGTTGTTATAGACATATTTGGGCACTTCAACCCCAATCTTACATGTCGATAAACTAGGGCTCTTCAACCCCTAAAATAGTTGTTTCATATCCTAAAAGAACATGGTCATCTGATTACATCATTCCCCAAAAGTTCCACCTGAGAAACCATCCAGAAATGGCCTAAACTAAACCATACTGACTGCTACACTGGCCAGATGCGATGCATACTGAGTGATACACTACTCAGGTGCGATGCATACTGTTTGGGCCTTCTATAGGGTGTGACGGGCGAGGATGGACAAATGTCTGAGACAATTTGCTAGGTGGTTGCTCATGGAATCTTCTAAATACCTCTCCTATGACACTTGCCTCTCTGAATTCGCCCAGGGATGAGTAAGAGATCTAAACTTCAGTTATCTCTTCTCTTGTGGAACCAAATGTAACAAGTGGAATGACACTAATCAAACCCCATGGATGACTCGCACCCTTGCACACATCTATAAATGGATCCATCATTCAAGAGATCCGGGGGCTGGAATATTGTGAATTGCAAGGAAGTGCTGATAGTTTGTAATTGAGGAAGGAGAATTATATTGTTGATGTGATCTTGCTATTTCATGAGGTGAAGATGGCTTGATGCTGGATCAGACAACTGGGTTGTAAATCTCCCTTCTATTTAATAAAGTTCTTCAAGTTTTCTTCCATATAATTGTGCAATTGTGAATGTTATCATTTGTAAATGCTATTATATGTTCATTATATATCTGATTCTGTAATGTGTATGTTGTAATAGATCAAGATGCTTTGACGGTTCTTTGTTACTATGTTTCTACAGGCACTCTCCAAGCGGGATAAGTACAGGGAGGAGTTGCAAGCTCTATCAAGGGGGATAGAGATCAAGCAAAGGATTAAGCGGAAGTTCCAGTTTGGTCCTATTATCTTTCTCTTATCCATTACACATAGAAGAAATCATGAATTGCTTTAAAATTGTTGTTTCTAGGGTAGCTGCTAAACCTAGAGGGCTAGCCATTCGAAAAGACACTAGTTTTCCCAGAAACACATGTGTACTTGAAGAAGAAGCCAAGTACACATCCCCACCTTCATCTGAGGTGGTTTTCTCCTCTACAGAAGGAGCATCATCAGATCCCTTTCCTTTCTCAGGAGCTTTAGATCTACATTCCTTTTTGAAGTGCCCTTCCTTTTTGCATTTCCAACACACCTTTACAATTTTTCCTAGAGATTTAGATCTCCCTCTAGATTTAGATCTCCCACTCAAGGATTTTTTTTGTTTTGTTATGGGACTGTCCTCATACAAACAAGGCATCACCATTCCAACCCTCCGTATTTTTCTGTCTCATATCCTCCGACAGCAAGGATGACACTATTTCATCAAACTACAAGGCTGTCGGATTGCTACCTGTTGCAACAACTAGACTATCCCATGAATCTGGTAGAGAACACAAAAAACTGATGCACTTATCTTCATCTGAAATTTTTATATCAATAGATAACAATTGGCTTGCCACAATATTAAAGTCATTTAGATGCTCTGTCACCGAGTCTCCATCCTTCATCCTCAGGTTATACAACATTTTCCATAGGAAGAGTTTATTCACCAAAGACTTAGATTGGTACAAAGTCCCTAACTTTTCACACAAAGCCTTCACCGAAGCTTCCCCTCATACATTCAATCATACTGAATCTGAGATACACAACGATATTGTGCTCTTTGCCTTCCGATCTAACTTCTCCCAGTCTTCAGTTGGCACTGTCATTGGTTTAGTACATGGATCTACTGTGATCCACTTATCTTTATCCACCAGCAAATCCTCTATCTTGAGTTTCCACAACTCAAAACTCTGACCATTAAATTTCTCGATCTCTATCTTTCCACTAGTCACCACCTTCTTTCACCACAAGAATCAATCCCGTAGATCTCCCATTGAACAGGGTCTACGACAGGCCTGAAAAAAACCCCTCAGCAGCAAAGGCGTCCCCTTGAAGCCAAAAAAACTCTGATACCAAATGCATATTTTAACCCCATATAGAAATTACTGGCGCTCGAATTCTAAAAACAAAAAATAAACAATGGCGAGAGCATAAAACATAAAACATATATACACAGAGATTTTCCCCTTGACCCCAAAACTAGGACTACCAGATTTATTTTTCATTATATTCCTTTCAATGTTACAATACATATATATACATGCCAAAACATCCATAAATCCCAATCCATTAACCTTGGATTATAACATAACTATAGTTCCCTTGATTGAATCTACAAAATACCATGGGTAAAAAACCATCATACCCAAAACCATGTGCAAAAAACCATGCACAAAACCATAGGTAGGTCTGCCCACCTAATATAAGGTCCAAAAATAATTCCCTGGGGCGCTGCCTTGAACCTCGTAGAGGGGGGCTACCGCCCCCCCCTTCTGCGCCCAGCGCAACGAACAAGAGGGGCTATCGCCCCCCTGTGACTCCCGCGTGCGTGGGGCTAGTCGTGGAAATAATATAACACACACCCAACATGCATACATACCATTGTGTGAAATATATTATGTTTTCAATCATTCTTTCATAGAAAACAAGACATATGTATTTATTTATCTAGAAACTAATACTCTGAATTACCCCAAGACTTGAAAATTCTCACTACTCCAATGTTTGAACTCTATGATAATGTCGAGTAATATGATTCAGATGATATAGCTAAATGTTCTTTAGTTGAAATCGATGCTTTCATCTATTGGTCCACAAAGATGATTTTGTCCTGAATTGTCAAAGATGGACACTTAAGTTGACATTCTTATGTAATCAAACATTGAGATGGACCATCTATGGCATTGGTAAAGTTTGTGGCTTTATAGTGGGGATATCGAAAAGGACTTTTCATCATCAAATTGCAAAAGTTCCATAACTAATACATGACATATTCTTGAATCTATTACGACCCAAGAAGCATAGAGGAAGGCGTTGGTAGGCTTGGATTAACCTCACAGGAATATTCAATGATTTACACAATTATTTATAATATGTTATTTATCCAACAACCACTGAACGACCAAGGAAGACTGCCTGCAAGAATTATCTTGTTCGGATTTTGAATGCCACACGTCTGTAGAGATGAAAAAAAAATTGGTCTTATTAAAATGGAGTATACTTCCAACAACTCTTCTTAAAATTGACATAATTTATTTTACTAACAACAAAATATGTATGCATGGATATGTCAAAAATTAAAACATAAAGTGGTTAGTTGTATTACTCTATAGAGTAAAGTTTAGTTAAAAAAAATCGAAAGTCTATAGTTATATTATTTACGGGTTCCTCTAATTTGTAACCAACACCTCCAATCCTATGCAACAACTTATAGGGACCACAATACTTGGGTGTTAATTTATTTTCCTTCTTTGTTTCTTGAGGACATCTTTTTATATGGTTGTAGCCTAAAAAATACCTGATCACCCACTTAAAATTCCTTGTCACTATGATGTTGATTTGCTTGTTATTTCATCCTATTGTGCTACAATTAAGTTTCTCTTCAATAGTTTGAGAACCTTTTGTTGTCACCCTATTTGGTCCTCTACTACTTAAATCCTTACAATCTCTTTCAAGAGTGGTGCAATGGATGGAGGATGGTATTAATAAAGTGTCATAAATGGGGACATTTGTTATGAAACATAGAAGGATGCATTGTATCACCATTCTACCAAGGGAATCCACTTGACCCATTGTGCCCATTTATCATATGCAAGGAAATGAAGATATTATTTTAAACATTTATTCACAATCTCAATTACCAATTGGATTGATCATGGTAAGCTGATTAATGCTCAATCTCTCTCTTCTACACATATGGATACCTATAAGGCATGTTGTTAGGCAATACACTTCCTAGTTGCAAATGAATAACATGGTCATGATCTCTAACACTTGGAAGACCTTTAGGCATCTCTCCAAATATCGCGAAATGATTATTTATAATGTTGTGAACATTTACTATGGATGATGTAGACATTTGAACATCTAATGGGGTGAATCATGTAATTACACCATGTTGGCCCATTTTAAGTAATTATGTCATATTTTTAGAGCTTATCACTTTATAAGGTCACCCTTGGATACCTCCGTGGTTCATTTTCCTTTCCTTGTGAAGAAAATTTCATGAAAATATCTTAAAAAATAAGGGTCATTGTTTGCAATAGTTGTAACCATTGGACCCCTAATATAATATTACCACAACTAATCTAGATTGTGTGAGGAACGATATTAAATATTGACAATAAAATATGTCACAATTTTATAAAACATAATGTAGAGGAAACTATATGATAAAAAATTTCGTTCTTAAATAATAAAATGTAATAAAACTACATCATGAGAGATTTTGATGGTTTTTACAATGAAAGACTATATTTATATTATTTATGGGTGCCTCATCATTTTGAATCATGTCCTTTTATTTTTTAATTATTTTATTATTAAATAAAATAAATAAATACCATGATTAGTTACTATGAGATTTTATATGTTAAAATTATTTTCATAAAAACATTTAGTAATATTTTTTAATTTAACTATCATAATTTTAATTTTATTTACCAAATATTTATTCTTAATTTTTTTGCAAACATCCTAAAAACTTCCCTCAAGAATAATAGCATGAAAATATAGAAAACAATAGTGACTATACCAACAAGAATTTAACCAACACAATCTGCGTCTTAAAATAATCTTCCAATTTATGCCAAAAATATATTACAATTAATTTTTCAAAATCCTATATTACGATTAATTTTTGAAAATGTAAGGGGCAAGATATAACTTTCAAGTCTTCCACCAATTTGGAAAAAAATATTTTTCAACCATGGTCTTGAGCAGTGTGTAAAATGTTTTCTAATATGAAAAAAGTAAAAGGTTTTTTTAATATGAAAAAAACAAACAAATCATTTATTATTGTACTAGTTCAAAGTAGAAATACAGTTCATAGTTTTGTTTAGGGAAAGCTTTATTTCCAACCCTATTGCATAGTAAATGCGGCTTGATATGGGGTCGGTATAAAACGATATAACACGCCGTTATTTTTTTTTCTCTCTCATCACAGCGTGGCATGTTATATCGTGTTATATCGGTCCCATGTCAGGCCGCATTTACTATGCAATAGAGTTGGAAATAAGGCTTTCCTTTATTTAGCTCTTAAAACAGGAATGCCGCTTAATTCTCTCTGTGACTTTTACCTCACTTTTTAAAAGTATGTTGCTGCTTATGAAAGATTAAACATTCTTGCATGGACAAATTATTTAAACATTCTTCCATTGAGACACCAACGATAGCAATTTCGAATGGAATTTCATAACATTCAAAGAACTTTATTTGAAAATCCAATACCAACCGTTTGGCCCAAAAAAGGAAAAGAATTACAGTGATACCATTGGGAAGTAAGGTCATAGGAGACCATATAGAAAAGCATATAGTTTTTGAGAATAGAATCAGGAGGCTTAAAACTGATTTAAACATTGGAAATGAAATAGGCAGATAGAATTTAGAATATACCCACTCGGTAGAACTGCACTCGGGGAAAAGTGACCCAGTATAAAAGGGAGTATAAGTTAAAGGTAATAAATATGGGGTTCCTTAATGGACATCCAATGAGTGAGGACTATATGTCTATTTTGAATGTTTTGTTTGTCAAAATTTAATGATTATTGGCAGGCTATTTATTTTTAGCGATAAATTTTATAAATATCATTCAAGAGAATAATGATAAATGGTTGGAAATTGTGAATAGTTTTGAAATTAAAAAAAAAATTGAGAAAATAATAAAGCCACCAATATTTCCAAATTTATTGAGCACTAAATATCAATATTTCCAAGCCTATTGAACCATAAATATGATAGAGTAGAGTTAGATCAAAATAAATACATTATCCAGCTGTGAACCTATACTGTCCCGTGTACTAATAACTTGACAACCAAATAAATAAACCTCCACGAATGGCAAGTGCTCTATGGGTACATGGATCTGAAGAGATTGACGGTAGAGCAGCTCAGAGATTGATGGATTGATTGGATCTTATATTTTAAGAGAATTAGGAGATTGATGCATTTTATATTTTAAGAGAATTAAGAATAGCGTTAGTGTAAAGGTGAATGTACAGAGATTGTTGAGAGAATTGCAGATGGAAAATGACAGCGTTGTAATAATGAATAACAGTCAGAGAATCAATGGAGGGAAATTGTAGTGGTACCTCTAGCGTGGGATGAGAGAACAATAATAAATAAAAAATTAATACTGAAATTATGAGTATAACGAGGAGAACAAGAAGTACAATATTCACGTTTCTCGTAAATGATTCACCTTGCGATCATGTGAAGAGTTATTGCCATTAATTATTTGGTTCGTGCATTCAGCTTTTAACCACGTCGAAATATTGAATGAATAAACGCAGCTTATAGATCCGCCTCTTTTATGATGGAAATGAATCCATGCTTGCGATTTTAAATTTGAGTTATTTTTAGTGTGATTTTTTACAAGTGTTTTTGGTTTTTTTCCTGATGTGATTTTTCTAAAATCTTGTAAGAACTTATTGAAATCACAAGTGTGATGGGTAACCCTTGTACAATTCAAGTGTTCTAGGATTTTGTCAGGTGCTAAATCCATATATGCAGTCAAAAAGCAAATTTAAATAACAAAAATGAAAATTTCACCTCAAATTTTTCGACCAAATTCCCCCATAAAAACAACTCCTTTCAAATTTATTTCGCCAATAAAATGGAATTTGATGATGAGCTTTTGTTTTTCATGTTTTGTTTTTGTATAAAACATATCTCACCAATTCAGTTTTATAACACTAAAAAATTGTTTATAAAATGTATTCTAACTATGCATAATTAGAATTCCACTACAATGTTTCTGTGTGTTTTTTGGTAGTAGTAGTAACAATTTTATTTTTAAATTCAGTTTTATAACACTAAAAAATTGTTTATAAAATGTATTCTAACTATGCATAATTAGAATTCCACTACAATGTTTCTCTGTGTTTTTTGGTAGTAGTAGTAACAATTTTATTTTTAAATTGACAAAAAAAATAAGTTTGGCACTAAATATATTTTCCAACTT
Source organism: Pinus tabuliformis (assembly GCA_031772625.1). NCBI lineage: Eukaryota > Viridiplantae > Streptophyta > Pinopsida > Pinales > Pinaceae > Pinus > Pinus tabuliformis. Next base: position 2,001,383,023 of record CM062818.1, on the reverse strand, counting down.
AGACTTTTATTTCTAAATTAATTTTTATTTAAATTTCTCATTAAAATTTATGACAGAACTTAAATGGGTAGATATCAAATTTACATGTGAGAAAAAGGAAAAGAAAGTACGTACGTTTTGTGGTTCGTCAAATTCCAGGCCTGGATGAGATGAATGAAGAGCATAAACTATGGAAAGTGTACATGATTCTAAGTAAACTGAGGTTAAAAATGCAAGAATATAGAATACACGCCTTTCGGTAGAACTGCACACACGGAAGGGAAAACAAAAAGCGCCCGGCAAGAAGAATATTATAATGAGAAAAGCGAGAGAATAAATTCCACTTGAATTATATAAATAATGATGAATTGTGAGTAGCTTTGACCCAAAAAAGTTGAGAGAATGGTAAGTGAAATATCAATACACGAATCGGAGGAGATTCATGGCGTACATCGTATATAGTTTAAATGGGTTATTTTTGCTAGTTAGGAATGAGTCTGGTGAGATCATAATCATGACCATAAAATCAAAATCATTTAAATTCTAAAAGTTATAATAAATTAATATTTTTTAAAACAAATAGGTAATGAAAAGGATTAAAAGTTGGTTTTTTAATATTATAGTAACTTTATTGTATATAGCAGTACATTTTTAAGATAATTAAGAACAGTGAAAATGTTAAGTAAAATGTATATGGATTTACCTAATTATGAACGGGAATTAAGAATTCTGTAACTAAAAAATGGATTGTGTGGATTATAAGAAATCAAATTTATAATTTTCACAAAGGAGAATGTAGTTAAATGGACAGAATTGTAGATAGAAAATAATAGTGTTGGATTTAACTAACAAACAAAAATGGAGTAAGTATATTATATTAATCAAATTTTTACAATTTAATAAGGAGAATGTAGTTAAATCGGCAGAATTGTATTATAGATAGAAAATAATAGTGTTGTATTTAACAAACAAAAAAAATAAAAATGCAGTGAGTATATTATACCAATCACATTTTTACAATATAAAAGGTATCAGGTAAAAAGAATGTATATAAATTGACAGAATTGTATTATACACGAAAATTAATAATAATTAAAAAGTGGATTGCGTAGATTATATATATCAAACTTGATATTTTAATAAAAAAATTGGTAAGATTTCAGATAAAATTGACTAGAAATAAGATGAAAATGTCAAAAAAACACTAGTAAAAAAACAAAAAAAACTTAGTTTAAATTTTTTATATTTTAAATTTTAGTAAAGTACAATAATATTTTCACCATACTATAATTATGTTGTTGTTAAAAATACATTTTTAAATATATAAATAAATTTAATACCTTGTAAATTTTTTACATTTTAATTATATAAATCTTCGTAGTCTAATGAGATTGTTTTTTTGCCTTGAAAGTTATGGAAATTCCAGCCATATTATGAGAAAATCCAGAAGAATTTTTGTAAATCCAAATTATAGTTGTTAAGCTTCAAAATTTTAGGTGCCCTAAACGTTTTTGATGGTGCTGAATCCATTTTCACCATCAAAAACACGATTCAAACACTACTTCTACAAAAATTTTGAAATATTTTTACCCAGATTCTAGCCACTTTAGCCGTCCAAGCAATTCTTTCGCCTCCATAAACAACTCCATATAAATCTGGCCACTATTCCTTTATTTCTATAAACAACTCCATATAAACATGGCATCGAATAAATTTTTAACCGAGTTTAAAAAAAAAAACCCAAAAAATAGAAAATTACTAGTGCACAGCCGGAAGAAAATAAAGATATAATGGGAATTGTACTACAACCTTTGAGCGTGGAATTCGAGAACAACGAGAAATGATTAGTTAAATGACGAGTACATCGATGGGATATGAAAATGATGATGGTACATCAGTAAGTACGATATTCTCGTTTATCATAAATGACTCACATTTCCAATATCGGAAGACCGCAGCATTCATCATTTTTATTAGGCGACGGTAGATTTTTTTTGGGTAGAATTTGTTATAAATTTCAAAAAATTAATGATTTGATTTTGATGTCGAAAATGGAGTATTATAAAAAATTTCTAAGATATCAAAAATCTTGAAGTTTGACAATTATATTTTAGATCTTCAAAAATTTATACTAAATTTTGTTATAATCTTATAAACATTTCTATTATTTTCTAAATTAATTTGTTAATTTTTTAAACTACATTTTTTATCATAAAAATCTCAATAAGATTGAGTTATTATATGTTCAGTAAAAATTTAATAATAGTTCCTTATTTTTCATAATATTCCATTTAAATTTTATTTTTTATTTTCTTATATACACATTCAAATATAAACATCTATGTACATTAAAAAGAAGAAAAAAAAAAGAAAAAAAAAGAGTGTATTTTGCTTAGACATTCACCACTACTTTCATTTTGAAAATTTCCAAATTTTAAACATTACAGCAACAGAAACTCTTGGTGATAAAGAAACATAAGAAACGAAGTCCTTGACAACATAATAGCTCATTCTCAATGGCGACTGAAATAATACTCTGCTTTACTAAAGAGGGGATTGCTTTATCCTGAATCAATCTATTGAATTTAGATATTCATAGTTAGCCATTAAAATATTTCTTATACCTAGTTTTAGAATTTTGTTTAGCTGTAAATTAAAATAAGTAAAAATATATATATCTAAAATACAAAATATCGTTCTGTGGAACATCAAATTCCAGACCTTAATCGAACCGGTGGATGAATAACAAGTTGGCCCGGGTGACATGGGAAGATGGATCAAATGTGAAAGGTAAGGGTCGAATAGGAAAGAGAAGAGGAAGTATTTATTTTGGAGGGGAAGGATAGCCTAATATCAAATCTAATATATAAATGAATTTATGCCTCTCCTACGGGAAGGGGGAATATAATTTATGTATAAACACATAACTAAAAAGAGTAAAAGAAGAGAATAGAGTTTCGGTGAGTTTTAAGGTTATCTTAGAAAACACGTAAGGAGATTATCCAAATAAGAGGGAAGGGCATTATGATAATAAAGGTTTATATTTTCATTATATATTAAATTATGATTAGTTATTAGAGTATTTTATTTAGAGTTTAGATTTTTTTTAATTTTTAATTTATTAAGTTCTGAGATTTAGGTTGTTTTATTTTCTTCTTTTATTTTACATGAATATTATGAGTCAATATTATAGGTTATGAAGTTATTATTATTTTAATATTATTATTATTATTATTATTATTATTATTTGACAATCTAAAAATGTTTTCATGTGGTTAGAGATTTCCAAGTAAACTAGTGTTGGAGACTTTTATATAAGAAAATAATTAAATGTTGGATAATGGTCAAAATTTGATTTAATTAAATAATATTTGACCAATTTTTGAAAAATGCAATTAGTAAAAATTAGAAATAAACTATTCTATATTTAATTTTTAATTGAAAATCTAGAAAGTTAATATAAAATCGAGATAAGAATTAATTTTAATTTTTTTTATTGTGAATTATAATCATAACTATATGAAAATAATTATATGTAAATAATAATGATTAAGAAACTGATTAAATGAAAATAATTATATGGAAATAATAATAATTAGGATTTGGAAATTAGAAAAAATAGAAATAGAAATAGAAATGTTTTCACGTTAATTTTTATGTAACTTCACTGAGTCAAAATGTTTAGAGGATCTAGTTGGTTTAATTCACCCATTTAATAGGCTATATTTCACATGAGTTCTCATAATTGTGGAGCTCAGAAACCAGAAATAACTTAAACCAAGTCATATTTTTTTTAACATAGAGTTTGATTTTTTATTTTATTTTTTTTTTCTCCAGTAAGAAAAAAAAAAAAGTTGCATTATATTCATATAAGTTGTGAATATAGATAGTATGGAAATCCATATATCGTGAAGAAAACTAGTGATAAGACTTATAATATCCCTGAAGTATGACAATGTGATGAAAAGCTCCCATAGGACAGTATATGACTGAGTATCGTCTCTTGACATAGAGTTATTTTTATCTTATATTCACAGAGTTAAAATGTTTATATTATTTTACATTTTTTTCTTATTTAATTTAATTTTTATATATTTTGACAAAGTCAAAATGTTTACAGGGAAGAACAAGACATTACAACATCTTTTGCATATTAGGTTGGAGAAATAGACTTATTTTTATTTTATATTGATAGAGTTAAAATATTTACATTAATTTTTTTATTCAATTTAATTTTAATTTTAATTTTTATATATTTTGACCGAGTCAAAATGTTTACATAGTAAGACAAAACATTACAACATATATTGCATACTAAGTTGAAGTACGCCTCTAAAAATAATTAAACTTTATCAACAAAGTAAAAAAAAAAAGTAAATCTATTAATTTGAATTATTCTACTAACAATTTCATTCATAAACTAGAAACCCTAATATTGCAAATATAAAAAGAAAATTAGAAAATAGTGAAGCCACTCATATTAAAGAGCAAAGTTGCAACAAGCCTCCAAAGGTGATCCATGTCCTTAATGATCCTACAAAGGTATCTGACTTCCAACAAAACAATTTACACTAACTTTATTACTATATCAAACGCTGGGTTGAATGATCCAAGATGTGAGTAGAAAGTAAGGGATTAAAAATCAATTAGAGAGGTGTTGGAGATGGAAGGTGCAAGAAACCCAAGAGATGAAATAGGTCGATGAGATCTAGGTCTCAAGTCTAAATTTCGACTTTACCAGGAGGATTTGAAGGGTCTAAATTGACACGGAACATAGGTCGATGAGATCTAGGTCTCAAGTCTAAATTTCGACTTTACCACGAGGATTTGAAGGGTCTAAATTGACACGGAACAAACTTAAGTAGTAGTTATAAGTAATGTTAGATACGGAGGGTTCACGTTGTGGTGAACAATTTTACCATATTTTTTAATTCAATACTACAAGTTTATTAGAATTAGAATTATGATGTAGGGGTTTAGGACCGAATTTCCTTTCTATTACATGACATGACTTTGAACACATATGTGATACTCTTTCTATAAACCAATGGAATGCATTTTGCGAAGTAGAGTTAACATAGTTTCACTTATTTTGTTAAAAAAAATAGCAAGTTGAAACGAATATGCGCTAAAATGCACTTGAAACACGGCATCTTATTGATTATGGACCCAATTGGAGATTTGTACCGTCCATTAAAGCCCTCAAAGTTAGAAGATGCCTCAAAATCAGTGTCACAATAGTCAATAAAATAAACTATTGACTAAAGGCTAGAGACGAAAGGAAAGTAGGATATATTGATGCTAATAAGTGCTATATATCATTAAAAGGTCACAAATCTAAACTAAAGGTTAGGGTCCAAGCTTCAAAATGGTAGTCCCTCACATAAAAACATTATTGAAAGGCAGAGTATCATTATTAGGTGTCATGCATGCATGAATACTTCATAGGAGTGAACAAAACACTTTAAGTAGATTTGATTACTCAAATGAAAATCCAATATAACACACTTCATATTCATCATTTCAGTTTAATGTGATAACTAGATTCATTTCAATATAACATGAAGCCAGTGATGAATATAAACTTATTGAACTAGTACACTAAATAACTTGTCTCTTACATATTCTCAACCCTTCTCCTTATTCAACAAGAATCCCTCCTCCAATAATTGGCCATGTCCATAGTTTCTCATTCATATTTAAACCTTTCCCTTTTATACTTCTCCATTTTTCCAAGATCCATTTACATAATTAGAAAAAATGTATATATTATGTAAATGCTTTATATATATATATAAATCCTTATTTTATCTATTATGTATATATAACTTTAATATGAAATCTCATAGTTTTTTTCTAACAACATTAATAACCACCGATACAAATTATATGATAGATAATTATGCATCATATATATATATATATATGTATGTCAGAAAATCAAGTTTTGTAATAGTGTTTTAGTGAATTTTAATGGTGTTTTTTATATTTTATAAATTATTTTCTAAATAATATTTTTTAATGTATTTTTGGGAAATTTAAAATAAAATATTAAATATTATTTAATGTATTTTTGGGAAATTTAAAATAAAATATTAAATTGTTTGTTTTACGTTTGGAATATTATACAGCTAAGGAAATGTGTGTTTTGGGAATTTTGAAATAAAATATTAAATGGTTTGTTTTATGTTTGGAATATTATACATGTAAGATTATGAATATGAAAATTTTCACTTTAATAGTTTTAATAAAATGAGAGATTCATAAGTACACTTTCAATTGATTAATCAAATAATGATATATAGAAATATAAGAATGTTATTTTAAGATAGAGAAATTATCTTGATTGCATAATCAAATAGTTGAAAAAATATCTTAGTCACATTAATTTAGGAATAATCTTGTTTACAAGTAAATTTTGAGTGGATCTAATGGTTAAGAACATGTATTCTTTGTAAGAAGTTATAAGTTCATATTTAGATGGGGTGGTGTATTGTTTGAGGGGCATAAACCCTAGTTCAACCAAAATTGATTCTAAAGGCTTCCAAAAGCAGCTCGTGGCATTGGAGCGAGAGGACACGTCTTTTTGTAAAATATCTGGGCCAAAGCATGGAGTTGGGTTACACTTTTTGGAGAAAGAGGGTGTATTTGGGTGGAAAAATCAATGGCTTGATCAGTTAAGCGCTTGATTGAGCATTTTTTAAGTGCTTAATCGAGCTCTTTGGGCGATAAAAAGGTAGCTCTATTGAGCCCTTATATATATATATATATATATATATATATATATATATATATATATATATATATACTTCTCACTCCATCTACACGCCATTTGCACATACCGTGATCTCAAGTGAGATTTTAAGAGTAGCTCGACCAAGGATATTGGAGCTCCATCGAGCAATGGAGCATTCAAATCAATGTTGCCAACCACCCCAGACTATATCATTTGTCTTCTTTTTTGTTTTTACAAAAACATATACAAAAACCATGAAAAGCAATTAATTAAAATAAAAATAAAACAACCATATAAAAACTACCAAAACCACAAATAAACCTTTGAAAAAAGCTTAGAAAATCACAAAGCCAACTAAAAAAAAAACCCTTCAAAACAACTTAGAAACCCACAAAAACAACCTAGGTCAAAAAAAAAAAAAAAAAAACCTCCTTCAAAACAATCTAGAAAACACTTTGAAACCACAAGAAAATCTATAATTTAGGTTTTAAAGTTGTTTCTTACTTGCAATGTTTTGTGTATTAAATGCATATTTTCTTATTTTGAAAGGTAATTTAAACATTTTTTCTAATTATTTTAGGTTTTAAAATTTTTCTTTAGGAATTTTGTGAAAAAAAATTCAAATTTTTAAATAAGTAAATTAAGAGCTTGTAGCGGTTTTTCTAGCTATTAGGTTGACCTGTCTCCCTATTTAACCCTCTTCCTACATTTGCTTCTTCATTGTGTCCTGAAGATGTACCACACTTGTTGGTTCTCGTCGACCAAAATATAAAACAATCAAACTATAGCCATTAAATAAGTAAATTAAGAGCTTGTAGCCGTTTTTCTAGCTATTAGGTTGACCTGTCTCCCTATTTAACCCTCTTCCTACATCTGCTTCTTCATTGTGTCCTGAAGATGTACCACACTTGTTGGTTCTCGTCGACCAAAATCTTCAATGTGATTTCTTCCAAAAAAACATTTTATACAAAATTTTATTTTATTTTATTATTTTAAATTTAAGTTAATTTATATTTTAAATATTTTTTTAATAATAAATATAGTATGATTTTAGTTTTAAAAATAAAATATTATTCTTTGAAATAAAAAATCTAAAAAAAAAATTGTTATATATATATAACTAAAAAACATATAACATCATGTTACCTGGTGTATATAATTATAATATTTTACATAACATATATATAACTATATAACATAACATAATTTATATATATATATATATATATATATATATATATATATATATATATATATAATGTTACAACATAACTATAATTATAGTTCATAACATAATATTTATATAACTAGATATAAAATTTGACTATTATAAAACTATATATATATATATATAGATAATTATCTCTCATATATATATAAAACATGTTCATAACATTTAACATAGTGTAACATGTACATTGTGCATAGCTATAATATAATATAACTAGAACCTTTAACATAGCATAATTATTTAAAACGTAATATATGTGTGTGTTCATGTTTAAACAATGCATCATTGATAGATACATTAAATTCATCATGAAAAGTGCATTTGGTATAGTAAATAAAAGTATTTAGACTCAAGTTTCTAATTTGTACCATATTGTTTCATTATGTAGTGTGTTGTACAAGAAACATTGTCTTCATGTGCTTGCAACTAGTAAATGTCATGTGTCAAAGTCAAACATTAAGAACATAAAGTCTATTGTAGTATTTGGTTGGCATGAAATTTTATTAGTTTTGTAAATTGGTTTATTTCAATTTTTTACATATATAATTACATATTTATGCACTATGAATAAAATGCATTACTTAGAAATGAGAAAAAGTGTGAGGATATATTTCATCACTTCTTTCGATTATGTTTATATGGAACTCGATGTACTTTAGTTGATAAATTATCAAAAGTTTGACTCTAAAATTTAAGACTTCAGGTTAGATTATTTTGCTTGAGTTTAAAAATGGTTTTTTTTGTCAACATTTGTTTCTTGGATTAGTTTATATGTATTATATATATATAATATGTTGAGGCATCCCATATATGCGCCCCAATTGCAAGCCATCATAGTGTGCGAGAGGTTTTGTTATACGTGGTCGGGCTCGTGATAAATCACGTAGCCCATCGAGATTTCATGTTCCCATTGTAGAGGCTGCCTCTTATGTCAGTGAAAGTGTTAAAGGAAGTGTTTTTGTCTCTGTTGATGACCATGCTACATCCAATGGACCTTCTTCACCCATTTCAGGCACATCTCCTGCATTTCTAAATCCTCTTTAAACTTTATGTGTTTATATCTTGAAATTGTCTTTAATTTTTAAATTGTCTTCAACTGATGTGTTTGAATTTAATGTATATGTTATTATGCTTCTAGTTTTTTAATTATATATATGTTAAATTATGTTTATGATTTACAGGTCCTCAGCAAGCCAAAGTTGAGGATCAGAGTGCAACATCGATCCCTCCATGGGATGATGCTACAACTCAGATCACATTAGAGGATGTTACGACCCGTCATACACAGATCACAACAGAGATAAAGAATATCCTTGCCAATTCACCGACTCATCTTGCATTGTCTTTGATGTTGGATAGCATGACTAGGTTGATCGAGACATACCGGAGGTCGAGCCCACATAGCCACATATTACAGTTCATACATAGGGTCAAGAGGCATGAGGTTAGAGGCCCAGATTCTTGGGAGGTGGTGAAAGAGGCCACCAAGGACATTGATGTTCGGGGGGGAGTTGTTTGACATCCCTTTGAATCTCCCTACTAGACATAAAGGTCTGATCCCACTAAAATATTTTAGTAATGTTCATGCAACCCCTTTCGTGTATGATAGATTCATTGGAGCTTGGGGAAAGTTCCCCAACCATGACCAAGTCGCCATTTATTTTGCTAAACATTTATATGCAAAGTTTGTGTTACATATGAGGTTGAAGTACATTTATACCATATATCATTTTTATCGTATCGGCATGGGACATACCTATGAGCACAAGGGGTCGCATAGGGACCCTAGGCATATACCACCACCTCTGTGATTCTTTCCACTACTGTCTCGGAGCTTGGTATTACTCAAAGAGCTAGAGGAGTTATCGCAACTCAATGGTGAGACGCGAGAGACTATTGTAGATATCATGTGAGCATCATTAGCACACGTTGCATTACATGGAGATATTAGGGTACCACCACCACCGCCTCATGACCCATAGACCTCGATCTTATATTCCTAATATTTCATCATTTTCGTTTTCTAAGTTACATAAATATGCTAATTAATTTGTAGACTAATTATAATTTTTCCTTGCCATTGTGTACATAGGCCCATATGCAAAGTGTCATTGATGCCACTATTATGTGGAGACATGAGTGGGATGCTAAGTTTAGATGCACTGAAGATGCAGTTCCATCGATGCAGGCCCCAATCATCAAGCCACAGGAAGGGGAGCACCAAACCCAAATTCATGATCGGATCCCCATCCTATCAGACTTGCATTTAGACTCCACTGAGGTTGGTAGATTCATGTATATATGTAATTAAAAATTTAGTTCAATATAATTTATTTCCATATTGTTTATTTTGTACAAATAATGATCTAATTAGTTTGAATTTGAATGTGTTATATTGCAGTATCAGCTTATGGACACTTACCTTGCGCAATAGAACTCACATAGGAGTTCTGGTGGTACTTAGAGTGTCATAGTTTGTATATTTTCACACTCATTTCATATGGCATATTCACATGTGTGATACAGACTTTGTATATTTTCATACATGGACAGTTTATGGATGTACATCATGGACATTATTTTAGTTTATGGATGCTTATTATTTCAGTTTATGGATGTTCATGTGATATTTGTGATTTGTATATATTTTGGTATGGATAGTTTATTAATACATGTATTCACTATTTCAGTTTATGGATGCTCATTAATTTTTGAGGTTTAAATGGATTTGTTAAAATTATTTTGCTAATTTAATCTTTTTTCTATATACTATAACTTTTATTAGTAAAATATATGTTCAATTTTGATTTCCAATTTCATAGACTAAGAAAATAAGTACAATCTTAAAAGTTATGATGCAAGTCACTTTGATACTTAAAATGAACTAAAATATATCATGTATCAAATTAATATTGAACATGGAAATAATTCCAATCATGCTTCATATTGGCTTTTAGAAAGTGTCTTTTGGTGCAATCAACATGCATGTTTTATAATTCAATTTTAAAAATAAGTTATTTGAATTATCAAGTCACTAGTATTATATATCTATGAAAAAATTTGTGAGCCACCCTTATATCATTGCATGGACAAATTTTTTAAGTATTCCAATCAATTTCTTATCTCAAGGTTCAATTACAAAACAGAAATATGATTGAAATGAGTTTTAATCAATTTTAATATTAAAAGATGTCATGTAAACAATAAATAGGTTTTATTCAACATTATTTATTTTGAGATTATCTACAAGAGCTTAGTCATAACATGATATAAGCCAATTATATTGAAATTTATTATAATGGTCAAACTATAATATATGGAAACATTTCTATAATTTTATATAATGATATCAACTTTCCTAAATTTATGATGGAAATTTAAGTTTTATTCAATTTTTGAAATCTCAAATATGATGAGAATTTGTCTTCTTCTCTCTCTCCCCCTTCCATCTATATCTCTATCTCCCTCTGTCTCTCCTTCTTCATCTATCTATATCACCCTACAAACATACACATTCTCTCTCTCTATATGTGTGTGTGTGTGTATGTGTCTTGAACTTCTTCCTTTTCTATCTTTTCTCCAACTCCATCTCTCGATTTCTGAAGAACATCTCCTCCTCTACCCCTCTCCATCTTTTCGTCCCCCTCTCTCTTATCCTTCTCTCACACTTTCTCTCACTCTATATTTCAAAAAATTTAAAATACCTTGACTATATATATATATATATATAACAATTTGATTTTTTTGGATAATAGATATTTAAAATGCAAGATTTCAAATGTGTGTTGTGCATTCACCTGGACGGAAAATGATAATTTTCCATGGAAATATTATCTAAAATTTTCCAAAATATTAATGTTCCACCTACCTCCATCAAAGGTACATAGAGTGCTTCATGTCTTCCAATTGAAACTATTTAGGTTTTATTTTTTTAAATGTAGCTTTAGGTTATGATTACTTCAAGATTTCAAAAATATTATATATTTTATTATGTTAGATTTATAAAAAAATTAGGTTAGATAAAATTAGTAACATATATATTGAGCCAACTTGTATGACTCTTTTTGTGTTAATGACTCTTTTGTTGATGCCTATGGTGTATATCAACCACATTTATTAATGTGGTTGTGCTAGTATATATTATAATATAAGAAATTTATATTATATTAAAGTTAATAATATTATATTAAAATAAAATTAATAAATTTAATATTAACATTAAAATATATTAATATTAGATTTTTTATATTAATATCATTTTATCATTTAATTTAATATAATAAAAATAATATTATTTTAATATTAATATTAAATTTAATAAGGTTTTTACATGGCATTATAACAAAAATTCTAATAGGATTTGGAATTTTAAGATGTGGTAAATGTTTAATTTTAGATTATTAAAAAAAAATTATAGAGGCTCGATCGAGCATAATAGCTCGATCGATCCATAATGCTTTATCAAGCTTCTATTAACCATGTAAATAGCTCGATCGATCCATAATGCTTTATCAAGCTTCTATTAACCATGTAAATAGCTCGATCGAGGGATCAAGCCTCTTAAATCCTAAAATCAGAAATTTCAGCATCCCTTCTACAAAATTTTATGCAACTCCATTTTGTACCCTAGCGGACTTAGAGCTAATTTTGTCTTCAAGTGGCAGAGTTGATCACATTTGATTCATGAAGGAATCTTCTATCCAGTGGCATATGAGTTTGACATTTTCGAATTTCATATGATATTTTCATCTAATTTGTTTTAAACATAATGTTTGAAATTTTTTTGAACTGTTTTAAAGAGGTTGAAAAAAAATCAATACCATAAAATATAACAATGAAAAAATTTCAAAAAATACCATTATATTCGTTTGCGAATCCTCTGTTACTTTTGGTTTTTCAATTTATTTAAATAGTTGAAAAAAACATTATGTGAACACGTGTGTGCAAAATGCAATTGAAATATTACTTTGCAAACTTTGAAAAATAATAAATAAATATATTTTTACATTAAAAAAATAAATTTTTAATATGGAAACCTTAGCTCTCTCCGTGTAGATCATGCTTATATATATATATATATATATATATATATATATATATATATATATATATATATATATATATATATATATTAAAAATTACAATTTAGACTAAGTTATTCAATGTGAATACACACATACCTCTTAACATGTGTGAAAAATGCAAGGACAAACATTTCATTTAATGGAAAATTGACATATTATATGACACTAAATATTTTTGAAAAAAATAAGATTAGGACAACAACTAAATTCTCCACAATTTGTCTTTTTACTCTGAATCAAAATTTACAATGCTTGTATGAATTGTGAGGGCTTCAATTCGATAAAAGAGGAAAAACTTGAAATTTCATCACCACATTTGGGCCAAAAGTGTAGCCCATCTTCATGATTTCACCCATTTGAAGCTTCTTGAAGGCGTGAGCTTGCGGAGGACAAGATTCGTCGTTCTTTATATTTTGTTGTTTTCTTTGTTTTTATAAGCAGCCTACGAAATCTCAGGCACGACCTAATATAATGTAAGAACTAGGCTAACAGGCCATATATGTAATCTTTTTTTGTTTTAAATACATTAAGTTTGTGTGTTTTCATTTGCATTTGTGTTGTTTTCGCTTCTTCATGTGATCCCTATGTATTATCGAGTATTATTGTGGTTGCCTCATATTTCTAAAGGGGACGAAGGTGGAGCTAGAGTGCATAGAGAGTTACAGAGAGCTAGAATGAAAGGGAGTGAGAATATAGTGTATAGAATGACGAATGGCATAACATGGCCACAGTCATGAAATTTTCATGAAGAAGAGATGAATAAGCTCAGCCGAATAACAAGGGCATATAAGAAGTTTGTTCAGACCAACCTAGAAAGTGTTCAAGTCTTTAGGAGCATAAGAACCTTAAATCGCTGACCCTCGACAAAGGTAAAGAACCTTGACTCAGAGTCGAGACCTACATAGTTAGCCTCAACACAAAGTAAGTGTCGAGAAGGAGCTCAACTGGCCAACCATGACCTTGGACCTGAGTCGATACTTGAGTGTTGTTTAATCAACATGTGTGCATGAGAAGTGTGGTAGATTTGGATTCACCAGTCCATTGTTGCACAAAAAGGTTGTGTGAGCCAAGTTCGTGGGTACTGTTATCCACCACAAATGGGTGACACCCATAAGATAAATTTTCTCATAGATTTTTCTTCAGTCGGTAGCCAACATCCCCTTGTAGCCACTAGATAGCTCGATATGCCACCATTCTCCACCACTTGAGCCAGCCATTATGTGCCCTCACCCATTTGTTATGATTGTATGTTTGAAGGTGGCTCTTTCAACCCTGAAGGTATGGATTTTCATTATGTAATTGGGTATTTTTTCTCACTTATCATGGACACATATGGATGCAAATTAGTTTGGGGCTTCAGTGGAAATAATGGGTTTAGTCTGTACTCTTGCCCCCTTGTCCAACTTGGCGATTAGTCTTGTATCCTAGTCCCGTGGGATCCCCTTTGCTCACAACTAGCTTCAAGAGTGGCACTACATGGGAGACCCTAATTTTGGTTGCATGGTCCTGCTTCCCGACACCACATACATCACTCCCCTTCGCTTATTATAACCCCTTTTCACATATTTCCTGTATGGGTCCACATTTTTTCATTGGACCCTTGTCCAAATTTTGGGTCGGGCCTGAAACAATGCCCCAGAGGTTGATGCAGCTAAAATGAAAGTTAAAAGCATGATTTGGCCACTTCCAATAGGAAATGTACCATAAAATTCAAAAGATGGCCGAGACATAGAAATTTAGTGTGTGCGCAAAAGCAAAACATGAGCTCCCCCCTTATCATTATGGCCATCATCCTAGTTACTATGGACCCCTTATATGAGCCCCTGCATCGTTATGGAACCCATGATTGTCCCAACCCCTGGTGAGTGATGAACTGCCCAAAGTTAAGGGGGTATTCACTACTATATCATTCACATCATGCGTTCATTCCCTAGAGCCCTATGTAGTTATAAAAAGAAAAATTAATAAAAGGAAAATGGCATATGAAGAAGGGTGGAAAAACAAAAGTCAGGGTAACTCATGTACCACAATTGCTCCCTCTTACATTATACACCCATGTGTGGGATTCCTTCATTATAGCTACCATTTTACCATGGCATGTGACTTGGAGCCTTCCCGTGCTACCCCACTTCGTTCCACCATTATTTCACATGACACGTGCCATTTGGCAAATGTACCATGGACCTGTCACTCCCTTAAAGGTTGAGACCACCTAAATAGGGTCCTTTATTAACCTCCTAGTTGAGCCTCTAAATACCTGTACACATTCTAAAGCCGATTATGGAAGGGTATTACACTATGAAGTGTCCACTTAAGCCCATGATTTGTAATCTCATGTGCTCAATCACACTAATGAATTTTTATATTGGAAGGTGAGGAGACGCATTGGATCTTATACATGATTGCAGGTCGGTCTTCATCTTGAGGTTTGACCTCCCCATACGAGATCTAAGCCCTCTAGAGGCTCATTATGTCACTTGTAGGGTGAGCGTTAAGAGCCATTGGCCTCCTCCACAATAGAGCATTGATTTCCACATCATGGGATCCTTGAACACCACATTTTGGCTTTCTCATGCACCACTCATGCAAAGATGATGATGTACTTGAACCACATTTCCTTTTCGGCTACATACTTGCACTAGACACTTGGCATATGATCCAGGGCCCAGATGGGGTTTTATCTCACCTAGGGAGACATGGGAGGGCTTGTATCATCATTCTTGCCTTTATGGATGGAGTATCAATATGTTGATCTAGTTGGAGACCCGTGAGACCACTCACTGTGCCCCATAGCCACTTGGGAGAACCATAGATGTTTTTCTTGGGAACCTAGGGTCCAACCCCTTCTTAATCATCACGAGAGCTCTCCTCTTCAATTTGGCATATGGAGGACTTATCTAGGCCTTCCAACATCCCATTTGCACCATTTATCTATTATTTAGGCCTCATTAGGAAGTCTTATTGCATAATTTTAAGCTATTTGGTGGGATTGTCACAAATTTAATTGTTATTTTCCATATTTGCGTCATTTTAATGGGCTTGTTAGGCAAATTAGGTCATTTGACTCTATGCGAGGCTCATATAAATTGATGAGACCTCATTTGCACTTATCATCATCACTTGGATTTTGATTTATCTTGTGAAAAGAACTTGGACCTACAATGATTGTCCCAACCCATGGTGGGCAATAAGCTATGCAACCTTAATGGGGTATTCACTATTATATCATTTACATCATGCTCTCATTCCCTAGAGCCCTGAGCAGTTAAAAAAAGAAAAAATAATAAAAGGAAAAATACATATGAAGAAGTGTGGAAAAACAAAGGTTGGGGTAACTCTTGTACCACGATTATTGCCTCCTACATTTATACACCCGTGTATGGGCTTCCTTCATTATAGATACCCTTGTACCATGTCATGTGGCTTGGAGCCTTCCCTTGCTACCCCACTTCGTTCCACCACTATTTCACATGACACCTTCCATTTGGTAGATGTACCATGGATCTGTCACTCCCTTAGAAGTTGAAACCATTTGAATAGGTTTCTTTATTAACCTCCATCTTGATTCTCGGGGCACCTGTACACTCTAAAGCCCATTATGGAAGGGCATTCCATTATGAAGTGTTCACTTGAGCCCCTGATTTGTAAGCTCATTTACTCAATTGCACTAATGAATTGTTATACTAGAAGGTGAGGAGACACATTGGGTCTTATACATTATTGTAGGTGGGTCTCCATCTTGAGTTTTGGCCTCCCTATATGAGATCCAAGCCCTCCAGAGGGTCATGATGGAACTTGTAGGGTGAGTGTTGAGAGCCATGGTCCTCCTCCATAGTAGAGCATTAATTGCCACACAATTGTTATAGACATATTTGGGCACTGCAACCCCAATCGCATATGTCCATAAACCAAGGGCTTATAAGCCCCTAAAAGTGTTGTTTCATACCCTAAAGGAACAAGGTCAACTGATTACATCATCTCCCAGAAGTTTTCCATGAAAAACTACTCATAACTGGTCAAAACTAGACCATCTCACCTGCTCCATGGTCAAGGTGCAATGCATCTCAGCTAATGCACACGGGGGGTGCGATGCATACTAAAAAGCCCTTCTATAGGGTGTGATGGGCGAGAGTAGACAAATGGCAGAGATAGTTTGCAAGGTGGATGATCATGGAATCTTCTAGAAACTTCTCCTGTGACACTTGCCTCTCTGAATTCACCTAGGGATGAGTAAGAGATCACGAAATCTCCAAGTGGAACCAAGAACTATCAGAGAAATGACACTAATCAAAATCCCACAAGCTAACTCACCCACCTACAAATATCTATATATGGATCCCTCATCCTAGAGATCTGGAGACTGGAATTTTGTATTTTGTAAGGAAGTGTTGTTGGTTTCTCTATGCAACATTGTATTGTTGGGTGATCTAATATTTTCATGAGGTGAAGAGGGCTTTCATGCTGGGAGGATGGCGCTGGGTCAGACTAATGGGTTGTAATCCTCTCTTCTACTACTTCTATCAATAAAGCTATTTGAGTTTTCCTCCATATTCTTGTATACCTTTGAATCTTGTATTGATATATGCATTTGTATGGTTAATACATATAAGATCCTATATTGTTTATGGTTATAGATCTCTATGCTTTGATGATATTATGTTGCTTTGACTCTACAGGTGTTCTTCGAAGTGGGACAAGTGAGGAAGGAGTGGCAAAGATCTGTCAAAGGGGAGAGGAAACAAGCAAGGAGCCAAGCGAAAGACTGAAGTTGGTAGCCTTTGCTTCTCTCTCATCTATTTCTCATAAAGGAAAACACAAGTGACTTTAGTTTGTTTGTTTCTAAGATAGCTACCCGTCTTAGTGGGACTAGCAACTCTGAATGGACACTAGTTTTCTCGATAACAAAATGGCGACTCCGCTGGGGAGGGAATAGCTTGTTTGCTTGTTTATATTTGTTTGCTTTATAAACTACAGACAGAGCTTGAAGTTAAGCCAGCTAGCCTTCGAACTGCATTTGCTATGCAAGTGAAAAGTAGATCAACACTGCTTCATTCAATCTCCGGGTTTGTTTATGAACTGAACAACTGACTTGCAAACATCCTAAGTTCCCTGGTGGTAGCTCAAGTAACCTCATTAGATCATCCCCGTTACTTTGTGTTTACTGCCTATCATTAGCTTAGCCTAAACCCCTGAACTTAGCTGCAAACTATGAGAAAAAACCAAGCTCAGTCTCATCCCTGGACCATCACACTGTCTCTCATTGGCAACCTAGATACATCGCACCTCCCATGTGCTGTAGCTGAGATGCATCCCTGTTTCCCTGTGTTATAGGTGCGATGATCAGGTAAGACTATTTCTGCTTCTAGATGTTGGTTTTCTCTTCATTATCTTCAGCTTTATTCAGTAGTTTTGTTGTCTATGATCAGTATATCACTGTTGAAACTCTCTTCATTTGCATTATACAGCCTCCATTGATAAAGAACTATGAATGTTTTTATGTATTTTTCGTCATTTACAGTTCTCCTTTGCAAACAGTAGCTTAATCGAACTGTCGTCTTTTGATTTGAAAGTGTCGCAAGTGTCGTTTTCAGTCAAAGAAAAGAGTGTCGTAAAGTCTTCCTCTTTTTGATAGTCAATTACACGTTTGCCATTGTATTTGATTTGAATTAATAGTATTTCTAGTGTCGAAAGCAATCTTAAATTCGAAATCGCAAAGTGTCGTCTGAGTCTTCCTTTCGTTTTTTGAAAAGAAAATTGTTAGTACTGTCGTTGTGAAAGAAGAATAGTTCAGATCTTTACTTAGCGTTCTTTTTGTCGTTCACACATCAAGAAAGCAGAAAACAAATACATGCATGTGCATTTGCATTTAGACTGCTTGTAGAAATTGATTTAGGACAATGCATCTTAGTGTGTGCTATCTGCTCTATGTTGAAAGGATTTTACTTCTCTTTCCTTAGTAGCTAGGATTTTCATTGCAAAAAGAAAGGAAACGACTGTTTATCATCTTAGATTGCATATTTAGGAATTGTATATCTACATCATACGGTGAACCTTAAAGGTAAACTTCTTAAGAAAGATCAACTGTAAAATAAATTTCAATGAACATAAAAATGCTTTGGAACGTAACGCACAACATCTACAAGTCTAGGCTAGAGACATATTTTGGCGTCGCAAAGCCTGGTAACTATCGCTTTCATCGTAGGTTGGGTGATTCCTCCTCTTTGAGACGAAAAGTGCCAGTACGGACTTGTGCTCCCACGTACCATCGAGTATATATTGGGAGACCACAATAGGCTATATCCTTTATCCTTAGGAAGCTGTGTATGCCGCCCTATCGATCGCAATGCACTAAACACAGCATTCGGGAAGATTCACTGCCGTACTGTAAAAAGTATTATGCAGTTTTGTGATTGGTTTGGTAATCCCTCTTTCTAGATTTCCAGATTAGTCACTTTTGTTCCTTTTCAGACTCCTTAAAAGAAAAGGTCCATCTGAGCACTTGTCACTTCAAGCTCATTAAAAATCGAAGGCGACTAGAATCACCTTTAACTTTTTCTCGACTCTTAAAAATTGAAAAAGCAAGTTGTGTCAAAGCATCATAAAATCTATTTTAATCAGAATAACATGATTGTTCCCTCATTGGTCTTAGGTTGAGAAAATGGAGTCCACCAACCAAGGATTTCCCTAGTCCCTTCTCCTCTTGGGGAGATGTTGGTGCACCTCATATGGCTACATTGTCCCTTCCAGGGCTTACAATTGGCCTGCCAGTATGGCTTTTCTCGACCTCTGTCGTTCAAAACACCATGATTCCTGAGCAATCAAATCGGCAACCAGATGATACTAGAGTTACCCCCCAACCTTCTACTTCATTTGTTTCTCCCTCTCTTTCTTCCTCTTTGCTTGGTGAAGCTAATGAAACTAAAAACCAAGTAATTGAGAAGAAGAAGAAAGGGAAGGAGAAGAAGAAGAAGAAGCCAACAATGAAAGGGGGCAGCCATGCATCATCTGGCAAAAATCCACACACTGCACTGTCCAAACCTAAATCTCCATGTGTCATTTGAAAAGGGGACGACTATCATTGAGATTGTCCTTGCATCCCACAGATCTTAAGGGACTAGTCTCCCCGCTTGAACAATCCGGTGTCGTCAACCTCTGACGATCATGTTGAGAGTACACCGTCAACTAGTGAAAATGGAGTCAATGGACAGAAAGGAAGATCTAAATTTCCTTGTAGACTGTGTGAAGGTGATCACGCCCTCCACCATTGTCCTTTCCTGGACGAAGCTAAAAGAGTCTTGGATAACTGTCCTGCTTCACCGCCGCGACGTCCTCCTGGATACAGGAAATTCTTGCTGAGTTCGTCGCTAGTTGAAAATCTGACTGACATACCTTTGTTGTCGGTCGAAGCACCTATCATTGAAGATAAACCCTCTAAGTCCACACCGAACCAAACTCAATAGGTCAAGATGTCAGTCGACCCAGTCCTGTCTTGAGAAGGTCCACCTTCAGATGATACAACACAAAAGAGAATGAGGACGACACCGTTCAAATTCTTTTTGTTAACACAAAATCCGATGAACATGGGGGTGATCTACCCATTCCTTTACCTTAGGAAGGAAGTTCGTCAGAGATTTACCCGGCGGTTTATTCGGTCCCTCCTCCAAGCAACCTAGTCGTTTCCTTCGATTGGAATCTACTAGGCAGACCCCACTTACCATCTAATGTACCATTCCGAATCATAGTACAAGCTTACAGAATGATCATGGTTGGTACTATTATAGATGAAGGGGCTTCTGCGAGTATCCTTTCCTCAATTTCTTGGAAAGCGCTTGGTTCGCCATCGCTTCTGCCTAAGATTCAAAATCTGACAGGCTTCAACAAAGGAACCAGTTGACGGTTAGGGATCCTTCCAAATTTGCCTATAACTTTGAGAATGAAAATCGTTCATCTAAACGTGATGGTAGTCCAAGGACCTTTAGATTACAATCTACTCCTTGGATGTGACTACATTTATAGCATGGGAGCTATTGTTTCCTCGCTCTTTCGAGTGATGTGTTTTCTGCATGAAGGCAGAGTGGTCCACCTCGTAGACCAGCTTTCATTCCCCGGTTCACACATAGCTACTAGTCAAGTGCCATCCCTAACTGGTCTTTTTGCACAAGGAATGTCTAATCAACCTCTGGTCTGTCCACCTGACGAGCGCGAGTGATTCGGTGATTGTGACTGAAACCCAGGGGGCATGCACCCTAGTCTGCTTCGGCAGGAAAACTTTAGGTATAGGGTAGGCTTCCGCGGAGGATATATGACTAGTCTGACACACCTGTCTATTTAGGAAAATGGGATTAGTCTGGAATAAGATTCCCTCTCCAAGCAACCTAGTCGTTTCCTTCGATTGGAATCTACTAGGCAGACCCCACTTACCATCTAATGTACCGTTCCGAATCATAGTACAAGCTTACAGAATGATCATGGTTGGTACTATTATAGATGAAGGGGCTTCTGCGAGTATCCTTTCCTCAATTTCTTGGAAAGCGCTTGGTTCGCCATCGCTTCTGCCTAAGATTCAAAATCCGACAGGCTTCAACAAAGGAACCAGTTGACGGTTAGGGATCCTTCCAAATTTGCCTATAACTTTGAGAATGAAAACCGTTCATCTAAACGTGATGGTAGTCCAAGGACCTTTAGATTACAATCTACTCCTTGGATGTGACTACATTTATAGCATGGGAGCTATTGTTTCCTCGCTCTTTCGAGTGATGTGTTTTCTGCATGAAGGCAGAGTGGTCCACCTCGTAGACCGGCTTTCATTCCCCGGTTCACACATAGCTACTAGTCAAGTGCCATCCCTAACTGGTCTTTTTGCACAAGGAATGTCTAATCAACCTCTGGTCTGTCCACCTGACGAGCGCGAGTGATTCGGTGATTGTGACTGAAACCCAGGGGGCATGCACCCTAGTCTGCTTCGGCAGGAAAACTTTAGGTATAGGGTAGGCTTCCGCGGAGGATATATGACTAGTCTGACACACCTGTCTATTTAGGAAAATGGGATTAGTCTGGAATAAGATTCCCTCTCCAAAGTTATGTGAGTGGAGGCGACGCAACATTCACCTTTGTCTATTTCGATGGACATCGCCAAGGAAGTGTTTTGTCTGCAACACGGATGGAGCAATCTTGCAAATGCGAGAACTTTCATATGGTAACCTGGAAACTCTACTTTTCTTTATACCTGCGGGTATGAAAACCTTTTGCATGCAAGTGAAAAGCGACCTTTTTGTAGGTTTATTTTCTTAATTTGTAAGCTCTCAACCCTTTAACCTTGTAGGTGGGTCGTTCCTAGCTTGCATAATAAAGGCTCCGGAGCAAAGTTGTGCATGGGGCAAGCTCCCGAAAAAATGAACCTACTGATAAGAGACATCCTTATTATACGACTGGCACGAGCAGTTTTACGTGAAGTTCAAGCTCGTTAAAAAATAAACCTAGCAGTGAGCATATGTTCCACCAGAGTTTAAGCTAATTAAAAAAATGAACCCACCTTCGGTAAATAACCATTGCGATCGCATAAATATCAGCCTTTGAACCTTGGTCGTGTTCTTACCATCACCTCCACTCTTTTTTATCCGATCATATGCCTGCATTTGATTGTTTACCCCTTTTGAGGAACAACTGCGATGAGTGATTCTATTAGCCACCTTCTTTACACTACCGTGATTGAAAAGTTCCAAACCTTACCTGGAACCAGTTGCTATCCGAAAATATCACTCGTTCCTCAAAAAACGATTCTACTTTAAGCTCTTTTCATCTGACTCGTAAAATATGAAAAGATTGCCAAGCAATTGGCCTCTCCAGCTCGTTAAAGTGATTGGAAGTGTCATCCCTCCTCTAGATTTTAATCCTTTTGGACCTGAGGGATCATTACACAAAAAGATCAAGCGCTTGTCCTATTCGGCTTGTTAAAACTGTCGAAATGTCATCCCTTTCGTATTATTTTATACTTTTTCGAACTTAAGGGGTTATATTATGAAAAAGGATTACTGGAGTTTCCTTTCCGTCTCTTTTCAGACCCTCTAAAATTGAAAAGGATCGAGTTATCTTTGTTGTTAAACTCGTTAAAACAATAGTGACAAACTTGCCCATGCAGACAAGAGCGAGTTTCATTGTCGCTAGGCTCGTTAAAACATAGCAATGGGTTTGCCCGAAGGGCAAATTATAGAACAAGCATATGTTATCCTCCTCAAGCTTGAAAAAAATAAAGAGGTATTGGTCAGCAATGACTGGGGAAAAATTGGGAAGAAAACTTGAAGAAACTTTATTGGTAGTAGGTCGCTCTTGAACATGACACTTTCACTCCATCACCATGATTGAGTCGGGTTGGGTTATTTCGTTCATCGGTCATATCACAATTGGTCCTCCGTATGATCCATTTTTGGGGTTAACACTACCGATCCATTTCAGTGTCGTCGATATGTTCAAGAGAAGTCGCTCAGAGAATTCACCAACCCAGTTTATGTCTCATCTGCTGCAATATCTTCACGCTTCATTCTTTCATGACCGCCACCTTGAACCTTGTATCATCAGATCGTTTTTACCTCCACAAAATCATTTGCTCCGTTCCGTGTCGTAGATGTGGGATTCATTAAGGCCTTCCTACTACGGGTCACTTCTTGTTGACATCAGCTCATTATCCAAGAATTCGACTTAGGAACAACCCTTTCAGTACTTTGAAGCTTGCATGCCTCAATGGCAAGTTTCTCACTTCCGGCGACAGGTTTACATCAATGGCCTTCGACCGAAAGATTTTGTGTGGTGTTCGACATCGACTCATGTATTCACACCACGTGAATTGTACTGCAGTACCTTGAGGGTCATTATCATTATCAGTGATTCCTCTCATGCCTGTTAACAACTTACATCATTGGCTGGTAATCAGGCGATGTCTTTCCATGTTCGACACTAGAACATCTTTTCACATGGATCGACTTGTACTTCGGGCGAAGATTGAACGAGTTTGAAGACCCCGGATCTAGTTTCATCCATCCGGGCTGTGATATATTCAGGAAAATAAAGACATCAAATGTACATCATAGCTGCACAGATAATCATCCAAGCTAAAGGATGATGGCTCTACTAGAATCATCAGTCTGCCACACAGACGGTTGTCTGTCCTATGTACATGAAAATGAATTTATAAATCTGAGCATGGGAATGCCCGCCTCAGCTAGATCATGAAAATATTATGAAGATAATGTATTGTATTGTATCTTATTACAGGTCACCTTCTAGTTCGAAAAACCTCAGATCCTCATGATAAAGCATTTCACTCGACATCAGAAGATTTACGACCTCATGCTTTAGGGGGCAACTGTTATAGACATATTTGGGCACTGCAACCCGAATCGCATATGTCCTTAAACCAAGGACTTCTAAGCCCCTAAAAGTGTTGTTTCATACCCTAAAGGAACAAGGTCAGCTGATTACATCATCTCCCAGAAGTTCTCCATGAAAAACTACTCAAAACTGGTCAAAACTAGACCATCTCACCTGCTCCATGGTCAGGGTGCGATGCATCTCACCTAATTCACACGGGGGGTGTGATGCATATTGAAAATCACTTGTATAGGGTGTGATGGGCGAGAGTAGACAAATGACAGAGATAGTTTGCAAGGTGGATGATCATGGAATCTTCCAGAAACTTCTCCTGTGACACTTGCCTCTCTGAATTCACCCAGGGATGAGTAAGAGATCATGAAATCTCCAAGTGGAACCAAGAACTATCAGAGAAATGACACTAATCAAAATCCCAGAAGCTGACTCAACCACCTGCAAATATTTATATATGGATCCCTCATCCTAGAGATCTGGAGGCTGGAATTTTGTATTTTGTAAGGAAGTGTTGTTGGCTTCTTTGTGCAACATTGTATTGTTGGGTGATCTAAGCTTTTCATGAGGTGAAGAGGGCTTTCATGTTGGGAGGATGGCACTGGGTCATACCAATGGGTTATAATCCTCTCTTCTACTACTTCTATCGATAAAACTATTTGAGTTTTCCTCCATATTCTTGTATATCTCTGAATCTTGTATTGATATATGCATTTGTATGGTTAATATATATCTGATCCTATATTGTTTATGGTTATAGATCTCTATGCTTTGATGATATTATGCTGCTTTGAATCTACAAGTGTTCTTTGAAGCGGGACAAGTGAGGAAGGAGTGGCAAAGATCTGTCAAAGGGGAGAGGAAACAAGCAAGGAGCCAAGCGAAAGACTGAGATTGGTACCCTTTGCTTCTCTCTCATATATTTCTCATAAAGGAAAATACAAGTGACTTTAGTTAGTTTGTTTCTAAGATAGTTACCCGTATTAGTGGGACTAACAGCTCTCAATGGACACTAGTTTTCCCGATAACAACCATGGGATCCTTCAACACCACATTTTGTCTCGCTCATGCCCCACTCATGCAGAGATGATGATGCACTTGGACCACATTTCCCAGTTAGCTACACACTTGCACTAGACACTTGGCATATGATCTAGGGTCCGGATGGCGTTTTGTCTCACCTAGGGAGTATCAACATGTTGATCCATTTGGAGACCCACGAGGCCATTCACTATGCCCCATAGCCACTTGGGAGCACCACAAATGTTTTTCTTGCAAACTAAGGGGCCAGCCCCTTGGTTATCATCACAAGAGCCCTCCTCTTTGATTTGGCACATGGAGGATTTACTTAGGCCTTCCAATGGATCATTTGCACTATTTGTCTATTATTTTGGCCTCATTAGGAAGCCTTATTGCATAATTTTGATCTATTTAGTGGGCATGTCACAAGTTTATTGTTATTTTTCACATTTGAGTCATTTGTATGGGTTTGTTAGAAAAATTGGGTCATTCAACTCTATGAGAGGCTCATATAAATTGATGAGACCTAATTTGAACTTTTCATCATCACTTGGATTTCGACTTATGTTGTGAATAGAACTCGAGCCTACAATTGAAGGATGAATTAGATGTTTCAGATGCATTTTTATGTTTAGAAACTTCGATATCTTATTTTTGAGCTTCTATTTGATGTCTTCATGGATGGATATGGGTGAAAGAATGGAGCTGGGTTACACTTTTTGGGGAGAGAGGGTGTGTTTGGGTGGAAAAAATGATGGCTTGATCGAGACATTTAAGTGCTCGATCGAGCTCCTCAAGCACTAAAAACATAGCTTGATCGAGCATTAAAACTAACTCTCGATCGTGTTGTGATAATTGGGGAAATGAGGAAAGAAACAAAGATTTAGTTACACATAGACCAAGAAAGATTCATAACTGACTTGAAAACTGAAACTAAACACACAAATAAAAACACAGGATTTACACGGTAAAACCTTGACAAGGTGTCAAGGAAACATCTACAGGGCAAGGGATTGGAATCTCTATTAATTTGACAATGATTCTCCACAATTACATTTCTCGGGCATTCACTAGTTTTATACAAGCCTCCTCCGTTACATAACTGTTGTTTTGGTATAAAACTAACTAGTAGTAACTAATAAAATTATTACTCATATTTACATAATTTGTTGTCAAACTTCCAACAAACCCCACCTTGACAAAAATTTTCCTAATCCCTTGCCCATGCCCATTAATCATCTTTTCTGCAAGCCAAGAGAAGCTAAACACCATCGCAACTTCTCTATTGTAACTGGATTTGTGAATATGTCTGCACAATTCTCTCGCGTATGGACCTTTTAAAGAGCTACTTTTCCGCCATCGATCACATGTCTCAGAAAATGATACCTTACATCAATGTGCTTGTTTCTGCTGTGATAAGCAGGATTTGTAGCCAAGTGAATAACACTTTGACTGTCACAAAGTACATCCACTTTCTCCTCTGTCCTTCCAATCTCATCAAGCAGACCCTTTAACCAGATTGCTTCTTTACTGGCATCTGAAGCGGCTATATATTCAGCTTCAGTAGTGGACAATGCAACTATTTCTTGAAGCTTTGACATCCAACTAATTGCTCCACCTGCAAGAGTAAAGACATAACCTGTAGTAGATCTTCTTTTGTCCAAATCACCTGCATAATCAGCATCTACATATCCGCAGACTGATCCTTCACTACCACTAAAGATGATGCAATGGTCACTTGTGCCTCTTAGATATCGAAGCACCCATTTCATTGCTCGCCAATGTTCTTCACCTGGATTTTCCATGAACCTGTTGACAACTCCAACTGCATGTGAAATGTTAGGTATTGTAGATATCATCACATACATTAAGTTGCCTACAGCATTTGCATATGGTACATGAGACATATACTGCTTTTCTTCATCAGTTCTAGGACTCAAAACCGAAGAAAGCTTAAAATGGAAAGCTAATGGAAAATTAATATGTTT
Source organism: Pinus tabuliformis (assembly GCA_031772625.1). Lineage (NCBI taxonomy): Eukaryota > Viridiplantae > Streptophyta > Pinopsida > Pinales > Pinaceae > Pinus > Pinus tabuliformis. The sequence goes on along the minus strand of CM062818.1, from coordinate 2,001,355,609 downwards.
CACATTGTTCATACAGAACTTTTCAAGGACTTTCCCCACATACTTCTGTTGTGATAACCAAAGCTTACCATTTTTCTTGTCTCTGTGTATCTCCATGCCCAAGATATGTTTTGCTACTCCAATATCCTTCATATCAAACATCCTAGAGAGCTGAGCCTTTAACCTGTTGATCTCTTCCATGCTTTTTCTTGCAATAAGCATATCGTCAACATACAAAGATAAGATAATGAATATGCCATTGAAACTTTTGAGTATACACAATGTTCATACTCACTTCTTATAAAGTTCTGGCTCACCATGAAGGAATCAAACTTCTTGTACCATTGTTTGGGAGACTACGTGAGACCATACAATGATTTCCTGAGCTTGCAAACTAATCTTCTGCTGCGACCTTGTACAAAACCTTCTGGTTGTTCCATATATATCTCTTCATTCAAATCACCATGTAGAAAAGTTGTTTTAACATCTAACTGTTCTAACTCAATATTAAGTAACATAGTTAGTGCCAACACAGTACGAGTAGAAACAAGTTTTACAACTAGAGAAAAAATCTCATGAAAGTCTATACCTTCAACCTAAGAATACCCTTTTGCTACCAGTCTCGCCTTATACCTTTCGATACTTCCATCAACTTTCCGTTTCAGTTTGAAGACCCACTTGCATCCAACAACACTTCTCCCTTCAGGAAGCTCTACAAGATCCCAGGTATTGTTCTTGGCTAAGGAATCCATTTCTTCTTCCATAGCTGTTTTCCATTTTTCGTTGTCTGTATCATCTACTGCTTCCTGATAACAAGAAGGTTCCCCATCTTCAGTAATCAAAGCAAAAGATGAAGCAAAATTTGCATACCTTTTGGGATTTTTCCTTTCCCTTGTAGACCTTCTTAGAGCGACTGGTTGCTGAACTGGATCAGAAACTTGAACTGGTTCAGAAGCTTCAAAGGCTTCCTTTGTGTCTTCAACACCTTTTTCTCCAAAAGTCTCTCCTTCCTTTTGACTGTCACCGAAAGCTCTAGCCTCCAACTGAACTCGTTGATTTGGCAATACGTGTTCCTGTTTAATTCTTTCAACATTTGATTTTAAAAGAGAAGATTCATCAAATGTTACATCTCTACTAATGACTATCTTCCGCAATGTAGGATCCCACAACCTATATCCTTTCACTGCATAGTCATACCCAACAAAGACATAACATTTCAATTTTGGATCTAATTTTGAACGTTGATTTTTAGGAATAAGAGAATAAGCATCACAGCCAAATATCCTCAAATGTGAATAATCATAAGACTGACCTGTCCAAACTTCTTCAGGAAATTTACAATTAATTACTACTAAAGGTGATCTGTTAACTAAATAACAAGCAGTAGATACTGCTTTTGCCCACAACTCCTTTTGAAAGTTAGCATTGTTGATCATGCTTCTGGCTCTTTCCATAAGCGTCCGATTCATACGCTCAGCAACACCATTTTGTTGAGTATAAACAACAGTTTTGTGTCTAACAATTCACTCATCCTTACAGTATTGTTCAAATTCCATTGAAGTGAACTCACCACCATTGTCAGTTCTTAAACATTTAATAGATTTGCTTGTTCTTTTCTCTACCATTGCTTTAAATTGTTTAAAGACATTGAATACATCAGCTTTCTTTTTTAGCATAAAGACCCAAACTTTACGGGAGAAATCATCAATAAACATTAAAAAATATAGACAACCTCCATATGATATAACAAGGGATGGTCCCCACATATCAGAATGAATATAGTCTAAAATATCTTTACTATTATGATTTCCAACTTTAAATCTCTGTTTACACTGTTTTCCATACACACAAGGTTTACAGAAATATAACTTCAAGGATTTCAGATCGGGAAGAGATTTATGTTTCATCAGTATCTGAAGACCCTTCTCGCTCATATGACCTAATCGCTGATGCCATAGACGAGTACCTGCTTCTTCCTTTTCTAACACAACTACTGCTTCACTGACCTGAGTACTTCCTTTTAACCTGTAAAGATTTCCGACCTTTTCTGCTTTCATAACCACTAGGGCTCCTTTAAAGACTTTTAATACGCCATCTTGACCTGTAAACTTATAACCATCTGAATCCAACACTCCCAAAGAAATCAAATTTTTCTTCAAATCAGGTACATGTCTAACACTAGTTAATGTTCTAACTGTGTTATCATACATCTTAATCCTGATATTCCCCATCCCAACAGTCTGACATGACACATTATTACCCATAAACACAGAACTACCATTTACATTTTCATATGAAGTAAACCAATCTCTGTGTGGACACATGTGATGAGAAGCACCAGAGTCTAACAGCCAGCTTTCTAAACCCTGAGAGACATTACATTTAGGTGAACTTTCATCTATCATACATAATTCTTCAGCAGATAAAACTTCGTCTATCATCCCTGAATCGACCTGATTTGCTTCCTTCTTCGGGTTATCAGATTCTTTTCGTTCCAACAATCTTTCTTCAAGTGTCCAATTTTATTGCAGTGCCAACATTTTACATTACACTTATTTCCCTTCGATTTAGATCTAGAAGACCCCCTTGGTTTTTCTCCCCTTTCCTTTGAGTGTCCTCTAGCTACCATGGCTTCTGATGCAGCTGTTTCAGTACGGATTTCCTTCGTACTTCTTCAGATAAGAGAGCTCCCACGACTGATTCAAACTTCAAAGAATCAATAGTGCCCAAGCTGATTGAAGTTACGAAGTGATCCCATGATTCGGGCAGAGAACACAACAAGGTTATGGCTTTATCTTCTTCCTAAATTTTAACTTCCATATCTGTTAATTGGCATATAAGTGTATTAAAAACATTCAAATGTTCTACAACTTTTGAAACTTCTTTCATTCGAAGACTATACAACTGTCTTTTCAGATAAATTCTATTGGTTAATGACTTTTTCATATAGAGTTTTTCTAGTTTTTCCCACAATCCTGAAGCTGTACTCTCTTCAACAATGTTGAAGAGAACCTCATCCGCCAGACATAACCTGATGGTACTGAGAGCTCGGGCATCCAAGTCCTCCCAATCCGAATCAGTCATGGTTGCAGGTTTCTTAGTTGCCCCATCCAATGCCTTGTGCAACCCTTGTTGCACAAGCAGATCCCTAACCTTCAGTTTCCAAAGAGCAAAATTGCTCTTTCCGATGAATTTCTCCACCTAAAATTTCGCATTCGACATCTTGGCCATTTTGTTCTTCTCCTAAGGTTTATATTTTTTTTCAAAAAATAATCTTCCAGCTAAAATATATATATATATATATATTTGCAAACCCCTTTGTTTGTTTTTTTTTTTTTTGTGAAAACAAACAAAGAAACCCTTTCTTTTATTTCAAACCCTTTGTTTTTGTGAAAACAAACAAAGATTTTATTTTCTTGAAGTTCTTTCCTCCAATATTTGTATAAAATCCACCCCTTAAAAAAAACTTGATTTGATTTCAATCTGTTGTTTTTGTTTCAAAAAAGATTTTTGCTGAAAATAAAAAAGTTCTGGAAACTTTGATAAATACCCGAGTTCAACAGCAATTCTGGAAAACAACAACTTGATTTAGCCTTCCCCAACAAACACGTTGCAGAACCTCGCGCCTCTCCACGCAGGTTCCTCTTCAGGTGACTCTGCCTGCCTTCAATGGCTCTGGCACGCAAGAACTCTTGGACAACAGCGTGGGTTTGGTTGCTTGATTTTAGACGCAGAGAGGTCTCCTCCTCTCCTTCACGCAGGCCGTTCAACGCATGACAGTGAATTGCACGCAGAACGCTTGGACAACAGCATTTGCATTCACCCTTCACACACGCAGATAACCCTTCACAACTGTGGCAGGAGTTTTTTCAGTGGTGCTCTGGCAGCACGCAACAACATGGACAGCGCACAACGCCTCTCCACACAGTTCACGCTTGCACTCACGCCCTTCACACACGCAGATAACCCTTCACAACTGCGGCAGGAGTTTTTTCAGTGGTGCTCTGGCAGCACGCAACAACACGGACAGCGCTGCTCTGGCAACATGCAACAACACGGAAAGCGCTCCATGCAGTCAGTAGGACTAGCTCTTCAGGGCTCCTCTTCATGCTTCCGCACTTTTTCTCCCTAGCACGCAACCTCTGGACAACACTCCCATACTCCAGACTCAAAAAATCAACTTTCTCTGATACCAATTGTTGTGATAATTGGGGAAATGAGGAAAGAAACAAAGATTTAGTTACACATAGACCAAGAAAGATTCATAACTGACTTGAAAACTGAAACCAAACACACAAATAAAAACACAGGATTTACGTGGTAAAACCTTGACAAGGTGTCAAGGAAACATCCACGGGGCAAGGGATTGGAATCTCTATTAATTCAACAATGATTCTCCACAATTACATTTCTTGGGCATTCACTAGTTTTATACAAGCCTCCTCCGTTACATAACTGTTGTTTCGGTATAAAACTAAATAGTAGTAACTAATACGATTATTACTCATATTTACATAATTCGTTTTCAAACTTCCAACAGATCGAGTTACTGTGTAACCTCAAGTTAGGAGCTCGATCGAGCCCTAAATCTCCATCGAGCCCTAAAGCTTCATCGAGCCTTAAAACTAGAAATTTTAAAATTTATGTAAATATCAATAATGATATGCAAACTTTAAAATTGTAAGTATTTGATAGTTAAAAATAAAAACCAAATTTAATTACTAATTACATTTGAATAGGTAATTAACAATGGTGTGGATTAATTTCTCATTGCATTTCTAGTGTTTTGGTGTATAAATTTGAAAAAGGATTCTATCCCACTTGCAATTGAAATTGTAATATTCTTATATTTATAATTTGGTAACTTAAAAATTAGTTTTTAATATGTTATAATTTAAATAATAAATTTATTATAAATATAATTTAAATAATAATTTGATTAAACATAAGAAAATTTATCAATTTGATTTAATAAATATTATAGGTTTTTATTTGAATAATTGTAACTCAAAAATATGAATTTGACGTTGTTGGAAATGTATATTTTATAATATTCACAGAAGAATTAATAAACATGATTCCCTCAGTCATAATCATATCTACTAAAATCAAACATATATATATATACAACTTGAGTGTGCCTAATGGTTAAGAACATGTGTTTCCTCCTAAGAGGTCATAGGTTCAAAACTAGATGGGGGTAGAATATGCATGCCTTCGTATAAATCTATTTCCTTGTTCAAGAAAAGAAATGAGTGTAGATCTCTTTCAATATAGTTGTAATGGAAATTTATCTATATATTATTATAATTATTTTCTTGGTAAAATGAAATATATTTTGGATTTATAATTAAGAAAAATTAGTGTTTGGAATATATCTGAATATTTATAAAAAAATAATTTTGTGGAATAAATAAATTTTATAATTTACTTATAGAAAAGTATTGAGAAGCTTCATTTTTTTTTAAGATAATTACGATAGCTTGATCCAGTTATAGGTTAGATCGAGCCTCTATTTAACCACATTTAGGGCTCGATTGAGGGTTTCTTAAACCCTCGATCGAGCTATTTGAATTTTGAATTTCAAACACTCGATCAAGCATTTTAAACATTCGATCGAGCTATTGAGGGCCTAAAAAATAGAGTTTTAGCTCCTCTTCTGAAGATTTCTCTACAACACCATTTTATACCCGAGCGAACTCCAAGAAAAATTTGCTTAAAGTGGTTGAGTTGATCATATTGGATTCGAGAAGAAACTCCCTATCCAATGGCATATGAGTTTGAGATTTTCGAATTCATTTGATATTTTTTATCTAATTTATTTTAAACATAATGCTTGAAATTTTTTTGAACAATTTTAAAAACCTTGAATAAAAAATTAATATCATAAAATACACACAACAAAAAAATTACAAAAAATACCACTATCTTCGTTTACGAGTCCTATTCAAAAGATCACTCTTAGTTTTCAAATTTATTTAAATAGTTGAAAAAACTTTATGTGAACACATGTGCCTGCAAAATGCAATTGAAATATTACTTCGCCAACATTGAAAAAGAATAAAAAGTATAGTTTTGCATACAAAAATAATTTTATAATATGAAAAACTTAGCTCTTTCCATATATATATATATATATATATAGTACACATTTTAGACTAAGTTATGTTACGTGAACACACACATACCTCTTAAGATGTGTGAAAATTTGCAAGGACAAGTATTTCATTTAATGGAAATTTGACATATTATACGACACTAATTTTTTCTGCAAAAAACATCATAAGGACAACAACATAATTCTCCACAATCTATCTTTTTACTATGAATCAAAATTCACAATGTTTATATGAAGTTTGAAGGCTTCAATTTGATAAAATAGGAAAATCTTGAAATTTCATCGCTACATTTGGCCCAAAAGTGTAACCCATCTTCATGCTTTCACCCATATATTTTCTTTCTCTTTTCAGTGTTATTTTCATGTTATTTTCTTTATAATTCTACATGATTAACGTATGGAATATTTGTCAAGTCTTATTTTCCCTAATTGAAGTGTGAAATTTTGAAAACATTAGGATTTGGAGTATTGCATCAATTACATGTTAAAGAATAAGTGAGTGAACGTTCCTATAGGTCTAATTGCACATTACAATACCTTGGAACTCCATCAAACATTAAATGAAGTATAAATACCTATAGTAGTTGTGTCGTTGCAACATTAAGGCTAGTGAAGTTACTTAAGTCTCCTTAATTGAACTAAAGTTTGAAATCAACATAACTTCTCACTCTATTCTTCCCAATTGTAAGGCACTGTGTCTTGGAATCCTTGGTGATCACCCTTTAAACTTTTGACATTTCTCTCCTTTTTCTTCCTTAACCCTAATAGTGTCCTAGGGCCTAGATCGAAATGCATTAGGCTAGCCCATTTGAAGAGCGAGTTGGTCCGCTACTATGATGGGATCTCTTATAAGTCTCCTAAAAATTTGAGAAATTTTCCATGGCTAGATTTGGAGGTATCTCAAGCCATAGCTCCAACATCATATCCAACCCTAGGTTTCTTTGGTTAGTGACTTTTCATAGGTCAGCTATACTTGAAAACTCATTGGAACTTAACCAATCATTGACCTATTCGATATTTGCCTGGTTAGCCATCATATTTTCCTTAAAAAGTTACAAACCCTAAGTCTTGCTTGGACAACCCTAGGTCTTGTAGAAATAACTCAAAATTTGCAACTGCTAATGAATTTAGACTAAAAACAATTGACACAAATTTCTTCTTCTCAATCTGCGGAAGGGAAAACATACAATAGAAACACATGTAATCATTCAATCATAATGAACACAGTATTTTTATTAGGGTACCCAACTAGCAAAAACCCTTCTTCTATTTATATATATCAGATAAGACAATGATCAATTACAATGACAGCTTCAAGCTTTGAATCTCAACTTTCACTACAATATTGATCTCATGCTCTAACCAACACCCAGCCAAAATAGGCCTCCAACTTCCTCCTATTTCCTTGCGCAATTCCTGCTCCTAAAGAATACGAAGCTCCTATTTACTTGCACAATTACTGAGGAAATTAGCTCACCTGCTACATGCAAAACTCTATACACTCACTAGTATATGAAAATAAATAAAATTATTCCTTTTCGCTCCACTCAATTAGGCAATTCAAGTTGCATTCATGATTAGGGCTATTTTTAGTAAATTGACTAGTTAACTGAGAGATCTATGAGTTAACAATAGTTACAACTATGCAACTGAACTCATACTGACTATGTTCAGAATAGTGCTCAGATAACTGAGTTTCACTAACTATAACTTCAGTAGATTGCTATATCTTAGCAATCAAGTCATGCACAACTATACTTCTTTCCCACAAACTTGAATTGAGTGACTTAACTAAGTGACTTCGCCATGTCACTCTTTCTAACTGCAACTCAAGTCATCCTATTGATGTGGAAATTTGAATTTCTCCATTTGACTAAGACACAAGTCAAATGAAGCCTTTTCTTACTACAATTTAACACTCCTTCTTATCAAGAAAAGGGTTTTTCACAACCCCAATCCTACTCCTTTGTAGGAATGTACTGTAATAAAATTAACACTCGCTCTCATTGTTGTTGTTGTTATTGCAACAACTACAACTGAGAAGCATCCAGAATATTGAATCAACTGTGTCTCTAAGTTGCAACTGTCTCATGAGTCTCTTACTGCTACTAGCCTCTACAGCGATTGTTTGGGATCTCACTACATCAATTGGAATTGATCCTTCTGCTATTGAATAATGTGCCCCCCTGTAGCAACTCTGGGACTAAGTCTCTACATCACCCCACCTCACTCCTGTAGGTATAGTTGGATACATGGTGAAATCTACCTCTAGCTTGTAGATATTTTTAACTCGAACATCAATTCTTTTTACTTGTCCAGTAGCAACATGATTCAAATATGCCTTCCCTCTATTAAACATCACATCATATCCTTTATCTTCAAGTACAACTACAAAAACAAGATTTTTCTTCAGACCAAGGCCCATACATTACATTATATAGGTGAAGATGAGAGCCTAAATCCCTCTTAAAGGTGACAGTGCCAATCCCTTTGGTACTATTTCTCCCATCATATCCAATATTTATGGGTAATTGTAGGTCCTTCTCCTCTAAGTTGTAGAAGAACTCCTTATTTCCTGTCATATGAAATCAAGAACCATAGTCTAGGTACCATTCACTCCCTCTTACTGTGCTTGCCATGCAAGCAATGAGGGTGAAATCCAACTCGAATTGTGATGTGAGAGCATCTCCTCCTGTTGTTGCTATAGGTTCCTTACTAGATTTCTTATGTGGAAACTTAGTTGCAAAGTGTCCATACTCATGGTAGTAAAAGCATTTAATTTACTAAGGTCTTTCTTGTTTCCATGGTTTTGGCTGGATTATTCTTCGTCTTGGGTTTCGTTTCCTTTGGCATTCTTTCCTTTTCCAACTAGAGCACATCATTCTTCCTCATCAGATTTGGATGAGACTCCATCTCTAGTGTTTCTTCTAATCTCTTCCTGCACCAAGTCAGACCAAAGTCTCTCCCAATCTGGTAGCTTGTGTCTTCATTAAATGAATCTTGATACATTAGAGGAAATTTTAACCTAAAAGTGCCCATGAAATTTTCATCTAATTTCCATGGCATAATATGTAAACTAATCAAAATCCTTTAAATTTAAAAGAGGTACATGTAAATGTTTTGGAGGGAAAAGAAGAAAAACTATTGTTTTTAGTTGTATTTTTGGCTTATCTCCTTAAAGGTTTACTCAAATGCAAGTGTAGATATTCATTGGATGCGGAATTAAATTCCACATCCAACTAGTACCCATTATGCATACTTTTGAGAAGACCCACATTGATAAAAATTAAAAATACATCAAAGAGATTTAGAACAGTTGGTTAAGGAGCGCGTTGTTAAGGCGCTCTGTAAGCATAGGTCATCGGTTCTAGTCTCGCCGATACCAAAAATCCAGCATGGTTTCCGTTGGTGTGGCTCAGGCCGGGTGCGATCCCCGGGTGACTTTGACGGCTTAGATGCCCCTGAATTGTGGCCTCTCAGCCATAGAGTAAGCATGATTTTAAGGATTCACCCACTTATCAACCAAAAACAAAAAAGATAAAAATTTAAAATACATTAAAAAGTGTTTTCAACACGTTTTTCTAATGTATCTTCAATTTTTATCAATGCGAGTCTTCTCAAAAGTATGCATAATGCGTACTCGTTGGATGTGGAATTTAATTATGCATACAATGAGTGTGTATACATTGAAATTTAAGTAAATCTATAAGAAGATAAGGCAAAAATACAATTAAAAAAAAAAGTGGTTTTCTTATTTTCCCTCCAAAATTCATAACTTGTATTTTATTATTTTAACTAATATTTTATTATTTTTCTTTAGAAGGTCACTTTGATCTAGGTGGATATTGGTGGCCACCCTCCTATTCCACTTGGACCCCCAACATTGTCTCTTTCAGTCTTTTGGTATCCTTAATTGTAGCACAATTTACTATTTTACCAATTTTTCGGGTCCTAAACTTTTGGAGCCGTTTTATAGCCCTAAACGACGATTTTAGGGAAAAAAGAGAGACTGGAAAAGTCCCAAATAAAGTTTACCATTATTTTTTGGCCTAATCTTCGAGATATTCGAAACGAGGCTTTATGATAGTTAAACGGAGATCGTACGCCAAAGTTACTACCCCGGGAAATTAATGTACCAATTTACCCAAACGAGGCCCACAGTTTTGGCGCTTCATCTCCCAGGGTTAGGTTTATGGATGTTTAGAATTTTCCATTGTTTCTCAATAATAAATAGGCCTTGGAGCCTCATTGTAACACAATTTAGAGGCATGTAGCTCCCACATCTCTTCTCAGAGATAAGCTACCACTGCCCGAGGTAGTCTTATTTCCATTCTGGTTGTAAGCATATTTCAGTATTTGATATGAATGAAATGAAGTGTTATTTATGCTACATCTTTGTATTTATGGTTATATATTTAATTTGTTGCGTTTCTGTTTAAATTCATATTAGTGGTATCAAAGCAGTCTGCTATTTCTTTGTTTTTCTTTGCATGTCCCCAACAAGGTCAGGATATGAGTTAGGGCTTGAAATGGTTGAACCTTTGCAAGACTAGCCTCACAAATCCTGACGGCCTCCAATGGTGTTATCGGGAAAAGTGTCTATTTAGAACTGCTCCATCCCACTAAGGTGTGATAGCTACCTTAGAAACAAACAGAGAAAACTACTTTTGTATCTTCTTTATGAACTATAAACAAAGAGGAATAGGATGAACCAACCTGTGTCTTGCGCTAGTCCTTTGATCCAATCTCTCTCCTCTTTGACAGCTTCCAGCTACCTGCTCTCTTACTTGCCCAGCTTCACCAAGTACCTGTAAGATCATAGAAGAAGGAAACTATACAAAGACACGGGTTTATATTCATAAATAACTTAGGATCAGATTTAAGTTAACCATACAAATGTAACAAGCATCAATGAAATACAAGCATGGAGAAGAAACTCAAATAGTTTTATTGATATACAAGAAGATCCAGGAGGAGTTACAACCGATGATTCCTGACCCAGCATCAACCTCCCAGCAAAGAAGTCCCTTCTTCAACCCCAACAAAGCATAGATCACCTAATTCTCTGATATGTATCTCAAAACCAACAGCAATCCCTTACAATGTGCAAAATTCCAGCCTCTGGATCTCTGGGATGAGGGATCCATATATAGATGTATGCAAGGAGGATGAGTCAGCTCATGATTTGATTAGTGGCTTCCCTCTGTCAGTTCTTGCTTCCACTTGGAGACTGAAAGCCTCTTACTCATCCTTGGTCGAACTCAGTGAGGCAAGTGTCATTGGAGAAGATTCTGGAAGCTTCCATTGTCTCTCCACCTCGCGAAATGACACTGCCATTTGTCATTTCCTGCTCAACGCACCCTGGTAGTGCATTTAGGTGCATTGCAACGCACCTAGCTAGTGGACTTAGGTGCTATGCAACGCACTTGGCTAGTGGAGCAGCTGAAATGATCCTGATTTGACTTATTCTGAGCAGTTTCTGGTGGAGAACTTCTGGGAGAAGCTGTAATTTGTTGACCTTGTTCCTTTAGGGGTTGGAACAACACTTTTAGGGACTTAGGAGCCATTGGTTTATGGACATTTCATGCTTAGAGCTGCAAGGCACAAAAATGTCTATAACAGTTGCCCCCTAAAGTATGAGGCCGTTTATCGGGTGAAATGCTTTATTAGGAGGATCCGAAGTTCTTTCAATGCTGGGAGGAGACCTGTAATAAGATACAATACAATACATTATCTTCATACTGTTTTCATGATCTAGCTGAGGCGGGCGTTCCCATGCTCAACTTTATAAATTCATTTTCATGTACATAGGACAGACAATCGTCTGATGGTAGACTGATGATTCTGATAGAGCCATCATCCTTTTGGTAGGATGATTATCTGTGCTGCAATGTTGTACATTTCAATGTCTTTATTTTCCTGAATATATATCGCAGCCCGGATGGATGAAACTAGATCCGGGGTCTTCAATCTCGTCCGATCTTCACTCGAAGTACAAGTCGATCCATGTGAGAAATGTTTTGAAGTCGAACATGGAAAGACATCACTTGATTACCAGTCAATGATGTAAATTGTTAACAAGCGCGAGAGGAATCACCGATAATGATAATGATCCTCAAGGTACTGCAGTACAATTCACGTGGTGTGAACAAAGGACTTGGCATCGAACACCACACAAAATCTTTCGGTCGAAGGTCATTGATGTATACCTGTCGCCGGAAGTGAGAAACTTGCCATTGAGGCATGCAAGCTTCAAAGTACTGAATGGGGTGTTCCTAGATCACCTTCTTGGATAATGAGCTGATGTCGACAAGAAGTGATCCGTCATAGGAGGGCCTTAATGAATCCCACATCAATGACACGGAACGGAGCAAATGATTTTGATGGAGGTGAAAACGATCTGATGATATATGGTTCAGGGTGGCGGTCATGAAAGAATGGAGTATAATGTATGGTAGTGGGCAGGACACAGGTGGCCTTTCTGGATGACTTCTCTTGAACATGTCGGTGACACTTATGTGATGGATTGGTAGCATTAACCCCAAATGTGGATGGTATGGTGAGACCATGGCAATGTGACCGGTGAATGAAACAACCCAACCCGACTCGGGCACGGAGTGGAAGTGTCATGTTCAAGAGCGACTTGCTACCAATAAATACTCTTTGAGTTTTCTTCCCAATTTTTCCCCGGTCATTGCTGACCAGTACCTCTTTATTTTTGTCAAGCTTGAGGAGGATAACATATGCTTGTTCTATAATTTGCCCTTCGGGCAAACCCATCGCTATGTTTTAACGAGCCTAGCGACAGTGAAACTCGTTCTCGTCTAAAGACAAGTTTGTCGCTATTAATCTTTTTAACGAGTCTAACGACAAAGATAACTCGGTACTTTTCATTTTTAAAGAGTCTGAAAAGGTACGTAAAGGTAACTCCAAAATTCCTTTTTCGTCACCTAATCCCTTAAGTCCGAAAAAGTATAAAACAATACAGAAGGGATGAATTTTCGATCGCTTTAACGAGCCGAACAAAACAAGCGCTCGATCTTTTTGTGCAATAATCCCTCAGGTCCAAAAAGATTAAAATCTAGAGGAGGGATAGCACTTCCCGTCACTTTAACGAGCTGGAAGGCCAGAACTCGGCAATCTTTTCATATTTTACGAGTCAGAAAAGAGCTTAAAGAAGACTCGTCTTTTGAGGAACGAGTGATAAAATGGGTAGCAGTTGATTCCAGGTAAGGTTTGGAATTTTTCAATCACGGCATTGTCACAAGGATGGCTAGTGAAATCACTCTTCGCAGCTGTTCCTCAAAATGGGCAAACAATCAAATGGAGGTGAATGATCGGCCAATGAAAAAGTGGAGGTGACGGTGCAAACACGACCAAGGCCTTAATGGCTGAAGTGCTACATTCACGGCTGTTATTTACCAGGGAATAGTTCATTTTTTAACGAGCTTAAACGCCGGTGGAAACATTTGCTCGGTGTGGGTTTATTTTTTAACGAGCTTGAACCTTGCGGTAACACTGCTTGATAAGTTTGCATGCCCTCAGCATAATAACTCAGATCGAGGTGCATGCCCCCCAAGCTTCATTGCATTCAACTCGGTGGTTGGAATGAAGGTTTACCTTTGAGACTTGGAAAGGGGATTTGTTTCATTTTTTAATGAGGTCGACAAAGTAAAAGAACTATCCTCATAATCCACCGTGTTTACAGTATTTGATAGAAAATCAAAAACTGAAGGATGATTAAGGTTATTGGAATGATCTTTGTTGTAATCCGGAAGATGGGAGAAATGGTGGTAATCTTTCGATGGTGCCTCTCATATCATCATTATTTGAATGATTCCTTCGTCTGTAGAATGTACATGCAACCAAGGATCCGAAGAGGTACCATATTCCTTAGACCTATCTATCCAAACACTCGATGAGCGTTGATTTGGGTTTGCCCCCCAAGCCAAGAAAATTGATTGTTACAATATTTCTATTAGGGCGATGATCCATGCTAATATCACTGCATGATCCATGTCGATATCGTTTTCTGAGATCTTTATAGAAGATATCATGTTGCAGGTTCCTATCGACGCTACTTCCGCCAGATTGATTGGAGGTGGAAGAGCGAAAGTTCCCATTAGTATAGGATCTTTCAGTAGGCCTACTCCGATATTCTGAAGCGAATGGGGGCTTCCATGGATCATGGGAATGCTTCCTGTAACTTGAGAACCATTGGGGAGGAAGTTTTGTTGATCGACGATTGTAATCCCTCCTTGAAAGGGAAATGCAATCTTTCTAAAATAGGTCGACACAACAGCTGCCATGGCATATATCCATGGTCGTCCCAGTAGGATGTTGTAATCAAGATTCCCATTGATGACTTCAACATCTATTTCTACTGTTTTCCCTCCTAGTTCAACTTTCAAGTTATTTAGGATACCATATGGGGTATATGTCCTTCCATCGAATGCTTTTAATGTCGTCGTAGACCGTGACAAGGTTGGAGATCCTAAAGTTTTCCAGCAACTCATCGACATAATACATGTAGATGCCCCCTCATCAATAATTGTTCGATGAACAGTTTTGTTGAGGGCTTTCACTTGAACAAGGAAAGCTAGTTGAGCCGGTAACTAAGGATCGTATCCTTTGTGGTCGAAGGATACAAGATTGGAATCCTTTGGATCAATCCCACCAATGGCCGATAATAAAGCCTGCCTTTGGGATGGGCAATTTTGTAGTACTTCAAGAGTCGACATAGCGGATGGCGATTGGGCCAAATCTTCCACTATGTTATAATGTTGTGCCGCTCTAGCGCGGGGATTAAACATCGACTTGTGTACTACTCCCTTCGGCGGTTTTATTGTCAATTCAGGGATGGTGGGTGGTACAACTTCTGTCGAAGTTGTCGTCTAACTACTTGGTTGATCTTTATCCTTGTTGTTCGACAGCTGCGGATTCCCATAATCTTTGTTCCTTGTCAAAATCAAAGCATCATTCTACTGTTTTGAAATCGACAACATTAGCACTTGAGACGGGGAAGCATTTCCACTTTCAACGAGATTTGTTCCTGGATTTGGAAACGGATCAGTTAACATTGCGGAGGTTTTGGAATTCTTAAAGAATTTCTTAAGCTCAGCTCTGTGTGGACAATTCGCGGTCCAATGATCCTCATCGCATATAAAGCATGGATTTCTTGGTTTCCTATCTCCAGGAGGGTTTGAAGAAGATTTTTCAGGTGATGATTCTTCCTGTTTCTTCTTCTTCCCTTTGTCTTTCTTCTTGCTTCCTGGTTGCTTGGTTTCTTTGCCCTTATCTGTTGATACGACATTTACTTCCGAAGCAAGAAGTTCGTCTTTTGCATTTTGACCTAAAATCTTACGGGCCTTTTTGGATGTAGCCTTTGTCGATTTCGTGTCTGTCGTACCAATCACGCCATCGCCGGCATGAGAGTCACTGTTTGATTTAGGAGGAGGAGGAATTGAGAATTCCGGTCTAGGGGCGTCAGCTATTTTGTCGTAGAGCGTGCCAGACTGAGTGTAAATCAAGTCCAGATATTGTGCACGAGCGATCACTTGCTCTTCCGTTACGACTCCCCCCTTTTCCACATCTTCCGTGATGGAAGGTAGTAATGACTTGATAAACCATTCAGCCAAAAGCTGATCCGGGGACGTATGTTTTTACCATCCTACGACGACGTCGCCACTCATGTATATGATCAGATATGTGAGTGGCCGTTGTCTGTTTGAAGTTGGTAAGAAGTTTTGTTCCCGTTTCGTACCTTATTGGTAATTGAAAATGGGTTAAAAAGGTTGTGGCTAAGGTACTGAAGTTGTCGAACGAAGCTCTAGGCAATTCAATGTACCATTTTGCCGTTGGACCCGTTAACGTCCTCTGAAAGAGGCGAAGTCTTATCGAATCATCATTTAGGGTGTTTGTTGAACACCATAGATGAAAGGTCATCACGTGATTCGATGGATCTTCACCCGGATTTCCATTAATTTTAGGAATATCTGATGGAAGTTTATGCGGAATCGCTGGCCACCAAGGGGCATAAGCAATTGGATCGTTTGTTAACCGATTTAAATCAGGTAACTCTAAAGTTGCCACGAATGGTAACTGTTGATTCAGGTTAGGTGAAGCATACCCAGGATATGATGGAATCGCCTGAGCAGTTGGCCTTTGCATACCGGCATAATGCATTTGATGCTGGTATGTTTGGTAAGGTTGGTGGACTTGACCATTGTAAAATGGTTGATTTTGACCGTTTTGAATGTACGGTTGTCCACTGTTCGCAAAGATTTGCTGCTCAGAACCTTGGTATACTTGTTGGAATTGCGGTTGTTGGTATTGCACCAGCCATGGTTGTGAGGCCATGTGCTGTTGCCCGATACTAACCGTTTGACCCAGGTGAGGGGTAATTGTACCCGTCTGGACCTGTGTCGCCCCACTATTCGACGATTGTGGTTGAGTCGCAGGGTCAAGGGGCTGTTGCATTACAACCTGAGAAACCTGAGGTTGGCATACAACAAGCATCGCTTGAACTTGCGACACCGTCACAATAGCTGGCGTAGTCGAGATGTTTGACATAGGTACGCATTGTTGCATCGAATACACAACTCTTGGTTGTTGAGGTAGTATAGGTACCCAACCACTTGAGGTAATTCCAGTATAACCTGAATATTGTTGTGAACTCCCGTATGGATATCCTCCCGGAGGGGATAATGAAAGGGCATACTGCCCCCCATACGGTGGTAATCCAGAACTCAAGGGAATTGTTTGCCCTTGGGGACCGGACTGCCCAAATTGACCTCCAAATGGATCAATTTGTTGAGACCCAACATACGAGTTTCCGGATATTATTTCGGATGAACAAACAGGAACAGACCAGACTGTCGAAATAGCCCCTGAGTGGGCTCCTTCTAGCGGTTGAGAGCTAGTCGGGACAGATGGTATGTCGGTGAACATTGTCGGAGTGGCAGCAGGAAGTTCTGCCGTCGCTGTGTCAGATGACACAGTCCTAGATGTTGACGGTTGTTCAGACATTTGTAGTCTATCCAAAAGATTACCTAGCGATTCTACAGGAACTTCTATTGGTGGTAGGCTAACTTCTGATGACGAAGGATATAGAGTGATCCCGACTCCAAAGTGCGTTGGAGTACTTGTTTGAAGATCTTCTATAATTTCTTCTATTGCAATCAGACCAGGTGGAAGGGGAAGATCGTCAGGTCCGTAAAATATTTCTGGTGCCGAAGAAGCAGCGACGGATGTTTGAAGAGTAAGACCCTCCGAACCGGTTGTAGATGGAACTGGTTCGGTAACACAAGTGTTTATTCTCAAACTAGGATCAGTATCACTGTCCTTTTGTGGCTGTTGAACTTCTTCTGTAGAGGCAGGGATTCCAGAAATGTTTGGAGTAACCGGAGTCTCTGATGTCGTTGGAACACTTGTTCTAACTTTGATAGGAGATTTGGAACCGGTTAAACGAGTTCGCTTTGTCCATACTGGTTTCGATTCCAGAGACAAAGACGGTTGACTCGTAAGCCTCCACGAATGACGGGGTTTCAATTGACTTTCTTCCACGATTGCGGATTACTCAATCAACTAAAATAAAGGGAAGGTATGTTTTCGAATTAAATGAATTTTAGACGCTTTTGACACAACTTGTTTTTTCAGTTTTTAAGAGTCGAGAAAAAACAAAAGATGACTCTAGTCTCCTTCGATTTTTAATGAGCCTGAAGTGACAAGTGCTCAGATGGACCTTTTCCGTTAAGGAGTCTGAAAAGGAACGAAAGGGACTGCTCTGGAGGTCTAGGTAGAGGGAGTACCAAACCAATCGCAAAACTACAGAATACGTTTTACGGTACGGCAGTCAATCTTCCTGAATGCTGTGTTCGGTGCATTGCGATCAGTAGGGCGGCCGACACGGCTTCCTATGGATAAAGGATTTAAGCCTATAGGGGTCTCCCAATATATACTCGATGGTACGTGGGAGCACAAGTCCATACTAGAACTTATCGTCTCAAAGTGGAGGAATCACCCAACCATCAATGAGGACAACAGTTACCAGGCTTTACGACGCCGGAATACGTCTCTAGCCTAGACCTCTAAATGTTGTGCGTTAAGTTCCAAAGCATTGTTAGGTTCATTGAATTTATTTTAAGTTGATCTTTCTTATGAAGTTTGCCTTTTGGGATAACCACGAGATGTAGATGTAATTCCTAAAATGCAATCTAAAGATGATAAACAAACTTTTATCTCTTTTCAGCAATGAAAATCCTAGCTACTAGGGGAAAGAAAGACACAATCTTTTCGCAAAGAGCAAAGAGCACACTGTAAATGCACTTTCCTAAATCAAGCCAAACAGACTGTCAATATGCAAATGCACATGCATGTATTTGTTTTTCACTTTCTTAATATTGATTCCTAAAAAGAAAGTTGATGTACAAATCTGAATTTGCTTTCAAGTGACAAACACAAACAAGCTTCTTTTCGAAATCAAAAGGTAGAGATGATTACGACACTTTATGATTTTGAAATAAATACTCGTTTAGACACTAGAAAGTCACAAATTCAAACCAAAGGCAAAAGTAAAAGCATAATCGACTATCAACAGCAAATAAACTCTATCCTATGATCAAAATCGACACTTGCGACAGATCTAAATCAAAGGACGACAGTACGACTATTCTACTTTTGCAATGGAAAACTGTAAACGACTCAACAAACACATAAAAACGTCTACAGTTCTTTTATACAAATGAGGCGGAATATCAGTAAGGAAAAGGGGTCTGAAACAGTCATATACTGATCACAGGCTGCAAAAATCAGAGACAAAACTGGAAAAATGAAGCAAAGAACCTCAGTTGCACAGGGCTAGGCTGATCAGCGCACCTGTTACACAGAGAAACTGCATTGCAGCGCAGGTAGCCCTCTCGGGAAGTGTGTTGAAATGCAGAACCTCTTCACAGAGCATGCGCTGGGGCAGAAACGAGAATTCTATCCGGGTTCTGGGTCACGGTTTACAGTTTAATCTTTGGTTTTTGGCCGAGTAAAAGCAATTAGTAATGCACAATCAGAGGTAGATCTAAGGGGGGTCTAAGAGCTATCACAAGGGCAATCAGTTGGTCTATGAATCAGCTGTTCAAATCATAAACAGATCCAGTGAATGGATTGAAGCAGCAGATGTCTACTTTGCATTTGTTAACGGCAAATGCAGTTCGATTGCTACTTATAAGTTTATGAAATAAACAACAAGAGAAACACAAACAAGCTAATTAGACACGGTCCCCAGCGGAGTCGCCATTTTGTTATTGGGAAAAGTGTCTATTTAGAACTGCTCTATCCCACTAAGGTGTGACAGCTACCTTAGAAACAAACAGAGAAAACTACTTTTGTATCTTCTTTATGAACTATAAACAAAGAGGAATAGGATGAACCAACCTGTGTCTTGCGCTAGTCCTTTGATCCAATCTCTCTCCTCTTTGACAGCTTCCAGCTACCTGCTCTCTTACTTGCCCAGCTTCACCAAGTACCTGTAAGATCATAGAAGAAGGAAACTATACAAAGACATGGGTTTATATTCATAAATAACTTAGGATCAGATTTAAGTTAACCATACAAATGTAACAAGCATCAATGAAACACAAGCATGGAGAAGAAACTCAAATAGTTGTATTGATATACAAGAAGATCCAGGAGGAGTTACAACCGATGATTCCTGACCCAGCATCAACCTCCCAGCAAAGAAGTCCCTTCTTCAACCCCAACAAAGCATAGATCACCTAATTCTCTGATATGTATCTCAAAACCAACAGCAATCCCTTACAATGTGCAAAATTCCAGCCTCTGGATCTCTGGGATGAGGGATCCATATATAGATGTATGCAAGGAGGATGAGTCAGCTCATGATTTGATTAGTGGCTTCCCTCTGTCAGTTCTTGCTTCCACTTGGAGACTGAAAGCCTCTTACTCATCCTTGGTCGAATTCAGTGAGGCAAGTGTCATTGGAGAAGATTCTGGAAGCTTCCATTGTCTCTCCACCTCGCGGAATGACACTGCCATTTGTCATTTCCCGCTCAACGCACCCTGGTAGTGCATTTAGGTGCGTTGCAACGCACCTAGCTAGTGGACTTAGGTGCTATGCAACGCACTTGGCTAGTGGAGCAGCTGAAATGATCCTGATTTGACTTATTCTGAGCAATGTCTGGTGGAGAACTTCTGGGAGAAGCTGTAATTTGTTGACCTTGTTCCTTTAGGGGTTGGAACAACACTTTTAGGGACTTAGGAGCCCTTGGTTTATGGACATTTCATGCTTAGAGCTGCAAGGCACAAAAATGTCTATAACAAATGAGTGAATAAAAGAAATACGAGGGGGCGGGAGATCCTTTCAAAATCTTGCTCGAAGAAGCCCTTGAGTCATAGAGGAACGCGATGATGGACAACTTTGCCCAGATCCTTCAACGACTACCCAAGGGCGAAGCATCTACTTCTAGCAACTACTCTAGAAGCGCCACACCCTTTAAGGTACAAGTTAACTTTGACATTCCCATATTTGAGGGTCATATAGATGCGGACGTCGTAGATAAATGGTTAAATATGCTAGAAGGATATTTTTCTATTCATGATTTTTCCATCCGGGAAAAGATTACTTTTTCTCTTCTCAAAGTCGCCCCCCACATCAAGGACTAGTGGGAACCCTGCTATGAGCAAAAGGATGAAATTACACACTCACGATTTTCGGCTGCACCCACTCGGGATTCGTTTCGTGACGCCATCAAGGAACAATACTACCCTGTCAAGAGCTATGAGGATAAATACATAAAGTAGACTACACAACAACAGGGAAGGGACCAAGACGTGCTAGAGTTTACCAATGTTTTCCATACCCTTTGCACAAATTTGGGTATCAAGGATCTGAGAAACATTTGGTACTCAACTATCGCGACTACCTACACAGGTACATCTGGGATGAGATGGAGTTCATGGACATCTCCTTGCTCGGCACAACATATCGATACGCTGTCAAGATTGAGCAGAAGCTTAAACAGAAAAGGCGAGACTTTGGATCTGTGAATCCGAATCAAGGGAAAGGCACCCCTTAACTGCAGAGAAAAGGGCAAGGCTAAGGCAGGGCGACCCAGGAGAACCCAGTGAAGCCACAAGCAAATAAAAACACCATGAAGACAAAGAAGGATACAAGAAAGTGGTGGGAGTTCTATAAGAGCTCTACTCACAACACAAGTGAGTGTCGGGCCAAGAAATCATTGGTGGCTGAGCTGAAGGCGTTTGATTCCGATGCATGTTCCGACTCTGAGTCAGAACCCAACAAGGGGAATGAAAAAGGGAAGACGAACATTAATAGAGAACCTAGTGCCACTATGGCCACCACCAAGATCCAAAATATTTAGCTTGAAGATCCAGAAGAGGGGGAGAGCCTATTCCACTCACATATGTGGGTGAAGGGTTCTCCGCTACAGTTCATTATCGACAGCAGGAGCCAAAAGAACCTCATTTTAGTAGAGGTCGTGAAACGGCTAGGCCTACTAACTACACCACATCTGTAGCCCTATACCATCGGGTGGCTTCACCAAGGGTGAGATCTCCGTGTCAGCCAGCAGTGTTGCCTTCCTTACAGCATCAAACCCTTCACGGATGAGGTATTGTGTGACGTTGCTCCTCTTGAAGTTTGTGATGTATTATTAGGACAACCATACTTATGGAACCGACATGTTGTATATGAGTCTAGACCTTACTCTGCTATTATTTATTTGGGTACTAAGTTATATAGGATACCGAAGGTAGCCCCACCTACCACCATGTCTTTGATCTCTACTAAGAAAGCAGTAAGATCATCTCCCAGACTGGGAAATTTTTTTCCTTTCTAATTTTCTCTCAAAGTAAGGGGAATGTCATAGCCACATCCATGGCCCACAAGAAGGTTTCCTCCAAGCAGCAGAAGCAAGTGGATACGGTCATGGAAGAATACAGGGACATCTTCTCCTCACCCACAGCAGTACCCTTGCATTTCCAGGTCAAGCATTCAATCGATTTGACTCCCAAAGAACCTCTACCCAACGGGCCAATATATCACCACTCCATTTTGGAAAATGAAGAGATCAAGCAGCAAATCCATGAGTTGCTGCAGAAAGGGCACATCCGACCAAGTTCCTTAGCTTGTGGGAGTCCAATTGTACTTGTACAGAAGAAGGATGGGACCTGGAGGCTCTGCATTGATTATCGAGCACTAAACAAAATCATTGTCAGGAACAGGTATCCAATCCCACATATTGATGACCTGCTAGACCAGCTCAAGGAAGCCAAGTATTTCAACAAGATAGATCTAAAGTCTAGTTATCACTAGGTTCCAATAGAGCCCACAGATGTATGGAAAACTTCCTTTAAATCCAAGGAAGATAATTTTTAATGGTTGGTTATGCCCTTTGGGTTGAAAAATGCCCCTGCTACTTTTATGAGGCTAATGGATGACATCTTGTGGCCCTTCACCAACTCATTCATGGTGGTTTATCTAGACGACATCCTCATCTTCAGCAAGATTTGGGAAGAACACTTACAACACATTCAACAGGTCCTTTAAACCCTTCGACAACAAAAATTGTGTGCCAAATTAGAGAAATACACCTTTGGCATGAGCCAATTCCAATACTTGGGTTACATCATAGATGAGCGTGGTGTGCATGTGGACCCAACCAAGATCCAAGTCATTCGGGATTGGCCAGCCTCGACCACTCTAATGGAGCTTCGCAGCTTTTTGGGCCTTGCAAATTTCTATCAGAGGTTCGTGTTGGGATTCTCCCATATCACTTGGCCTTTGATTCATATTACTAAGGGCGGGACAAAAGCAAAGTTTTCCTATTTCGAGTCCCAATAGAAGGCATTCATTGAGTTGAAGCACTGCCTCTGCTCTACACCAGTACTCACACTGCTAAACCTGTAGTACCCATTTGAAATCGAGACAGACACACTAGACTATGTTATTAGTGTAGTCCTCACCCGACACAGGCATCTAGTGGCCTATCATAGTGAGACACTTTCTGATACAATTGATAAGTACCCCACCTATGATAAAGAGATGTATTCCATCTTGCAGGCTTGCCAACAATGGAAGCACTACATTCTAGGGACGGAGATGGTCATCCACATCGATCACTGACCTCTTCAGTTTATAAAGACACAAGGGAAGTTACAGAATGATCACCATCTGAATTGGTCCACATATATACAACAATTCCACTTGAAAATTAAATACAAAAAGGGTAGCACCAATCATGTTACAGACTGCCTCAGTCAGCCCCCAGTTGCAACACTGACTACTGTTCTCAAGTCTTGTGGTCACGAGACCTCTAGATGGACACAACCATACAAAAATAATTTGTAGTTCGCCTCGACATACCAAATGCTAGTAGCTGGCAAGAAAGTTCCTGATTTCCACCTCCAAGACGCATTATTATGCTACATGGGCCACCTTTGTGTTCCTTCAAGCGAGCGTGCCAAGATTATTTGGGAGGCGCATTACAGTCGGGTCGCATGACACTTTGGTGTGGAGAAAACTATGCTTGCACTACAAAAGTACTTTTATTGGCCCAAACTCCGATTGGATGTTGGGAAATATATCAGATCCGACACTGCCTGTGCCATCGCCAAGCCAACAATCAAGAAGCAAGGCCTGTACACTCATTTGCCTACTCCTAGCCAGTCGTGGGAATCCATCTCCATGGACTATATGGCTAGCCTCCCTTCTACCAAGCATAGTAATGATTGTGTATTTTTGGTTGTAGACAGATTTTCTAAGATGGCTATATTGTCGGCTTGCAAGAAGAGTATCACGGAAGAGGACACTGTCAAACTCTTATTTGAATGAGTATGGGTACATTTTGGGATCCTACAGACCATTATATCATATCGAGATAGGAGGTTCCTAAGAACATTCTGGTCAAACCTCTGGACACTATTGGACACCAAGCTCACCAAATCGATTGCCTTCCATCCCTAGATTGATGGCGAGACGAAGGTCATCAATAGGATGATAATGCACATACTCTGCATGTACAACTCCAAGCACCCTCGAACCTAAGATGAGAGTCTTCGATATGTGAAACACCATTATAATAGAGTGTTGGTCACTTTAATTGTTGATTAATTCAAACAACTAAGTGCTACATAAATTGTCAACCCAGGGAAGTTTGTTTATTTCAAAGGCAACTACACACTGTATGTGCTCAATCTCAAAAGCAGTAAAAGTTGTAGTAATAAGTATACTAGTCACACCTTGCTCTAAGCAAACTGAAGCTCTACTCTGAGTTACAGCAAAAACAATCTATTGCAGACAATTATCAAAGAATGCTTAATTTCATTAAAAAGAGCAATCTAATAAAAGGAATCAATCTGCAAAGGAAAGCACTAGCTATGTTGTAACAGAGAACAGGACCCTATTCCCCAAGCAGGAATCTTCAACACCTATTTCTGATTACCATGCTTGCCAACTCACTCTGTAAACTCAATTGCCAATAAAGCACTCACGGATTAACTGTAGATGAATTCGAGAAAGTAATGCAACAATCAATTGGAAAAACAGAGTTCAGCAATAACGCATAAGCAACATTCAGTAAACAGAACTTTAACAAGGTATGGATAGAAAACACACTTAACATACTATAGAAATGTAATGGGTGAACCTTGTGATGAAGGTGGGCCCTGTCCTTCTCACAAGATTCCCCAAGAAATAGGAACTAGAAAGAAATGTTCAGAACAATATTTTATTCATCCATCAATATGTCATGTTACGAAAAGATTCCAGTTCTTTTCCTTCAGCTAGACCTTCCCGTAGTCTGTCCATCCCTTCTAATGTGGATGTCTCATCTTTTTAAAGAGGAGACATCTATTACAATTGATTACATTGTAAGTCCTATCTTTAACCCAATATGCCAAAATAGGGAAATCAATTTTCCCACTAACAAAATGTTGTTACAATGGTTATGGTAATGTTGACTTTGGAGTGTGGTCATTATAGCCAGTGTTGCAACTCCTTTGATGATCTTCTTCTGTTTCTATCGAATCTAGAATGCAAATCACGGCAATTTCAGCAACGGGATTTGCACATTGTTCTAACTGTTACAACAACATAACCTGTAATGATAACCCTGCAGTCTCCAGGTTGTTTTAGCAACGTAGATTGCAATGATAATTGTTTTAGCAACTATTCGATTCAATGATTAACTATGAAGGTAATGTAATTATATGTAAAATAAATTAAACGTATAGTAATGGGAATAAATATTGTATACCTTTGGAAAAATGGATTAAAGCAATAACATGGACTTTAAATATATGTTGGAAAAGGATGACATAATAGCAAAATATATGGTCAAAAAGGGACAATGTAGGGTCCTAACATCCCCCCCAACTGAAAGGGTTGCATGTCATCATGCAACTTTACTTTGAATCTAAGTCCGAGTATTGGGCCTTGCAGTGCAAATTACTTAGGTAGTAAGTATAGAAGGTGCTATCAGCCAGATCTCTGAAGCCATAAACATTATGTAATCTCTGCCATGTTGTTGCTTCCTCCTTTTTGGACAACCTGTAATGAGCCCTATACTCTTGTGCTGGCATCCATAGAAGAGGGAAATGAAAATGATATCCTACCCATTTTTCGGCACACTACTGAACACATTTGACATAGTTAGGTAGCTGTGAAATTGCTGCTTCAACATTAAGAGGACTAAAGGGATGATACTCCTGCCTCTCCTTAGAAGACTGTTGCCAAAATAAGTTGTTTGCTTGTAAGGCAAGAGCTCCCTTAGCTTTAACATAATGTTGGCAGTCTTTTAACGCTGCTGCTTGTAACTGTCTGATGTATTCACTCATTCATAGTTCCTTCAAAAATTGATGATATTCAGCAACGAAAATGGCAGCATTTTGTGGCTCGGAGCGAATCCACAAAAGACGATTATCTTCATCTTTATTGCCTAACCTATATTTATTATCCCTAAATTATTTAAATACAAATAAATAGTATTAAAATATTATTATTCTTAGAATTTAGTTACAATAGGTAACTATGTATTCATTTAATAATAATTGTTTAATCAAAAGGTCCAATGGTAAATTAGATAAATGGTCATTAATAAATTATGGTAAACTGAATAATGGTAATCTATAACTATTATTATTCCCAAAATGCTGAAAGGAAGGCATTTTTCCACGTGAGCTGATTGGCAAGGAAAGAGACAAAGTCCCTGATCTGAATATCACCAACTAGAGGGTTCAGATTGAGCTTCCTATCCTCAGGGATGGCTTCATTATGGAGATACAATTCACAGAGTAAATTTTGTTCACTGGTAGATGCTTCTGTGAAAGTTTTCACAAACTGTTCAGGTGTAGATACCTCATGAGGTCTCCCATCTCTAATTGCCTTTATTTGAAAGAATGCTAAGCGTTCTGCAAGAAAAAGAGAGTAATTGGAGGATGGTTTCCTGGTGGCCAGTAATATTTGAACCAAATCAAACATGAGAAGCAATCTAGTTTTTAGTTGTTTATTCTCCTTCTTCTAGGCACGAGAGTGTTGGAGCACCTGTTCCAAAACTTCCCAGTTTGAATATATATGATTTTGCCACGATGATTTATGCTCTTGCAAGATCCTATCTTGCGACATAACATATTCTTTCTTCCATTTATCCATTTGTGCTTGAGCGTTGCTCGTTTGAGTGAAGACAATATTTGTAGGCCGTGGTTCAGTCTGAGTAAACACAGTTTTTGTAGACCAAGGTACAGGACTTTTAGTTTTAACAATCACAGTAGGCCGAGGTATTTGTGGTTTAACCTATTTTTCAAAAAAATTTGAAGGCCCTGCTGGTTCTTGTGTGACAGCAGGGCGTTCCTCTTTAATTGTAGCAGAAGTAGATGCAGGGGTGGCTCCAGGCAGTGGAATTTCAACTATTTTATAACCGGCTTGATGATAAATGTTACCACATTGGCTGCACATATATTCGTTATATCGGTCTTTCTCTATACTCTTCTCAGCTGCAGATGTTGCATGGGCTAAAGTGTACAAATTAAGTTCTCTGTCATAGGCTTCCCTTGCTGTTATTAATTCCTGCTTATAAGCTTCGAGTTCTGATTTTAGAAACTCGTTTTCCTGTAGAAGGGAAGCCAAGGTGACTAGGCTTTGTGTAGCAGTCACAGTCTCAGTAGCTGATTCTAGTGAATGAATGGCCTATTGTTCCATAGCAGCTACATCATTTGCAGCCTCAGCAGGTGGTTCTTGTGTGGCAACTACTGAATCATCAGCTGGTTCTGTAACAGCTACATTATTTGCAGCATCCTGAGCATCCAGATTTTGCATATCAGCAGATGGTTCTTGTGTGGCAGCTGCTGACTCAGTAGCTGGTTCTTGTGTAACAGCTACGGGTTGTGCAACATCCTGGTTGTCTATGTTTTGTTCATCAGCAGGTGGTTCTTGTGTGGAAACTGCTGAATCAATAGCTGGTTCTTGTGTGGTAGCTACATCTTGGTCCTCTGTTTTTTGTTCATCAGCAGGTGGTTCTTGTGTAGCAATTGTTGAATCAGTAGTTGGTTCTTGTGTGGCAGCTACATCTTGGTCGTCTGTTTTCTGTTCATCAACAGGTGGTTCTTGTATGGCAGCTGCTGAATCAATAGTTGGTTCTTGTGGGGCAGCTACATCTTGGTCGTCTGTTTTCTGTTCATCAGTAGGTGGTTCTTGTGTGGCAACTGCTGAATCAGTAGCTGGTTCTTGTGGGGCAGCTACATCTTGGTCGTCTGTTTTCTGTTCATCAGCAGGTGGTTCTTGTGTGGCAGCTGCTGAATCAGTAGCTGGTTCTTGTGGGGCAGCTACATGCTGTACAACATCTTGGGTATCTAAATTTGGTGGATCAGCAGCTGGTTCTTGTGTGGCAGCCGTTGAATCAGTAGTTGGTTCTTGTGTGGCAGCCATTGAATCAGTAGTTGGTTCTTGTGTGGCAACTACATTTTCTGAAAGAAATGATGTCACAAAATCCTGGGCGTCTTGCATTTCAGTGCCCGAGGGTGAGACATGTAAAGATTCAGGGACTTGGGACTGTGGTGGGGTATGGAGTTTTAGACTAATAGGTGAGGAATTTAGGATGGTAGTAATAGTTGCTGCTTCAGTTGATGCCCTCATACATATTCGAGGTAAAAAGGTAGGTAGAGTAGTGATTTTTCTTTTATGAGTGGGTTTCTTTAGAGGGGGAGGGTCATCAGGGATGGTGGTTTCTTTGATTGAGGCCCTTGTTCGTCTTTTTGGTAGGGAAGCAGCCTTATCTTGCCTTTTTCTTTTTAGCATAGCAATGGGAAGGTTATCTTCAGAATCATCACTAGGAATGTGGATAGTGGGACTAGATGATTCTGCTAAATTATGGGATGGAGTTGATGTGGTGGAAGGGTCAATTGGGTTGGCTGATGCGGCTGGTGGGATTTCTAGGGGATCAGGAATGCTCCCTGGTTGCTGTTCGGAAGGATTTTCAGCTTGCTGAGGGATTCTAGGAGTTTGTTGAGGAATTTCAGGAGCTGGTTGAGGAACTTCGGGAATTTCAGCGGCTTCTTGGGGAATTTCAGCTGCTGCTTGAGGAATTTCAGCAGCTTCTTGAGGTTCTAGGGGTGGGTTGTTAAGAGGGGGAGGATTCTGTTGAGCCAAACCCCTCTGAATTAATAGCTGGACAAGACGATGATGGGTGAGGGAAAGGAGTGGGTATTTTGCATGCATACAGTAATGTGACATATTCTTTAGACACCCAAGTAGATAATACGGCATATTCAACAGTCGACCATGTCTCAAATGATTTAACAAGACAAAATCATGCTGATAGACTACCTGGTAGCGACCTTCGCAGGTGAGATAGTGCTTGACGAATTCAGCAACCGTCGGCCATGGAGGTGGTAATGAATGAAGTGCGACACCCCAGCCTTTGGGCTCAACTTGCTCTCCTGGCAGAAGAAAGTCCTGTTATGCATTCAGAATGATATGCTTATGACTAAACCATTGAGTGCCAGTGGCCGGTAGGCCTGAAAGCTGTGATATATCGTACTCTGAGACTAGAATTCGAACTCCTTGAATAGTAGAGTAGCCATCCCGTAGATTACGTGCAAATTCAAGGACTTGTTGTGGATCAAATCCCTGAAGCCTCTGAAAATAATCTACCCAGCCTGCCCACTGAAAAATCTGATATACCTCTGGGTGTAATTCTAATAAAGCTATCGAGTCGGGCTCATGTCGAATAGCAGGTCCTCCCATAGTTACCAACTTCAGTAAAATGCACAGTGACAAACTGAGTTACCGCACCCCAGACAGAGTAAATTTTGCAAATGAGATCATGGAATAATAGGATAGAGACGGGGTGATAAGACATAATCGTGGGTAAAAAAATGACGGTGATTGGCGTGTTGTGAAATGATGGTGTGTGATTTTGGTATTCCCCCCAACTACAACTGAAATAATGAGTTTAAATGTACGGGGATCGTGGTAATAATGTCATAATATTCTCATTTAACTATAGTTTAATAATATTTACACATAATAAGCACATATCTCATGTTTACCTTTGATTGATATTCGGAAAATATAGTATACGTTGCTAATAGATCATCAATGGTTATGGAAGAGGGTTTTGAAATATGAGGGTAATTATATGAAAGGCCTGTATAATCATAGGAGAAGGCAGTGAAAGAATAGAGTTATAAGAATAATGCAAGAGGTGATTCTCACAATGGAAAGTAATGTATGATAATTCCTTGAGAAGAAATGGTGTTTCAGCAACGGGGAAGATGGGTAAAAGTTGGTGTTTCAGCAACAGGGAAAATGGGGAAAGGTTGGTGTTTCAGCAACAGGAAAATGGATGGAAGATGGTGTTTCAGCAACGGGGAAAGTAAAGAAAAATGTTGCTGTAAATGGGAAAAATAGGGAAAATGTTGTTGAAAAATACTTATTTCATTAATGATAAAAATGGGAAAGATGTTGCTGAAAAATAATGGGGGACATAGGGAGGGGAAAAAGGGAAAAATGATCGAAATGGGGGAATGAATTGTGAATTGGAATGAGATGACAATGCTTCACAAAATGAAGCTTAAATCTGCTTGCAGTAAGATTGTTCTTTTCAACCAGCCTCTCCTACATCTGAGATCTGCAAAATAATCAATTGTAACATGCCAACCCTTGACAGGGATTATTAGTTAAGAAATCTAATCTAATACTAAAAAATACAATGCAGAAATTAAATGCAATGAGGGGCAGCAGGCTCCCCCAAAAAGATATAATGTGAATCTACCATGCAGGTGGCCTTAAAATCCTCTTTAGAAATGGGCTGCTGGTACAGACGAAGCCGATACCCATTTACTAATAATGGTGTTCTAGAATCATCAATTGTTAGGAGCCTTACTGTTCCATTGGGAAAAACAGTATCTATTTCGTAAGGTCCCAGCCATCTTGTTCGTAATTTCCCTTGAAAATTTTCAAACCGAGAATCGTACAATAAAGCCCAATTACCTTTTTGGAACTGCTTATGCTTAATAGTTTTATCATGCCACCTAGTTCTTTGCTGTTGAATCATAGTTGTTTGATGGATGGCATCTAACCTCTTTTCATCCAATTCCTGAAGCTGTTGCAACTTGGCTGTCTGTGCATCAGTCAAATCAAGGTTAACAGCTAAAGCAGTTCTTAAGGTTTTAATCTCAAATTCCACAGGAAAAACAACACTTTTACCATAAACCAATTCATAGGGAGAAAATCTTGTAGTGTTCCTCCAGGTAGTTCTGTAAGCCCATAATGCTTCAAGCAGCCTTTGAGACCAATCCTTCCTATTTTCCTTCACTGTTTTTGTTAAAATGGCTTCTATGACTTTGTTTGTACTTTCCACCTGTCCATTGGCTTGGGGGTGGTAAGGTGTAGTCATTTTATGATGAATATGATATTTTTGAAGCGTGGCTTTAAAACCATGAGAGTTGAAAGGAGGTCCTCCATCTGTAACTAGTTCTCTAGGCACTCCAAATCTAACAAAGATTTCTTCAAATAGAAAGGTTAAAACAGATTCTTCATTAGCTCTAATGAGTGCCTTAGCTTCCACCCATTTAGTCATATAATATGTACAAACCAATATGTAAATTCTTTGACTGGATGGAGGATTGATGGGTCCTCTAAAGTCTAGAGCCCATCTTTCAAAGGGTTCAAGTATTAGCTGGGGATTCAATGGAATTTCATCTATATGATTAGGTTGACCCATTCTCTGATAGCTATCACAGGCCCGAACATATTTCTTCGCATCCTTGAAGAGTGAGGGCCAATAATAACCCATTCTGAGAATTTTATGTGTTGTTCTCTTATTAGCAAAATTCCCTCCACAAGGGCCATCATGACAAGCCTTCAGTATATCACAAACCTCATCTTCTCTAATGCATCTTCAGATTTCATGATCAAATCCTGTATGGAAAAGACACCCACTTATGCAGCTATACCAAGCACTTTGTTGAATGATCTTTCTTTTCTCCCGATGTGATAGGTGTGATGGTAACTTCCCTGCAACCAGATAATTGGCAATGTTTGCATACCAAGGTGAGTGAGCAGATACTACAAATAAATACTCATTAGGAAAGGAATCATCTACTGGAGTATTATCATTAGCCTTTATCCGAGAAAGGAAATCAGCAACTACATTTTCTTTACTTGGTCGATCTATAATTGTAATATCAAATTCTTGTAATAACAATAACCACCTGGTAACTCGAGCATTTGTGACAGATTTGTTCATTAAATACTTAATAGCCAAGTGGTCAGTATGAACAAAAGTAGGGTAACCAGTAATGTAATGTCAAAATTTATTAATAGCATAAATGACTGCTAAAAATTCCTTTTCAGTAACTGTGTAATTAAGCTCAGCAGGGGTCATGTTCTTACTAATGAAATAGATAGCATAAGGAAGATGGTTTTCCTCTTGTCCCAAGACAGCTCCAATTGCAGTATCCGAAGCATCAGAGGATATATGAAAGGGAAGTGCCCAATCAGGTCCCCTTAGAATAGGAGTTGTAGACAACTGATGCTTGAGTTCATCAAATGCTTTCTGGCAAAGATCAGTCCACTTAAATTCAGCATTTTTCATAAGTAACACAAACAAAGGAGAAGCTATTTTAGAAAAGCATTTGATAAATCTTATGTAGTATCCAGCATGTCCTAAAAAGCTTCTTACATCAGTTTGTGTTCTAGGGATAGGAAGGGTCTGAATTACCTGTACTTTGGATGGATCTACCTAAATCCCTTGAAATGAAATGAAGTGTCCAAGTACAATTCCTTCGTTCATCATCATATGACATTTTTCAGTACTCAGGGAAAGGTGAGCTTGTACACAACGTTTAAGTACTTTCTCAAGGTTTTGTAATGCATCTTCAAAAGTCACACCATAAGGGGTAAAGTCATCCATAAATATCTCCATAGAGTCATTAAGAATATCAGAAAAGATTCCTATCATTGCTCTTTGAAACGTTGCTGGAGCATTACATAGTCCAAATGGGAGAACTCTATAAGAAAAAATTCCCCAGGGACTAGTAAAGGTGGTCTTGTCTTGGTCTTGGGGTGCAATTTTGATTTGGTTATATCCACTAAAACCATCTAAAAAGGAAAAGAATCTCTTCCCTGACAAACTGTCTAGAACCTGATCAATGAATGGCAAGGGGAAATGATCTTTTTGAGTGGCTTTGTTTAAGGCTATATAATCTACACACACTCTCCATTTCCCGTTTTTCTTAGGTACTATCACTAATGGAGAAACCCATTCACTGTTAGATATGGGGTATATAAACTCTGCATTAAGCAATTTTTGAAGTTCTTCTTTAACAACTTCCCTCAAATTGGGATTCATTCGCCGCCGGGGTTGATAGACTGGTCGGAACCCTTCCTTGATACAGATACGATGAGTACATAATTCAGGAGAGATCCGCTTCATATCTGTATAGTCCCATGCGAATGCTTCCTTATTTTCACGAAGTAACTTCATTAGTTTCTGTGTTTCAGCATCTGTTAAGTTGGCGTTTATGGTCAATGTTTTGCCAGGTTCGATTTCTACTGTTATGCTTTTAGAGGAGATAGCCGTTGATGTTTGAGGTGGATTTTCATATTTAAGTTTTTCCTGGATTTCAAATTCCAAAATTGCAGTCAACTAGTTATATGTTTCAGAAGTGACCGAGGAGTGTTTGAAAATAAAATTACTAATTATTTCATCCTTTGTGGTATCTTTAAGAGTTAAGGCTTGTCCGATAGTCAAAATGGGTTAAGTAGCATTATCATCGTAATCCAACCATACAGAATCATCATTATTAATCATAGGTGTGGCATGAGGATAAAGAGTAAGCTGCTTGGTTTCACATCCATTAGAAATTGTCATTGAACCTAATCTACAACTGATAAAGGCATCAACTGTAGCCAGCCAGGGTCTTCCCAAAATTAGAGGATGTCCCCCCAACTTTGTTTTAGTCTGCAGTATGACAAAGTCAGCTGGGTAATTCCAGGATTCAACTGAAATGATCAGGTCTTCAATAACTCCTTCTGGTTTGATTGTGGAATAGTCAGCTAACTCCAGGATGGTTGGTGTCTCTCTGATTACATTCTTCAGCTGTAACAGTTGTGAGGTTTCAAGGGTCATAATATTTATAGCAGCACCTAGATCTACCAGAACTCGTGAAATAATAGTTTTTCCAATCTGTACTATAACCGTAGGATGGCCGGGATCACCATATTTAACAGGAGGAGTTTTTCTGGACAATAAAGAAAATAGATCACCCATAACACGAACTGTAAGGGGATCCTTAGCTTTCCTACCAGGTTTCTTAATATAAATGTCTCTCATAGTTATGGCATAAATTGGTACATCTCTGAGCGCTTGTAAGAGCGGAATTTTGACATAAAGATTCTATAATTCCCCTAGAAGATTAAAGGCAAGCGGCTCAGGTGTCTTAGTCAGAGCTAAACGCTCAGGAAATGGTGGCTCTACTGTTTCAACACCCTTATTAGGTAAACTATTTCTCTCTATCTCTTCTTTTTCAGAGTCAGAAGAGGTAATATCATCAATAATAGGCTCAACTATTCTCCCAGATCGTAAATGAATGTCATTACATTGTGCAAGGAAAACAGGAGGTATAGACTAGTTCTGAATATCGATGACTTGCACAACTTTATTATTATTAGGGTTAGGGTTTGTTTGTACAGGCAACTGGGGTCTTATTGTCTGATTATTTGGTGGAGCACCTGATGGTAGAGGGAGTGGTTACTAAAACTGAGGAAATTGGTTTTGGAACGGGATTTGTTGAGCTCTCTAGTTTGGGTTCCATTGATTAAAATAAGATTGTTGTGGAGGCCAAGGAGTCCACATTGCAGGGTATACAAAGGGAGGGTTTGTTTGTTGCATGGGTGGGAAATTCATTTGATTAAAGGGTGGGTATTGCATTTGGTTGAAGGGCGGGTAGTTTGCTTGATTAAAAGAAGGATAATTATTCCAACGATTAGAGGATGTAAATGGCATATTAGAGTTCATACCTTGTCCTCGTGGTTGCCATTGCCTTCTCTGTGTCAGAAAATAAACTGCTTCAGCTTCCTCTTCGGTTGGTTGCAATGCTGCTTTTATTCCTGGTAAAGAAGGGCATTGTTGAGTTTCATGATCCTTCTCACAAATGGTGCAAATTGGTACTTTGTCCAATGGGCATTCCCTTAGTGGATGTTTATCTCTGCATTTGGGACATAAGATAGCCAAAACAGCTTCTGCCTCTGCTTGTTTCTTCTTAACCTGCAAGGTATCAATCTGTGAAGCAAAAGAACTTAACATTTTAGTTTTGAATTTCTCAAGTAAATTACCTATTTCAGGTCTTGTTGCTCCTCCACTCGCTGATTTTTGGATTGTTGAATATGTATTATCCCTGCTATTTGATCTATTTGCAGCTCCTCTTGAACATCTCTTGCAGAGGTTAACGATTTCATCATACAATTCTTTAGATATGTCCCCTTTACCAACCATATTTAGCATGTCTAAACAATCATCCCTTACCCCTTTCAATAATATTGTTTTAAGAATATCTTTACTTACATTGGGATGATCGGATCTTTGCAGATTGTATTGTAGTCTTTCCACAAAGTCCTCCAGATTTTCATCCTCCTTTTGGACCATCTTAAATAGTTCCTCCCTTTTTTCTCTCGTCCGGCAGTAGTCTTGATATTTGGTCAAAAACTTCTCCTTCATTTGTTCCCATGTTGTGATTACATGACCTCCCAGACTCATAAACCATCTTAGTGCATTTCCTTTTAGTGTTGCTGGAAATAGCTTCAATTTTTGAGCATTAGTAACATAATCATAACTTCTACACAATATATCAAACT
Organism: Pinus tabuliformis; assembly: GCA_031772625.1. Lineage (NCBI taxonomy): Eukaryota > Viridiplantae > Streptophyta > Pinopsida > Pinales > Pinaceae > Pinus > Pinus tabuliformis. The sequence continues at coordinate 2,001,320,129 of CM062818.1, read as the reverse complement.
CAAAAAGAAACTCATCAAGATCTTCAGAAGATAAACCATGGAAGTTAGGTAAGGTTGAGAGTGGGATATTCTTCATGGGAGTTGCCCCTCTGGGAAGATCCCCAATAGGAAATCCCAAGGTGGAGAGAGAATTCTCACCTCTTCCCTCTCCTCCTACCTGTCCTCCACCAAAGAGTCCTTCATTGTTTCCTTCCATTGGTTGTTCTCCTGTTGCACTTGCCTGGTCTTCAATGTTTTCCATTGGTCCCTCAATGTCTTGAACTGGTTCCTCAATGTCTTCTACTGGTCCCTCAATATCTTCTATTGGTTCTTCAACCCTTTCAGGACCCACAACTTCCTCTGTTTCGTAGTTCGTTTAGAGAGAATGTTGAGTCTTTGGCTTTCGAGAGCTGAGCCTCTGAGAAGTTTCAGCTTTTGATATAATCTCATCAATAAAGGTTTTTCTTCCTCCTCTTCTTTTTCCCTTGCCACCCATAGGATTAGTTTTCTTTCATCCTCTCATGCATTCTGCACATCTAAAAGAAAAACATTATTGCTTTTTAAATCTATGATTGCCTTCCCCAGCAACGGCACCAAAATGTTGGTCACTTTAATTGTTAATTAATTCAAACAACTAAGTGCTACATAAATTGTCAACCAAGGGAAGTCTGTTTATTTCAAAGGCAACTACACACTATATGTGCTCAATCTCAAAAGCAGCAAAAGTTGTAGTAATAAGTATACTAGTCACACCTTGCTCTAAGCAAACTGAATCTCTACTCTGAGTTATAGCAAAAACAATCTATTATAGACAATTATCAAGGAATGCTTAATTTCATTAAAAAGAGCAATCTAATAAAAGGAATCAATCTGCAAAGGAAAGCACTAGCTATGTTGTAACAGAGAACAGGACCCTATTCCCCAAGCAGGAATCTTCAGCACCTGTTTCTGATTACCATGCTTGCCAACTCACTTTATAAACTTAATTGCCAATAAAGCACTCACGAATTAACTGTAGATGAATTCGAGAAAGTAATGCAGCAATCAATTGGAAAAAAAGAGTTCAGCAATAACGCATAAGCAACATTCAGTAAACAAAACTTTAACAAGGTATGGATAGAAAACACACTTAACACACTGCAGAAATGTAATGGGTGAATCTTGTGATGAAGGTGGGCCCTGTCCTTCTCACAAGATTCCCCAGGAAATAGGAACTAGAAAGAAATGTTCAGAACAATATTTTATTCATCCATCAATATGTCATGTTACAAAAAGATTCCAGTTCTTTTCCTTCAGCTAGACCTTCCCGCAGTCTGTCTGTCCCTTCTAATGTAGATGTATCCTCTTTTTAAAGAGGAGACATCTATTACAATTGATTACATTGTAAGTCCTATCTTTAACCGAATATGCCAAAATAGGGAAATCAGTTTTCCCATTAACAAAATATTGTTACAATGGTTATGGTAATGCTAACTTTGGAGTGTGGTCGTTACAGCCAGTGTAGCAGCTCCTTCGATGATCTTCTTTTGTTACTGTCGAATCTAGAATGCAAATCACAGCTGTTTCAGCAACGAGATTTGCACATTGTTCTAATTGTTACAGCAACATAACCTGTAATGATAACCCTGCAGTCTCCAGGCTGTTTCAGCAATGTAGACTGCAATGATAACTATTTCAGCAACTATCCGATTCAACAATTAACTATGAAGGTAATGTAATTATATGTAAAATAAATTAAACATATAGTAATGAGAATAAATATTGTATACCTTTGGAAAAATGGATTAAATCAACAACATGGACTTTAAATATAGGTTGGAAAAGGATGACATAATAGCAAAATATATGGTCAAAAAGGGACAATGTAGGGTCCTAACATAGAGCTCTCCATATCTTGACTGGTCACAGTCCCTTTCAAGTGGGTCTAGGATTTCAACCATTGTGTCTGATAGATGTTTCCATACCTCATGCATCTACGCAGACAAAATCCACACATCTACTGTCTGAGGTTTATAAAGCGACCATATTTATTGAATCATCCAACACATCCGCCAGTAGGTTCAAGACATCCTGGAGAAGTCAAATTCCAATTACAAGCAGTGACATGATCAACATTAGGTACCACACAAGTTTGAGGTGGATGACAAAGTCTAGTTGCATTTGTAGAAAGAACGCCTTACTATAGCCCATCGGAAGCTCAAACCACTCCGATATGGTCCTTACACCATTACCAATGTTGTGGGCGACAACGGTTTTGAGCTCATCCTTCCCCCATTCTTTGGCCTGCACCTAGTGTTCAATGTGGACCGCCTTCAACCATACTTCCAACCATTGTTGGACACATTATACATTGCAAAACAACTCACACCAATAGAGTTAAACCCAGACTGCATGAAACATGCCACAATTGATCAGATTATGGACACATGGGTCAAGAACACTTGCCAACAAAATATCCAACTGTATCAGGTTTTCAAAGCTGGCAAACTCTTGCACCAAGGCAAATGGCTCACTAGGGACAAAGTTTAGCAAAAATTTCCCCATCTCATGGAGGCACTCAACGCAATGGGGACCATTGCTTCCTAAGGGGGGAGGACTGATCCAGGTGGATATTTGTTGCCACCCTCCTATTCCACTTGGACCCCCAACATTGTCTCTTTCAGTTTTTTAGTTTCCTTAATTGTAGCACAATTTACTATTTTTGGCAATTTTCGGGGTCCTGAACTTCCGGAGCCGTTTTGAAGCCCTAAAAAGTGTTTCTAGGGAAAACAAAAAGATTGAAAAGTCCCAAATGTGATAGCTTGTTTGTTTTTTACCTACTCATCGAGATATTTGTAACGAGGTATTATGATAGTTAAACGAAGATCGTATGCCAAAGTTGCGACCCCGAGAAATTGATGTACCAATTTACCCAAACGGGGCCCACATTTTTGGCGCTTCATCTCCTGGGGTTAGGTTTTTGGATGTTTAGGGTTTTCCATTATTTCTCAATAATAAATAGGTCTTGGAGCCTCATTGTAACACATTTCAGAGGAATGTAGCTGCCACATCTCTTCTCAAAGATAAGCTACCATCGCCCGAGCTAGTCTTATTTCCATTCTGGTTGTAAGCATATCTTAGTATTTGATATTAATAAAATGAAGTGTTATTTCTGTTGCATCTTTGTATTTATGGCTATATCTATAATTTGTTGTGTCCCTGTTTAAATTCAAATTACACTTTTAGTCTAAAATTTCCTCTGATAGTTGCACCAGGATTTCAGAAGACCAAGGATTGCTACACTCACAAGTTCAGATGATTGCACATTCTGTTTGACTCCTCCAAGTTCATCTCTGACCTAAGTAAATTTGGATAGGTATTGAACAACAATTTCATTCTTTCCCATTCGAATGTTCCTGAGCTTATCTCTCAATGTTAGCTTCCTAGCATCATTGTTTCTTTGGAATATATCTGCAAGGGTTTTCCACATTGAAAATGGAGTCTCCTTTCCATGCAAATTCGAAACCACATGATCTCTGACTTCCTCCAGGATAATCCTCCTAGATTTTGCAGTATGTTTCTTCCACTGAGCCAGTTAATATGAATTTGATGTTGTTGGTTTTGGAATATCAGTTTGTGTGTGCTCCAATACTCCATTGTCATCCTGCATAACTTCCATCCCATATTTCCAACCACAGAAATTTGAAGTTCCCTCCAATGTATACTCAAGCCTCAATCCATTGAAAGACATAGTTCCTACACTGAAGAAAATTTGCACCAAAAAACTAAGCTATTTGAATTTTCTCTGAGAGAAGATCAAGAACCTAGTTTCTATGTAGTTTTCAATAGCTCTAATACCATGTAGAAATAACTCAAAATTTATAGCTACTAATGAATTCGGACTGAAAATAATAGACAAAATTCTTTTGCTCAATCCGTGGAAGGGAAAACTTACAATAGAAACACATGCAATCATTCAATCATAATGAACACAATATTTTTACTGGGGAACCTAACTAGGAACAATCGTCCTCTGGTTGTATTATATCAGATGACAGAGTAATCAATTAAAATGACGACTTCAATCCTTGACGCTCAACCTGGATTGCCATACTGATCTCTTGCTCTGACGAACACTTAGCCAAAATAGGCCTCCAACTTCCTCTTGTTTCCTTGTGCAATTCCTACTCCTAAAGAATAGGAAGCTCCTATTTCCTTCTTTAATTCCTGAGGAAATTAGCTCACCTATTACCTTCACAAATTTGTACACTCGCTAGTATACAACAATAAATACAATTATGTCTTTTCCCTCCACTCAACTAGGCAATTCAAATTGCGTGCATGACTAGGTCTATTTTTAGTAAATTGACTAGTTAACTGAGAGATATGTGAGTTAACAACAATTACAACTATTCAACTGAACTCATATTGAATTTATTCATGACTAGAGCTTAGATAACTAATTTTCATTAACTATAACTCCACTAGATTACTAGATCTTAGCAATCAACTCATGCACAACTCTACTTGTTGCCCACAAACATGAATTGATTGACTTAACTAAGTGACTTGTCCATGTCACTCCTACTAACTACAACTCAATTCATCTTGCTGATGTGGAAATTCGAATTTCTCCATTTGACTAAGGCACAATTCAAATGAATCCTTTTCTTGCTACAATTTGATAGGTCTTTATTGTGATCCCAAACCGTTGTAAGATTATTATTTTACAAAACCCTAAGAGATGTCCTTTCTTCTTTAGTAAGCCTTGATCTACGCATATCTCCTCCATTGAGTGTCCCTTTCACCTATGTCTAGCCTCCTACCAAAAATATTTTCTTGGAGAGCCCTCCCTTTAATTCTAAAGCAAGCAAGCTATTATATAAGCCTCTCCTTTCAATTTGCTTTTGAAAATCACACAATATCTAATCATTAACCTCATCATTCTAGTGGTTTCCTTCATACCGGACTCTATCCATCGGTGAGAGTTTGTAAAGAGACGTGGGCATCGACTAAGGTAACAACGGGTCCTTGTACCTTTGTTTCCATTTGGTCTAGTATTCATACTTTAGGTACCCTCCTAGAGCCCCTACTAAATTCTGTGGTAACATGTTTGGCTCTGTTTTTTGGGAGGAAGCAGGTCTACCTCCCTGTGAATCCTTGAGGAATTGATATATTAATGGAATTACAAGTATTCCTCTGGAGACTCCATTCATTGTCCAATCCCCTAGTTTTCTTGAATGAGACAACATTCCTCCTATAACTAGGGCTACTGCAACAAGGGGAGAAAGAACTTCATCGCCTATTAGAACTAATATTCTCCCTGAATTTGAAAAGGTTGGTAATTCAACTCCTGATATGGAAACCAATACCAATACCAACCAAAATAAAACCAACCCAAGGTCTCAATAAGTAAGAGGCACCTTTTTAGTGTTTTAGGCCCTTTAAAATTTAGTGACAATCATGAGCCTTTACTTGAGAAATATAATGAATGGTTACCCAAGTTCAAATGGGATGCTACCAAATGTGCCCATGATCATGTTGATGACCTCTACTGGATGCTTACCCCAGGAGAAATTGTTTATGATGATAGAATTATGATGCTATTTTCTTTATCCTTTTTGGGACAAGTAATGGAAGGGTATCTTAGTCTCCCTCCGGGTAGTATAGGTGACTCTGATGAGTTTGAAGACGTCTCTATAAAAGGATAGCCATTTGATGCACAAGGGGCCTTTAATCTTGAATTTGTTTATCACATAGTTAAGGGAAGGGAATACATTGAGGAATTTGGCCAAAAAATTAAGAACGTCGTCAGGGACATCCCTCATCAACTTAGACCCCCTGATGCACTCATTCTTTAGAAATTCACTAAATTTATTAGATGTCACCTAACATATTCATTAAGGGATAAAAATCCTAAGAGTTTTTTCGAGGCCAAAGAAATTGTTATAGAAGTTGAGAAAAATCTAAATATTTCCAAAATGGAGATGTTTGAACATCCTAAAGCTAAGGTTGAAGCCAAAAAGAGTAAGTCCAAGGACCAGGTTGAGGAAGCCCTTGTCATGGCCCTTAAGAAACTTGATAAATTATCTGAGGACATGAACTCTAGGGATAGATTATATATGAATAAGTTCACCACTCTTGAAAAGGCTCAAAGGTCAAGTTTTATTCCCAAGAACAAACCTTTTGTCAAGAAAGCTAATGATGAAGGCATGCAGGCTCCACTCCAAGTTCCTAACACTTTATCCCCAACTAATGTTGTGGAATGATAATCCTCTTCCAAAGACGAACAAAGTGATGATGAAGAAAGTGAAGATGAGGAGGGTAGTGAGCAAACATTTTTTTTTGAAACCCATGCCTTCAACATCACATTAGGTGACACATTTTCTCATCCTCAAATTAGTGAAGTAACACTTAAAGAAAAAATGGATGAGCCAATCCTCAATTTTGATGATAATGGGAGATTCGAAGAGGTCCAATACTCAAGAAGGAATGAACCCTTCTACAAACTCCAAATAATCTAAAAAGAAGGAATATTTACCTAAGAAGCCCCCTCCTAATAAACCTCCTCCTAAGGAACCCACAAAGGAGGATCCTCCCAATAAAGACAATACCAAAAAGTGCCTTCCAAAAGGGGAACCAAGCACAAGACTAAAGACAAAGGTGTTGAGTTGGAAATTGATGTGGTTGCTACCATATGAAAGATGACCATGCAAGTTTCTATAAGGATTTACTTAAACTCCCATCCCAAAAATGGCAAGCTAAGAAAGCCTTGGGGTTTTAGGAGGAGGACACATCGATCACATTATAGAACATACACATCTCCAGTACTAACCCTGGTCATAAGCCATTCTTGCTAATATTAGCCATTAATGGTCTCCTCTTGCACAATTGTATGTTAGATTTTGGAGCTTTCGCAAACATAATGCAATTAAAAGTTAAGAAGTAACTCAACCTCAACACCACTCGTAAGTACAAGAGTGTATGTGGTTTCAACTCCTAACTTGTTGAAGTTGAGGGCCTTATAAAGGATCTCAAGATTTCCTTAGATATGAACCTCGACATATCATTTCCCATGGATGTTGTAGTCATTGATATGTTTGATGTGTGGGGAATGTTATTGTCTAGGAAATGGAGTGCTACTATGGGAGGCCAACTTCAAATGGATATATCTTACATCACTATTCTGTAGTCTGATGGAACCCCTTTCATCCTCTATAGGGATCCTTTGTACCCAATTCATGTGGTAGAGGCTGGTCTCATCCCTTATTACAAGATTCCTGAGGCTAAGAAGCCATCCCCTATCCTTCCCTCTCAAGAAGTCTACATCCTCAAAAGACCCAATAAAAAACCAAGAAAGAAATGGAGGCCTAAAAGGGAATTCAAAGTAGTGGAAATTGTGTTGGTTGATAAAAATCCTATCCCTATCAAGGGTCATGGTAAGGTTGGTGAGGATATTATTAGATTGCTTGACTTGATGATGAAATTTGGCCAGAATCAGTCAAAATAAGTCGTATCACCTCTTTCCTTGATACTTGTTGCTTATAGCATATGCATGTTAGAATAGGATGCATTGCATATTGTTTTTCGCATTAGAACTAACATCATATTATGTTATCATGCTAGAGTAGGTGCATTTAGATTAAAATTGCATTCAGAATCAAATTATATTCCTATTGATTTTTAAGGCCTAATAAAAGCATGGGCGATCAAAAGATGCCATAAAAACATCTTTCTCCCTGTGCTTAGTCTCTGATGTGCATATAATGGGTTTATTTTCCCAACAAATTGTTGGTGCTCTCATGACCTCCTCGTTCGAGTACAATCATGCAATCTCTTCTCTGCTCATGTCTTAGTTGGAGCCATAGGTTACCCACCACTAATGGGTGACACCCATAGGAGAAAGTTTCTCCTAGATTTGTCTTCAACTGATAGTCGACAACACCTTGCAACCACTAGATAGCTCGCCACCATTCTCTACCACCTGAGGAAGCCATTATGTGCCCTCGCCCCTTTTTCATGACCATGTGTTTGAAGGCGGGCCTTTGAACCTTGAAGGTATGGCTTTTCATTATGTAATTAGGTAGTTATGCATACTTATCATGGACACATTTGGATTTGGATTAGTGGGGGGATTCAACAGAAATAACTAGTTTGCTATGTACTCTTGTCCCCTTGTCCAACTTGGTAGTTAGTTTTGTATCCTAGTCCCGTGGGATCCCCTCTACTCGCTACAAGCTTTAGGAGTGGCACTACACAAGAAACCCCGATTTTGGCTGCGTGGTCTCACTTCCCAACACCATATACATCACTCCCCTCCACTTATTATAACTTCTTTTTACATATTTCTTGTCTGAACCCACATTTGTCCATTAAATCCATAGAGAGTTAGCCTCCCCTCCCCTTATCCACACTTTGAATACTTTTTCCAAAAAATTAATCATCATATTAAAAAAAATATTCTTAAAAATATTAATTTTAATAATTATCAAATCCACTTATAATTTTTATTGAGCTAAATGTTGCGATCCATAAACTTGGTATCAATACGAACCAAGATAAATTCTTACCATTTACTTATTTAATGTGTATTTGTTATTAAAAATCAAGTTAGGATCTATATCTACTATTTTTTTCAGCACGAAAAAAGCTATATAGTTGTATTATATTCATCCAAACAGATATGTACAGCAATGTAGATATGGGAATCATCTGATATGAAAAGTGGAATGTGGTTCAAACCACATGGAGAGAAAGGATATATGTAGCCCTATCAGAGTTGTTACATAGAGGTCATGAGGAAAATATTGCATAATACACATATGTTCATATATAATTCCAAAAATCAGTCCCTCGAGCCATGATTATGTATGGAAAAATGACAATAATATGAGTCAAAAGTTGGGGAAACAGAAAATCATACCAGATTTGACTTCACAAAATAGAGAAATATGTACCCGGCATGGAGAAGTCTTGGATCTGATGGGAGATGTTGTCCATAGTAATCTGCAACCTCCATATGCCCTGTGGCGATGTTAGCCCATGCTTTGATAAAGCATCTGCTCTTCGATTTTTATCCCTGACAATATGGGAGATTGTGTAGTCTTTCCTATTGTACCACAAAGCCTCGAGCCTGTTCAACCAGCCAAATAGATGTATATTTTTTATGTTATTTTTAGACAGTACATGGTCGATGGTGACTTTCTAGTCTCCAAAAATATGAAGGTTTTTTAGGCCAAGGAAGTCAGAGAGAAATGAGACCAGCCAGGGCCATAATTTCTGCTTTGCTGTTAGTTCCAGGTCCTCCATTCCAATGTATGTCAAAAGCTTGTCCTTCTTCTGGAATTATATAAACTCCACAGGCGCATGAGTCATGCTGAGTAGTGCCATCAAAAAAAGCACAGGGATATTCATAGCCATTGATGGGCTGTTGGTTCCTTCCTTGTCTGACTTTGGGATGTCGTTGCCGCACTAGCGCTTCATATAAACAAAGGATAGATTCAAAAACTTTATAAAACAGTTCCCTTTTGGAATCAAAAATCATTCGATTTCGCCATTTCCAAATGGCCCAGATTGTTAACAAAGGGATGGGCCTCCACTTGCAGTACATGATGCTCCATGTTTTGAAAGCCTCATAGATAGAAGGAGCATTGACAATGGCGAAGCCAAAGTGAACAGATAAGTGCTGCCAAATCAATAGGGATTGAGGACATTGTAGGAAAATATGCAAGTTATTCTCAGTATTCGATCTGCAGAGGGGGAATATAGCAGGCCCACACCATTTGTGCTTCTGGAGATTCTCCCATGTGAGATTCCTGTCATGAAAAACCAGCCAAGCAAAAATAATGATTTTTAAAGGGCATCCAATTTCCAGAACGCTAGCGAAAATATATTATCACATGTATCTAATTCTGATATTAAAATTTGGAGATATATATGCCTTGCGCATACAGCCGAAGTGCCACCGAGGCCTATCCAAATGAGGCAATCCCTATCCGACAAGTGATATAGAACATGCGATTGCAGGGAAAAGGTGATAACGTTCCATTGGGATTCCAGAGCACCGGTTAATTACATTTCTGTAGCGGTTTTCGAGATTGGGATAGCATCGCCCCATTTTTTAATTACACTGGCCCAAAAGAAATATCCCCTGCTATGTAAAAATCTCAGAAGTTGAGGGGAGATATGGATCTTTTCTCCCGCACCTGCGAATTCGTCGATACCAATTATAATATTCGATCCAGATTGGAATTTCCAAATCAATTATTATTATTATTATTATTATTATTATTATTTTTTTTCTTTTTTTTCTTTTTTTTTTTTTCTGAAAAATGGCTCCAATCTTTTAAAGCCTCTCCATATGTATGAGCCGTTGGCGGATCCAATGGAGCGTTGTCTGTACCAATATGTTATGTCTAGTTCATCCATATACTTAGCTCTAATAGTTTTGCTCCAGTTGGATTCACCGTATATTATTAAATAAAATGATCCATAAACTTGGTATAAATTATTACCATTTACTTATTTAATGTGTATTTGTTATTAAAAATCAAGTTAGGATCTATATCTACTATATAATTGCTCATGTATTATTAAATGAAATGATATGGGTTAGTCATTGCATGCATTGTGATTTATAAAGAGAGTTTTATAATTGTTATTATTATTATATCTTTGTCTATGCCATAATATGCTATTTCATAAAAGTGAATGAAAGTTATGTTTTAATCAATTTTTGAAAGTTGTAATCTACCTGTGACAAATTATTACTATCAACATTAATAAAATCTTGCCAATATTTTTCTTTATAGAAGAGTAAAGGTGGAATTAATTGTTATTATATTTACTTGTTGGTAAGATATGATGTATTCAATTTTTGATGGACTTGTTATTAGTTTTTCTTTGACTAAAATAATTTAAAATCTATCCAAAATGTAACATTATGAAATTAAATTTATTATTTTTAAATAAAATCTATTTCTATTTATCTCAAATATGATTGGTTGAATTGTCTCCCCTCTTATTGTGTAATGATGGCAATAATTGACTTTTATGTACTCTATTATCAATTACTATGTACTATATCACTAATTACTATGTACAATAAATATAAATAATTTGAAATAGACAATTTTTATGGGTTTAATTTTTAATGTAACAAAAAAAAATTAAAAAATATAAATTTGAAAAAAATATGTAAAAATAACATGTGTACAATTTGTACAACTCTCATTATATCAATCTATACTCTAATGACATGACATGTGTACTATAATATGAACATTATACAAAAAAATTGTCATCATTCAATATTAAATCAATAAGTATTAACTTGTTATCATTTTTTTCAATGTCAATGACAAAAATATGTAAAAATAACATGTATATAATTTGTACAACTCTCATTATATCAATCTATATTCTAATGACATAACATGTGTGCTATAATATGAAATTGCCATCATTCAATATTAAATCAATAATTATTAACTTGTAGAATGTCAATTATATATATATAAAACTTTTATCTACTATTTTTTTTAATTATATTAAAAAAATTAATAAAAAAAAGTTAAACAAATATTCATATAACTTATTTTACAATTTTATTATTGTTTGGAGTACATACAACACATGATGACATTAAAATATTTTATTAAATTAAGCCGCACGAACCCTAGCTATGCGACCTTGTTAATTATGAGATGAGTTGTCTTTTTCCTAAGAGTAAATAAGGCTTCAAAAGAAACATATTAACAGCATATCAAATTCCTGCGATTGATTACAATGTTAACATAGCTTCATTGAATTTTGAAATGTATGAACTAACTATTGTATTTGAAGAATGGCTACTTTGTAGATATTCTTGCTTATTTTAAGTACCCTTATATTAGAGTAAGAAACAAATAAGACATACATGAATGAATGAATAAAGTGTTTTTAGTAGCCATAAAACACTGTTAATGACCTGAAACTTAGTATTTGAGCATTGAAACCAAAATTCTAGAACCATACTTCCAAACCAAAAAATATTTCTACCAAAAGTAATAAAAAAATATTGTTATCTTGCATTGGAAATTTGCTAACTAAAATTGCTAACATATACATATATATAACTTCTCATCAAACTATATTTTTACACAATATTACATTTATTCGAACACATATGAATATGCTCTAAATAAACATCACACATATATACGAATATACTAAATATGAACAAAAAAATATATGTTCTACACAAGTGAAATGAACACTCAAATAGAGGTTTTTATCAAACACAATAAATAAACAAACTAATAAATTAAAAAAATATTGACATTGTAATGTTTTATGTAATAAAGACACAATTACCTTATTAATTTTAGGTGATATAATTTTTAACAAAATTATGATATATATATTTTTAATAATGTGTTTTTGAATGCATAATAATTTAAAGATATTTCAATTAATTTTTGTTTGATTTTAGGCAAAATTCACTAGTAACAATTTGACCATGACTTACATAACTAGATTTCAATGTATTGTAAAAAATATAAAAAATTTACATTTGCATTAATAATCTTATGACATCTCGAGGAAGGAAATATACAAGTCATATTTCACAGTTATCTAGGAAAGGCAACCAACAATATGGCTGAGCTCATGGCGATGGAATCATGCCTAGAAATATTGCTCAAGTACAACATTCACAATGTCATCATTGAGGCTGACTCGAAATTAGTCATTAACTCAGTGAAGAGGATAAATGCTAGCGCTACTCCAAAGAAAATCTCAGAACACTGGTGGCTTCTGCAAGTCTACCAAAGAATCCAAGCACACCTTAGAATGCAAAGAACTCTTAGGTTGGTGCATGTTCGCAGGGAAGCCAACAAATTTGCGAATTGGCTTGCCAATGAGGGGGTACGAAACAAGCATATTGACTTGTGTTGCTGGTGGGAGGAGATAACGAATGACAGGTTGAAAGAAGGATGCTCATCCAGGGCCCTCAGCAACCGACAGGAAAAATCAAGAGACAAAATTTTACTCCAGGAAAATGATGGATAAGTTCACTTCAGACGACCTATCAGCGGAGATGCACAATAGGTTATCGAGACAGAAGATAACTGTTCACAGGAGGAATGTTTCCACGAAAGACGAAGACGTCAATGGAAGAAATCACTGGGGTCAAAACTGCCCGGAACCTCTGACCTGGGAGAAGTTTTCCCGGAAGACAAGCGATACCATTCAGAAGGCGACGTGTGGAGATGGTTGGACAGTGATTACCACCTTCATCGCTGGGTTTTTCGTGAGTAGTTGTGGGGTCCGTTTTGGTCTTTGGCTGTTAGATCGGAGAAGGTAGATCAACAGCCACCTTTTGGTGTGCAGGTTGGTGGGGCCGGCAGAATAAAACCACTAATGGTTTACCACCTTCATCGAGAGCCTTCAAAACCAAAGACGGTTTTAAAGAAAAGCCAGCGATTCCACTCAGGAATCAACACGTGGTGGAGGACCGATAAAGCAAACCGCCTTCATCACGCGGTATTCAACGGGCTTTTTAAGCCGCGTGATATCGACTCCAACCGTTGGATCAAAAGGAACAGATCAACAGTTAGCGTTGATCAAGCAACTTTAAATTTTTTAGTGTGCAGGTGTGTGGTCCGATTTGATCTGTGGCCGTCGGATCTGGAGAGGGAGAATCAACGGCCACCTTTTGGTGTGCATGTTGGTGAGGCCGAAAAGATAAAACCACTAATGGTTTCCCACCTTCATCGAGTGCCTTCCAAACCAAAGACGGTTTTAAGGAAAAGCCAGCAATTCCATTGAGGAAGCAACACGTGGCGGAGGATTGAAAAAGCAAACCGCTTTCATCGCAAGGTATTCAGTGAGCTTGTTAGGCCGCGCAATATGGACTCCAGCCGTTGGATCAAGAAAATAAGATCAACGGTTAGCGTTGATCGGGCAACTTTAGGGTCTCTTGGTGACTTCGCCCCTGCGTCAGTTGTTTCTTGATTGTCGGATTGTTTGAAGACTGTTCTTTGGTCGGTTTTGGGGAGCGAACCTTGGTTCCACTGGCCCGTTCTTAGTTCCAGAGCAGTCTAGGCCCTGTCTCTTTCTGATTTTTGGAAGATTTTGTTGGGCACATCGGTTTTTTTTCACCCCCCTTTGAAGGAGTTTGTGCCTTTAGGCATTTGTTGTAACATGTGTAAAATATTTTTTTACCTAAGTTAATAGAATGACCGTTTCTTGTTTAAGCAAAAAATTATTATCTTATGACATGTCAAAATGAATAAAGTATTTGACAAAACTAATATTAAAAATGTCATTTAGATAATACAAAATTATAATTTAACTAACCATTATATCAAAGGCTTTGAAAACAAATACGGTAGAACTCTGTTTTGGTATTTCAAAAACCAATAAATTAAAAATTATTATATTTCTCAAAATGTAATATATTATTTATTATTTAATAATTTATTTTATAAAATTCAAAATCAATGTGGAAAGAAACTAACATGAGTGGGCCACAACATAGCGTTGTTACTCAGAAATGCTTTGGATGACAATCTTTGAAAGTTTATGACAAGTACAAAAACCACGCGTTTTGAGGCTTTCCATAAATCATGTATAACGAGGAGGACAAGAAGTACAATATTCACGGTTCTCATAACTGATTGACATTGCCATCACGTGAAGAGTCATTGACATTAATCATTTGGTTCATGCATTCACTTTTTGAACACTGCACACGCCCCAAGCTGGAGGCACCTGGGAATATTGAATGGGTAAACGCAGCTTATAGATCCAACCATTTCATGGAATTGAAGCCACGCGTTTTTCTGTTTTTCAGGTTGGTTTATGTAGATTCATGAGTGTTAATTTTTTTTGTGTTTGTTATATGTATTTTTTTTAATAATAATTAAAAGGTAGGTTTGAAAGTGGTTATTCTGATATTTCACTAATCTAGTTATATAACACTAAAATATTATTTATAAAATGTATTTCAATTATGTCTAACTAAAATTTAACTACTATAATATTTCTCTGTTTTTTTAATCTATAATAATCTCATTTTCAATTAATTGACCAAACAATAATCACAAGAAATAAACCCAGCGACTAAACATATTTTCTAACTTAACTTCTATTTAAATCCCTCATTAATACTTAAACATGTAGATTTGAAATTTAAGTTTTAGAAATTTTCTTTTAGCAGCGGTGAAATTCGTTTTAAATCTTAAAAAAAAACGTTCCCTGGGACTTCAAATTCCAGGCCTGGATGAAACCAATGTAGAGCACAGAATATGGAAAAGTGTACATGATTTTGAGAATAGAATGAGAGAATATAGGATACAAGCCTCTCCGTAGAACTGCACAAACGGAGGGGAAACCAAAAAAGGCAAGAAGAATATTATAATGAGAAAAGCGAGAGAATAAATTCCACTTGAATTATATAAATAATCATGAATGGTTGGAAATTGTGAGTAGTTTTGACCCAAAAACAAAAAAAAAAGTTGAGAGAATGGTAAGTGAAATATCAATGTTATAGTTTAATTAGTTTGAAGAATTGTTTGGAAAGTTATAGAATTTTTTTTATATTTAGAGAAATTTAATCAGAATTTTTGTAAATCCAAGTTATAGTTGTTAAACTTTAAAATTTTAGATATTGTAAACGTTTTTTATGGTGCTGAATCTATTTCCACCATGAAAACCACGATGCTGTCTCTACAAAAAATATGAAATGAAAAAGTTAAAAAACACTTGAAAAAAAAATACAATATAAATTTTTATATTTTGGTTTTTTAGAGAGATGATTCTAATTTTTTTACTGCATCATAATTGTTTTGTTGTTAAAAATGTATTTTTAAATGTGTAAATGAATTTGAGTTGTTTTCAAGTATGATTTTTTTGGATTTTTAACGAAAAAAATTGTAGCCAAATTTTAATTTGTATTGTTTAAACTAATTTTTTAATCACATATATAAATTCAATGACCTCAAAAATCCAATACTTCAATTTTAAACAAATTAAATCTAAAAAGAAAAACATTCGAAAATCACACTTAAAAATTATTATAAGTATATTTAATAATAGTAAAAAATTTAACATTCTAATTATATAAATTTCCTAACTCAACTTTATTATTCAATGCAATTTCTGACGAAATTCAAAAAAGCCCCCATCAAAAAGAAAATTTACAGTGCACGCAGGAAGAAAATAACGAATGAATAGACGGAAATTGTAGCAGTACCTTTGAGCGTGGAATTCGAGAACAACGATAAATGAGTAGTTAAATGAGGAGTACAATGAATGATGATGGTACATCAGTAAGTACGCTATTCACGTTTATCATAAAGGACTCACATTTCCCATATCTGAAGACCGCAGCATTCATCATTAAATATATGGTTCGCGGTTTCACTGATGGGAATTAAATGAGAGAATAATTAATTAATTAATTTAATATTTATTAATAAATTATTTATTTTTAGTGTTAAATATTATTAAATAAAAACATATAAATCTAGATTTAAATTTATTTTGCATATTAAATAAAAATTTAATAATAATTATTTTTAAATATTAATTTTTTTTTCTCATATACAAATTTTAATATAAATATTTATGTATATTAAATAAAAAAATCACATTCACCATTACTTACATTTTAAAGATTTCCAAATTTTAAACATTACAACATTAAGAAACTCTTGTTGATAAAAAAACATAAGAAAATCTTGACAACATATTAGGTCATTCTCAATGACCACTGAAACAATACTTTGCTTTACTCAAGAGGGAATTCCGTTATCCTAAATCAACTCTACTGAATTTACATATTCACAATTAGCCTTTAAAAATCTATATTTTTAAAATTAGCCATTAAAATCTATATATTTAAAACTAGACATTAGAATTTATGATGGTCAACTTAAATGTCTATATTACTGTTTAAATTTTTTATACCGTTTAGTTGTAAAATTAATAATAATAAAAACTTCTAAAATACAAAATATCGTTATGCGGAACATCAAATTCCAGACCTTAATCGAACTGGTGGATGAATAACAAGTTCGCCCGGGTGACATGGGAACTTTGGATCAAATGTGAAAGGTAAGGGTCGAATAGGAAAGAGAAGAGGAAGGATTTCCGAAAGGGTTTTCGTAAATATATGAAAATATAATATATAAATGAATTGATGCCTCACTTGGGGAAGGGGATATAATTTATGTATAAATACATAATTAAAAATGGAAAAAAAAGGGGAAGAAAATAGTGTTTAACTCAGTTTTAAGTTAATATAAAAAAGATATAATTTATGTATAAATACATAATTAAAAATGGAAAAAAAAAAAAAAAAAATAGTGTTTAACTCAGTTTTAAGTTAATATAAAAACATGGAAAAAAAGAAAATAGTGTTTTACTCAATTTTAAGTTAATATAAAAACACTTAAGGAGATGATGCAAATAAGAGAGAAAGACATTATGATATTAAAGATTTATATTTTCATTATATATTAAATTATGATTATAAGTTATTAATCTATTTTACTTGGAATTTAAATTAGTTAATTTTTTTTTTTAATTTTGGATTTACAAAGTTCAAAGAAGGATTAAATATTTTGAGATGCAAACTGTTTTTTAAAATGAAAAGAGAATTGATTCATAATTAAGATGGAGATCTACCTTGGTTTAATTTCCCCTTTTAAATAGGCTATATTCCACATGAATACCATGAGTTCTCATACCATGGGTTAATACTATGGGCGAATAACATGAAGTTATTATTATTTTAAAATTATTTTTTTTTATTATTTTTATTTTATTTTAATTGAGTAAAAATATTTTTATGTTATTAAATTTATTTCTTATTTTATTTTAATTTTTAATTTTATGTTGTTTGTTTGAGTCAAATTGTTTATTGGTTGGTTTAATTCGTCCCTTTAAATAGGTTGTATTCTACATGAATCTCATGAGTTCTCATAAACCTCAAGCTCAAAAACCACACATAACTTGACCAAGTCCTGTTTATTTTAACATAGGGTTATTTTTATCTTATATTGAAAGAGTTATAATGTTTACATTACATTACATTAATATTTTTATTTAGTACAATTATTTTTGTTTTATATTGACAGAGTTAAAATGTTTACATTACATTCCATTAATCTTTTTAATTAATTTAATTTTTACAGGACATGACATGACATTACAACATCTCTTGCATACTAGGTTGGAGAGTGTGACATTACAACATCTCTTGCATACTAGGTTGGAGAGTGTGACATTACAACATCTCTTGCATACTAGGTTGGAGAGTGCGACATTACAACATCTCTTGCATACTAGCTTGGAAAGCACTCTCCTAACAATTAGGTTTTATCAACAAAGAAAAAAAAAGAAGTAAATCTACTAGTTTGGATTAATGTACCAACAATTCCATTCATAAGCTACAAATCTTAATGTTGAAAATATAAAAAGAAATGCCGAAAGTACTGAAGCCACTCATATTAAAGATAAGGTTGCAACAAGCCTCCAAAGGTGACCCATGTCCTTAATGATCCTACACATGCACTGCTAATTTCTTACTAGAAAAGACTTGCATCTAACCTCCAACAAAACAATTTACATTATCTTTATTACTCTAAAATATATATCAATGATAAAGCTAATTAAATAGACCCAAGTGTCCTCATGGGACATGATACCTCCCTTATAATAGTTGTGGTGGAATCTCACTTGAGGTTGTAGGGTTGAATGATCCAAGGTGTGAGTAGAAAGAAAGACATTAAAAATCATTTATAGAAGTGTTACAGATGGAAGGTGCAAGAAACCCAAGAGAGTGAGATAGGTCGATGAGATCTAGGTCTCAAGTCTAGATTTGTACTTATAAGATAGTGTTTCAAAGATAAAAGAGAATTTACAAGGAGGATTTGAAGGGTATAGATTGACAAGGGAACAAACTTAAGGAGTCCTTGTAAGTAAGGTTAGCTACTGGAGGGTTCATGTTGTACAAAACAATTTTGTCACATTTTTTAATTTACTACCACAAGTTTATTAAAAGTGTGGTGTAGGGTTTTAGGATGAAACTGCCTTTCTATTACATGTGACTTGGATACTCTTTCTATAAACCAATGGTATGCACTTTGCCAAGAGGTTGAGTAGAGTTAACGAAGTTTCACTTATTTTTTTCAAAAATAGAAAGTTGAAACAAATATGGGCTACTATGGACTTGAAACAAGGCATCCTAATTGATTATGGACCCAATAGGATATTTGTGCAAGTTTGTAACATCCCTGGTGAAAATTCCATGTAATAAAAGTTAATAAAGGAAAAAATAATAACCACAGTTGATGGGACATTTATTCCAAGTTGAATGTTGGGCAAAACATCCTAGTGTGGGTGTTCATCGGTTTAATGGCTATGGAAATTCGCAAAGGTAATGACTAAGGCTTTGAAAAGGAAAAATGGCATTTTTGACACATTTATTTATGAAAAATGGAAATTAGGAGAAAAGGGAGGTGAAAGGTCACAGGTTGCATGTGAGGAGGAAAATGAAGGAAAATAATAGAAAATGAAGAAAATAGAGGACTCATTAACAAAAAGGCTTCTGAGGATCAGTTGGTAACATTTTGTCAGTTCAGTTTTGGAACTCTCTCATTATTCTCTCTCTTTCTCACTCTTAGACACTTAGAGTTTTCTTGGAGCATTTTGGCATTGGATCAAGAAAGGAAAAGAAGGAAAGGGGAAGCAAATATCAAGCAGGGAAAGGCAGGACCAAGTAGCTACAACAATATTCTCTGCAGATAATGATTTTCATTTGTATTTTCCTTGCTATATTTGGCATGCATATTATTTCATGTGGTTCTTTTGTTGTTATGGCATGGGTTTTTCCAAGTGTGACAATGTTTTTAGCCTAGCCTTGTCATTTCCGGATAGCCATGGTGTGATGGGGTACTCATGTTTTGGTTGAGTTGGATTGCCAGATGGATTCAAAGCTAAGTGAGGTGGATCTCCAACTGATAAAGAACATGACCTATTGGTCCCATAACTGGAATGTGGATCACGGTAAATCCACTGGCCTAGTGACCCCTGAGCCAGACTGTGGGTTGTGGTAAAGCTAGGATTGTATTGCCTCGATGGGCCTGGGAATCCTTGCCGGTGAATGACAAGAGATATGACAAAGCCAAGACGTGGTTTTCTCTTTGTTGGGCCTAGTAATCCCGAGTTTGGGATATGTGGTAAAGCCTGGAGAGTGGGTCTCAGTTTAGGGCTTAGTGATCCAGGTTTGGATTGCGGTAAAGCTTGAGAGACTAGGAGACAAGAAAATTCCTTACTGTGCAGGTGGAGAAATCTGGTGGCATCCATGCTTGTTTTGGTCTAGTGATCGGGTGGAGATCATGGTAAAGCCTGTTATGACATGTTTATTGTGTTGGCCTAGTGATCCAGGATGGATTACGGTAAAGCCTGGTTTCTATTGATGAGGGTGAGGTGGTTTAGCCTTGGGATGCCCTGGTTGGTTATTTTGGTTTGAGTTCCACATTCATGCTTGGAATATGGCACAGGGTAAATGGCTGAAGAGGGATTTGCTCAGCCATTATATGGTCGGGTGGAATGTGATAGTCCCATCCCGAGTTTGGATTTTGCATCATTAATAAGAGGTTATTTCTCCTTGTATTTCTATGAGTATTATACCGATTTATATGTGGATCATATGGCTGTGATTTCATTGGTATTTCTGCTGCTATTATGTTGGTTGTATATGTGTTTTATGATAATGGCTAGGTATGGTTATTATCATGTTTTTACTTGTAAATGAATGGAAAATGTATCTATGGCCTAATATATGATAATGCAACAAATGGTATGAGGGAACAATAGTTGTTAGCGATTCTCAGATAAGTATGAGATCCCCATGCTTAATTCTGTTGTTTACACCTGTAGATTACATATTTGTGATATGTTTGATAAAATTCTTTTCATGACTAATAGGGGTCTGGTTTAGGGCTTGTTCAAGTATTTTCTTTAGCATCATTATTTCCCTATTATTTTACTACTCTGAGATGTCATGCAATTTTGGACAGTGACCTGGGCTCTGAGCCTGAAAAATTGGCTTAAATCTCGGGGACGATGGCACATAAATGGAAAAATAGTCCCTGGACGTTGGCATGCCTATAGCATGAGAGTGTCCAGAGCCTCTTCGACATTGGCAGGCCTATGTCATGAGAGCGTTCAGAGGTTAAGTGGTCCAAAAACTTCAATGGGACCCAGGGTAAAGCTGGGTGAAGTGTTGGGATGGTTCTCAAAGGTCCTGTAGCTGATGTGGAAGGTTTGTATGTTGTGTTTCTATCAATTCCATTTCCTTAAGGTCACATAGGAAGTTGAATATGATCATAGTAATCTCTCGTCACATGTTTACCCCGGTTGGATAGTTACTTCGGTAGATGTGGGAGGAGTGTGTTACAAGGTTGAAACAAATATGGGCTACTATGGACTTGAAACAAGGCATCCTAATCGATTATGGACCCAATTGGAGATTTGTACCCTCCATTGAAGCCCTCAAACTTAGAAGAGACCTAAAAATGAATATCACAATAATCAATGAAATAAACTATTGACTAAAGGCTAGAGACCAAGGGAAAATGGGAATACATTGATGCTACCTAAGTGCTATATATCATTAAGAGGTCACAAATCTAGCCTAAGGTTAGGGTCCAAGCTTCAAAATGGTAGTCCATCACTAAAAGAATTCTTGAAAGGAATTGTATCAGTATTAGGTGTCATACATGAACACTTCATAAGAGTGAACAAAACACTTTGTGTATTTGATTACTCAAATGAAAATCCAATGTGCTACACACTTCATACCCTTCATTTCAGTTTAATGTGATAACTATATTCATTTCAATATAACATGATGTCATTGATGAATATAAACTCACTAAACTAGGACACTAGATAACGTATCTCTTGCATATTCTCAACCCTTCTCCTCCATCAACAAGAATCCCTCCTCTAGTAATTAGCTATGTCCATAGTTTTTCATCCATATTTAAACCTTTCTCTTTTATCCTTCTCCAAGAGCCACTTACATAATTATAATTATATATATATATATATATATATATATATATATATATATATATATATATATATATATATATATATATAATGTAAATGTATTTTTTATATATGAAAATGTTTCTTTTATCTATGAAGTATATATAACTTTTTTCTAACCACATTAATATAACCACCAATAAAAATTAAATGATGCAATACATGAAAGATAAGTATGCATCATATATATATATATATGAAAATCAAGTTGTTTAATAGTGTTTTAGTAAATTTTAACTGTTTTTTATATTTTATAAATTATTTTTTCAATAATATTCTTTGATGTATTTTTGGGAAATTTGAAATAAAATATTAAAGTGCTTGTTTTAAGTTTGGAATCTTATATAGGTAATATTATGAATAGGAAAATTTTCACTTCAACATTTTCACCAAAACAAAATAGAAATTCATAAATACACTCTCAATTGATTAATCAAAAAATGATACACATAAATATAAGAATGTTATCTCAAGATAGAGAAACTATCTTGATCACATAATCAAATAGTTAAACAATATCTTAGCCACACCAATCTAAGAACTATCTTTTTTACAAGTAAATTTTGAGTGGATCTAATGGTTAAGAACATGTACTCTTTGTAAGAAGTTATAAGTCCATATTTAGATGGGGTAGTGTATTTATGTAGGGGCATAAACCCTAGCCTAACTAAAATTGATTCTAAAAGCCTCCAAAAGGAGCTCATGGCACTCGAGCAAGAGGACATGTTTTATTGTAAAATATTTGAATCCTCTAGAAGGCGTGAGCTGACAGAGGATGAGATTCCTCATTCTTTAGGTTTTGTTGTTTTCTTTGTTTTTATAAGCAACCTGCGAAAAATCAAGCACGACCCAATATGATGTAAGAACTAGGCCAAGAGGCCATATATGTAATCATTTTTTTAAATACTTTAAGTGTGTGTGTTTTTATTTGCATTTGTGTTGTTTTCTTTTCTTCATGTGATCCCTCTGTCTTATCAGGAATTATCATGGTTTCCTCGTATTTCTAAAGGGGATGAAGGTGGAGCCAAAGTGCATAGAGTGTTGCAGAGAGCTAGCATGAAAGGGAGCGAAAATGTTGGTGTGCAGAATGACAAAGGGAAGAACATGGGCACGGTCATGAAATTTGCATGAAAGAGAGTCGAATAAGCTCAGCTGAATGACAAGGGCAGATAAGAAGTCTGTTCAGATTGACCTTGAAAGTGTTCAGATCTCGAGGAGCATAAGACCTTCGAACCGTTGATCCCCGACCAAGGTAAAGAACCTTGATTCAAAGTCGATACATGCATAGTTAGCCTCAATGTAAAGTCAATGTTTGGAAGGAGCTCGACTAGCCGACACCGACCTTGGACTTGAGTTGAGACTTGACTGTTGTTTAATCAACATGTGCACATGAGAAATGTGGAGGATTTGGATTCACGAGTCCATTGCTGCGCAGAAAGGTTGCGTGAGCCAAGTTCGTGGACTTTGTTACCCACCACCAATGGGTGACATTCATAGGATACATTTTCTCATATATTTTTCTTTAGCTAGTAGCCAACAACCCCTTGCAGCCACCAAGTAGCTCGATGTGCCATGATTCTCCACCACCTGAGCTAGCCATTATGTTCCCTCACCCATTTTTTATGATTATATGTTTAAAGGTGGGCCTTTTAACCCCAAAGGTATGAATATTCATTATGTAATTGGGTATTTCTTCTTACTTGTCATTTACATATTTGGATACGGATTAGTGGGGGGATTCAGTGGAAAGAATGGGTTTATTCAGTATTCTTGTCCCCTTATCCAACTTCGTGGTTAGTCTTGTATCATAGTCTTGTGGGATCCCCTCTACTGGATACTAGCTTTAAGAGTGGCACTACATAGGAAACCCCAATTTTGGCTGCATGGTCTTGCTTCTCGAAACCACATATATCACTCCCCTCCTCTTATTATAACCCCTTTTCACATATTTCCCATATCTATCCACATTTTTCCATTCGGTCCACAAGGAGTTACCCTCTTCCTCCCCTGTCCAAACTTTGGGTCGGGCTTGGAATGATGCCCCAGAGGTTGATGCAGCTAAAAATAAATTTAAAATCATGATTTGGCCACTTACAATAGGAAATGTACCATAAAATGCAAAATATGGTTGGGACATAGAAATTTAGTGCGTGTGCAAAATCCAAACATGAGCTCTACCCTTTATCATCATGACAATCACCCTGGTTCCTAGGGATCACTTATATGAGCCCTTGCATCATTATTGAACCCATGATTGTCCCAACCCCTAGTGAATGATGAACTGCCCAACCTTAAGGGGGTATTCCCTTGAGCCTTGAGTAGTTATAAAAATAAAAATTAATAAAAGGAAAAGGGATATGAAGAAGTGTGGAAAAACAAAGGCTGGTGTAACTCATATAATACGATTTCTCCCTCCTACATTTATACACCCATGTGTTGGCTTCCTTCATTATAGGTACACTTGTACCATGGCATGTGGCTTAGAGCCTTCCCCTTCTACCACACTTCATTCGACCATTATTTCACATGACACCTGCAATTTGGCAGATGTACCATGGACCTGTCACTCCCTTAGAGGTTGAAACCACCTAACTAGGGTAATTTATTAACCTCCCTGTTAAGCCCGGGAATACCTGTATATTCTAAAGTTGATTATGGAAGGGCATACCACTATGAATTATCCACTTGGGCCCCTTATTTGTAAGCTCATTTACTTAACTGCACTAATGAATGGTTATACTGGAAGGTGAGGAGACACATTGGATCATATACAAGATTGCAGGTGGGTCTTCATCTTGAGATTTGACCTCCCTATACGAGATCCAAGCCCTATAGAGGGTCATGATGGTACTTGTAGGGTGATAATTGAAAGCCATGGGCCTCCTCCACAATAGAGCATTGATTTCCACATCGTAGGATCCTTCAATACCACATTTTGGCTTGCTTGTGAGCCACTCATGCAAATATGATGATGCACTTGGACCACATTTCCCAGTCGGCTACATACATGCACTAGAAACTTGGCCTATTATCCAGGGCCCAGATGGGGTTTTGTCTCACTTGGGGAGACATGCGAAGGATTGTATCATCATTCTTTCCCTTATGGATGGAGTATCGACATGTTGGTCCAGTTGTAGACACATGAGACCATTCACTATGCCCCATAGCCACTTGGGAGAACCACAAATTTTTTTCTTGGAAACCAAGAGTCCAACCCCTTGGTCATCATCACGAGAGCCCTCCTCTTCCACTACTACATTTGGGCAGAAATTACAACGATGGAATCCAATGAAATGGCTAAAATCAGAAAAATTATTCGAAGTTAAATTATTTTTTTCTTTCTTAAATTCCCGACTACTGTCGTATATCCGATGGACTTTCTTTATTGTTTGAATATTCGATGGAATGTCCTATCCCGTTGATTATCAGATGTTTTACTATAATCTCTCATGTCTTCGAATGGTCGATGATTATTCTTTAACTGTCTAATATTCGACGTGACATCCAATTTGAAAATGTGTTCTCCAATTTCCTACAAATGGTAAATAAATGTTGCATAACATTCAATTCCACCATTAATGGATTTTGCGTCACTTTTGATCGTTTTGAATAATTAAAATAAATACAACATATATATATATATATATATATATATATATATATATATATATATATATATATATATATATATATATATATATATATATATATATATAGATATAATATTATATTATTATAATTTAAATTATATATATAAAGTTATTTAATATATTATTATAATTATAATATATGTGTGTGTGTGTGTGGAGGCCCTAACATCATATAAATTTGATATAGTTTCTATATATATTAGTTGTGATTGTTTTTAAAGGTTGTAGGCTTATTTTGATGTAATTTTTGAACTAAATCGTCACTGAAAGTTTGGTGACAAAAAATATAACATAACATTCCTCAAGAAGACCAAGGATATGTGGGATCGACATCAAGGGCTTATGAGGATGGAAAATTTTATTGACCTTGTAGAAGTTGCAAGGGCCTGAGTCCAAGGAGGATTCTAATAAAATCGACTAAAAACCATTGTAGAGACTATGGACACACTGAAAGCGAACATGAATATCATCCATTTGTAAGTTATTTATTATATGTTTTTGTATTGTAGATTGTTTTTGTAAATGTTTATATGTATATTGTATTTTAGATTGTATGTCTTTGTATTGTAAATTGTATTATCTTTCTATTGTAAATGTATTTTATAATATTCTTTTGGGAGGTGTTTGAACTATGTTGTCATCTTGATGTGGACTAGAAATATTATTTGATTATTTTCATTAGGATCGATTAAGGGGTTAGGTCAAGTTAGGGGTTAATTACTTTATGTGCTTAGGGATAAGGGGTTATTGTTTAAGGGTTTAGGGGTTAAGGGATTAGGGGTTAGGGGTTTAAGGGCTTAGGGGAATGGGGTTAAGGTGTTAGGGGGTTAATGTATGTTTAGGGGGTTAATTTGGACCTAGAGGATTTATAGGTTAATCATGGGTTTTTATGGAGCATTATTAATAAGTTTTTAAAGTATATTATGCAAAATATGACATTAAGAAAGAATATGACATTAAAATGATGAATGCAAAATAAGATCAATATGTTTTTTATTATGGTCATGACTATATATCTCAGAAAGTGTCTCACTTCCTACATGTCAAGAAAAGTAACATCTTTCTTAGATTTTTTCAACATATTATTAAATATCTTGATAAATTTCACAAGCATCATCATTGATTTGTTGTCTTTGTTTCTTGGTCTCACCTAAGTTGTCTTTCTCTTTATCTTTGTTGTCTTTGTTTTCCTTATATATTATATTTTTAAATTGTTGTTATATCGACGTTTCAATATTTGCTATATATACTAATATTACTTTATTGATTATAATTGTACAATATGGGTCTCATAGGGAATTGTCTGACGAGGAAGAGGTGGTTGCAGTATAAGCACATGTTCAAGAAAATGGAGGGATTAATATTGAGGATCAAGCTAATGATCCTATGGAAGAAGATAATGATGCTGATAACATAGTTGAAGAAGATGGGACAAATATATTGATCCAGGAGACATTTAATAATGTTGGAATGGATGATGATGAGAAGCAGTATGATGACTGTGCTTTTGATTTACCTATACTCGAGAGGGAAACTAAAGCTCTCTATGAAAGCTCAAAACCATCGCTTCTCTCTACTGTATTGTTGTTGGTCAACTTAAAGGTGGTGAATGGTTTGTAAAACACGTGTGACACAACTCCTAAGGTATGTAATATATTTTGTGACATTTAGTACTATATACATGATAAAGCAATTATGTTTTTTGTTGTTTTTAATGGTAGTACATTGATCTACATCATTTCATTAATTTGTAACATTTGGATGCAATATGTACGATTAATATTGTTTAGTACATTAACCAATACTATTTTTTTATGTTGTAGATTATTAGGTGAATTTTTGTTACCACCATCAAATGTTTTACCTCGTACGTACCAAGATTTACATGTCATTATGAAAGATATTGGAATGGAGTATCAAGCTATTCATGCATGCCCTAATGATGATATTCTCTATTATAAATAACATGTGTTGAAAGACAAATGCCCAAAATGTGATGAGAGTAGATATCAAACCAATAAAGTAACAAAAAAGGTGCCTCACAAGGTTCTTCGTTATATTCCCATAATTCCACATCTGCAACAATTGTTCAGGTGCAAAAGCGTAGCAAAACTTATGGATTACCATGTAAGGAATAGAAGTGAAGATGATGTTCTTCAAATTCCTGTAGATGGATCTACATTTAGGAATATAGAGGAAAAGTTTCTAGAGTTTAAAAGAGAACCTCGTAATCTTAGGCTTTCATTAGTAGCTAACAGTGTCAATCCATTTGGAGAGGCTAGATCTACTTACTCGGTGTGGCCTGTTTTTGTTATCAACAATAAAATTCCTCCGTGGAAGTCAATAAAGAGGGAGCACATAATGTTGACAATGATTGTTCTAGGTATTAATTTGTTTAGAATAATTTTTTTAGCACAATAACATCTTATTTGTCTTGTTTGTTTCATAATTATGTCCTATATTTTTTTGTTAATTTACTCATATATGTTCAATTATGCCTTATAATTATGTCTTATAATTTTTTTTATTTACTCATATATGTAGTAATTATGTATTGTATGTTCAATCAATTAGGTAAGTACCAGGTCAAAGATATGAATGTATATATCGAGCCTCTTATCGATGAGTTAGTGGAGTTATGGAACAATGTCACTATGTATGATATCTCTAGACTAGTAGTTGCACAAAGGGAATTTGAATTCCATGCAATTCTTGTATGGAAAATTCATGATGCCCCAAGGCTAACACATTTCTATGGTATGTTATAATGTTACCTTTCATTTTAATAATAAAAAATTCCCAAGGAAAAATAATAACTTTCATTATATAAAATATTGAAAATTACATGTTGTAGATGCTGCAAAAGGAGCATATGTCAAAACTGGTGGCACTGCCACATACAATGTAAAGTCTATGAAGTGACTACTACATGACTATAACTGATATGATGAAACATAATATATATACAAAACCATAGGTCTATGAACCTGCACAAAAAGAAAAAATGACAAAATATGGAGTTCCATCTATGATCTGTATAGAGTATGGTAGTTGCTACCCCCTTGACATGATGATCTATGAAAAGCCTGTGGAAATACTGATAGAGGTCATGTCCATCTTGCACTTTAATAATGTTTAATTTTATGAAGTTAATTTCAAGTATGTTTTTTAAATAGTTCAACCTTCATTGTACATATTTAAAATAATTGATATTAAAATGATTCCATCTCTTGCAGGTCTTCAAACAAAGGGTACATTTTCTTGTCCCATTCGTGGTCCTAAGATTAAATCTCTTCGTTCAAGAATCTTAGGAAAGGATTTTTTTGACGAGTATAGGAACTTCCTTTCTTAGAAGATCCATAGGTACCAAAGTACTAAAAAACATATTTTCAATGGGAAAGAAGAGACTGGAGTAAGACCACGGAGAATGACACCTAGTACATGGAAGTTACAATATAATAGAGTCTCTCAAGGTATGGATCGAATTGTGTATGTATCAATATACATTATATGTTTGGATTATTTTATCTTCTAATGGGATTTTCTTCATTGTACTAATTGACAGGTTATATTGTTGTTATAATATCTTTATCTATGATTCACGTTATAGGTCGTGAAGGCATTAATAATAGGGAACTTCCATGAGGAACGAAAAAGTTATCCTGAGCAATTAAATAGACTCCCCTACTATGAACACCTAGAAATTGTTCATTTGTTTGATACAATGAACTTTGGAAAGACTGTAACAGCTGCCTTATGGTGAATCTTAGATGGAAGGAGAGATAAAGAAAAAGTTGTCAAGATTTGTAATGACATTAAGGAGGCCAACCATGCATTGCAGAGTGCGATTCATTCAAATAGCGATGGAGATGGCCAAAATAAGCACCCTTCCATGGTTATTAACAAAGCAGGAAAGAAAGCATGTTAAAGATGTTATTGAAAAAATTAAATTTCCAACTAGATTTTCTTCAAACATAAAGAATATCCTAACAAATAAAGGTGAATTAAGTGGGGTAAAAACTCATGATTGGAATATGTTCATTAAGGTAATAATTTTGGTGTATATATATTCTATACATTGGTGAAACATATTGTTAATTAGTGTTTTTCTTTCTAGTAATTTGGGAAAAAATAATGATCGATCATTATTTTTGTTACAATATGTTCTACATTTATCTCTCCCAGAAAACTTTGACAACAATGTCAAACAAATTATATATGATATTGGAAAATACATGAGGTAAATGGAAATTTCTGTGCAAAGTTTAATTTTTTCACTAAGTTGTTGTGTTATATATTTTTAATTGCATGTGTTTTTCTTGTCATCATGTACTTTATTATTCCTTTTTTTTTTGAAACCTGTGATTTTCTTTCTTCATTTGTAGATGGTTGTCATCTAAATAAATCGGTAAATAAGAT
This sequence comes from Pinus tabuliformis, assembly GCA_031772625.1. Classification (NCBI taxonomy): domain Eukaryota; kingdom Viridiplantae; phylum Streptophyta; class Pinopsida; order Pinales; family Pinaceae; genus Pinus; species Pinus tabuliformis. Next base: position 2,001,289,995 of record CM062818.1, on the reverse strand, counting down.
ATAAAGTATTGGAGAAAACAAATTCGTCATCTAATGTGTGAAATTACCTCTGGCATTTTTCAATGCACAGGAACACTACCGCATACACCAAATCGAGGAGATTTAAAAGTGTGAAATTGTACACACAAGATCAATGTGGATGGTTGAGAGGCACTTGAAGTCACCTAAGGCTTTGGTCAAAGAAAGAGCACGTCCTAAAGGTTCTATGGCATATGGATATATGGTATGTCAAATTGGCAAGCCCTGGTATTGCACAAAGAGTGTTGCAACTCCCAGAGGCTCCTCAACTCTATTTATCAACCCAGAGTTCATACAAACTTCGAGGTGACAATGCTATATACACAGTAGATGGAATTCTACTCATGCCACCCTCAACTAGGTCACTTGATCATTAGGGCTCCAAGACCATTCTTCTACTAAACTAGGGAAGATTAACTACTGAAAGCATGATTCAAAAGCTAGTCCTAGTGCAGAAAAAGTAAATGTTGTTCAAATCTAACTTGTAAATGTTGTCAACTTGTAAATGCTACTGAATCAATCCATGAGAGAACACAAGAATTATGCTAACTGCAGAAAGGAAAGCTACACTAATTGAAATCAACCATCTAGCTATCAAATTCACTTGAAAATAAAATATTATTCTACCAATTCACAATTCAAGAATTCATGCATCATTTATCTATTTCACACTTGCAAATTAAGTAATGTTCTAATTGTCAAATCTGTAATGATAAAACTAATGTTATTTTCTCTTGCAGTAAAGGAAAATCAATGGAGGGAATGGCCTAGGTGGTACCTCTGATCATGGAGTCCAAACTGGCAGGTTAAGCTACTCCTATACTAACCTACACTGGCATTGTAGGTCAACGCAAGGGCAAAATAGGCTGCTACAGGAAGTTGCTACAAGATTCCTGTATTGCTACAGAAAGTCCTGAAGTGCTACAAGAAGTTTTCCAAGAGGGTTTGGATGGTAATGATGTTGGGATAAAGTGATGGAAAGATGGATGAAGTTTGTGGGAAATCTATGGAAGGTGACCAAGACCCATAGCAAAACCCAATGCATCAAGAAGGCCAACTTTGGGCTTAGAGGGTTGCTCACGGTGACCTACAAATATAGATCAAGAAAATTTGTTGGCATTTATCAAAAGAGAGTGGGGAATTCCTAGATGGAGGTGGTGAACATATCCCTTGCCTGCAGATCCAACAGTCCCGCAACATCACATGCACCTATTCTTATTTTCATTTTCAAAATATTACAATCAATGGTGGAAAATATGAGTTGAATTTGGAAACTACCTAACTGATGCTAATAACTTGATCTATGCAATGAATTAACTTCTAAGCTACAAAAATCATATGGAAAGCAAGATAAAAAAAAGTAGACTTTTCCAAGAAATCATGAAACAAGAAATCACAAAATGTTTTTGGGATGTGATGGTGGAGTCCTCTAATCATGCTCCCATGAGAGAGATGAGATAGAGGCCACAGTGATAAACTTTTTGAAAAACTATACTCTATTGAAATGCAACAAATAATCAAACATTATAAGATAAAAGAAGTATACATACATAAGAGGTACCTAAGCTACTTGAGTGAGTCCAAATCCAAGAGATTTAGCCCTTGATTTCGTAGCTGTTGAGTTCTTGTTTCTGTGACTGCTTCTGGTTCCAATATAATTTTTCCTTCCTCGTCAAGTTCTAGCAATATTGTTTGAACTGGGAGCTTGTCGCCTATAACCTTCTTTAAACATGAAAATGGAAAATTGGGTGAAATCGAGAAGGTGCAGGAAGCTCCAATTTGTATGCCATAGTACCAATCTTTTGCAACACCTTGTATGGACCATAATACTTTGGTGATAATTTATTATCCTTCTTAGCTTTCTTGAGGGACATTTGCTTATATGGTTGTAGCCGTAGGAATACCAAATCACCTACATCAAAACTTCTTTCGCTGCGATGTTGATCTGCCTGTTGTTTCATTCTATTATGTGCCAACACGAGGTTATCTTTTAAGAGTTGGAGGACTTGTTGTTGATGTTCGATGTGATGTTCCACTGCTTGAACCTTAGAATTTTCTCTTAAATATGATGTGATGGATGGTGGCTGATATCCATAAAGTGCCATAAATGGGGTCATTTTTGTTGTTGTATGGAAGGAAGTGTTATACCACCATTCAGCCAGAGGCAACCATTTGACCCATTGTGTATGTTTATCAGATACAAGCAATGAAGATATCCTTCCAAACATTTGTTTACTATCTCAGTTTTCCCATCGGATTGAGGATGATATGATGAGCTATGAGCTAACTGAGTACCCAGACAAGAAAATAATTCTGTCCAAAAATTTCCAGTGAAAATGGGATCTCTGTCACTTACAATAATCTTTGGGTTTCCATGTAGCTTTTGAATTGTTTCCATAAATGCATTAGAAACTGTGTTGGCTTTAAATGGATGTGATAATGCACAAAAGTGTGCATACTTGGTAAGTCTGTCAACTACCACCATGATGACACTCTTTCCCTCAGACTTGGGTAAACCTGTGATAAAATCCATTGAAACCTCCTCCCAAGGTTGGCTTGGAATGGATAAAGGTTGTAATAGACCCGGTGTCTTAATTGTTTCAACTTTATTTTGTTGGCAAACCAAACATTCTGCCCCAAATTTTTGAATATACGATTTAAGGCCATCCCAAAAAAATTCCTTCTTAACCCTGTGGTAAGTTTTAAAAATCTTGAGTGCCCTCCTAAGGGAGAAGTGTGCAATTCCATAAGAATATTTTGTTTTAGTTGGGAATTCTTACAAAGGTATAAGCGATCTTTGTACCATAAAGAATCATTTTGCCAATGAAATGTATCAAACGTACTGGAATCTTGTTGTGACTTTCAAATAAGTGCTCACATTTCTCGTCATTCTTCCATTCCTCCCTTGCTTCGTTTATCCAATTTGGTTGGATAATAGAAATGGCACACAACAATGCTTCCACATCCTCATCCTTTCTTGAGAGTGCATCTGCCACCACATTTTGCTTTCCTTTTTGTAGATGATTTCAAAGTCATAACCCAACATCTTTGTGACCCACTTTTGTTGCTCTTCAGAGGATAATCTTTGTTCTAAAAAGTATTTAAGGCTATCATGATCCATTTTTACCTTGAAGTGTCTTCCCATTAGGTAGGGTCGCCATTTCTTAAGTGCATGGAGTATTGCCAACATTTCCTTCTCATAAATAGCTTTGTGTAAAAACTTTCCCTTGATTGGATGACTTTCAAAAGCAATGGGTCTTTCATCTTGCATTAAAACAACACCAATTCCATTTCCCGAAGCATCACATTCCACAATAAAGGTTTTTGTGAAGTCTTGTGTAGCTAAGACCGGTGCTTGGCACATTGCCTCTTTAAGATGTTCAAAGGCCTTTGTTGCTTCTGGAGTCCATGAAAATGCATCTTTCTTCAATAATGTTGTTAGAGGTGCTGCTATTCTCCCATAATTCTTAACAAACTTGCGATAATACCCTGTCAACCCAAGAAATCCTCACAGATGCTTTATGGATGTGGGGATTTTCCATTCCTTAATGGCTTTAATTTTGCTAGGGTCTACCTTAACTCCTTCATGAGATACAATATGACCCAGATATTCCACCTCTTGTACTCCAAAGAAACATTTGGATCTTTTTGCATATAATTGTTTCTCCTCCAATAGTTGTAGCACTCTGTCAACATGTTCAACATGATCCTTCCAAGACTTGTTGTAGATTAGTATATCATCAAAAAATACTAACACAAATTTTCTAAGGAATGGTTTGAAAATGGAATTCATCAAACCTTGAAATGTTGAAGGTGCATTGGTAAGGCCAAAAGGCATGACCAAAGTTCATAATGACCCTCATGAGTTCTAAATGTTGTTTTCGGAATGTCTTCAGTCTTCATTCTGATTTGATGATATCTTGAACGAAGATCCAACTTGGTGAAGTAAATTGATCCATGCAATTCATCCAGTAATTCATCAATGATGGGAATGGGAAACTTATCTTTAATAGTGAGCTTGTTGAGCTCCCTATAATCCGGACACATGCGCCATGATCCATCCTTCTTGTGCACTAATACTACTGGAGCAGAGAAAGAACTTTGACTCGGTTGAATTATACCAGCCTCTAGCATTTCTGCAACCATACGTTCAATTTCACTCTTTTGGGCATAGAGATATCTGTACGGCCTGATGTTTGGAGGAACACTTCCTGGAATCAGATGAATAGCATGATCATGATCACGAATAGGTGGGAGACCTTTGGGAGTCTCAAATACCTTGGAATGATTGTCCAAGACTTTTTGGAGATCTAGAGAAATAGATGATTGCAATGTGGAAACATCTAGCGAACATAATTGTGCAATTACACCCCTTTGTTCCTTTTTTAGAAGCTTTGTCATACCGTTAGAGCTGATTATCTTTCCCGGTTTCCCTGCAATACCCCTTAATTCAACTTCCTTTCCTTCCACAGAAAATTTCATGAAAATTTCTTGAAAATTAAAAGCTATTGTACCCAAGGATTGTAGCCATTGGACTCCTAGTACAACATCAACACCTCCCATTGGAATGGAAAGCATTGGGCTAGTCAATACATATTCTCCCATCGATAGCTTGATATTATGGCACTTTCCAGAGAAATTTATTGTTCCTCCATTTGCAACCATCACTTGACACTCTGGTGCTGGATATAAAAAGCAATTCAATTCTATTGCTAACTTACAATGAATAAAATTGTGGGTACTTCCTGAATCAATCAACACTATTACCTTTTTCTTATTGATTTGTCCTTCTATCTTGATGCTTTGAGGAGTGGTAATTCCCGCCAATGCATTACAAGATAGTGTCAGATTCATTTATTCTTTATCTAGGCTTTGTTCCTAGAGTATATCCTCTTCTTTTGACCTTTCTTGCTCCTTTTCTTCTTCCTCTTCGAAATCTATGTAGAATAATTTCTTCTCAGCACACTTATGACCTTTAGTGTATTTGCTATCACAACTGTAACAAAGCCCTTTTGCTCTTTTTTCTTCCAATTGTTGTGGTGTCAACCTTATAGGTTGTGGAAGACTAGGGGCAACAACACTTCCATCTTTATAGTTGTGAGTGGTATGCTTCCTGGTTGCCATAATTTTGCTTTCCATTTTTCTTGCTAACCTGAATGCCTTCTCTAATGAATCAGGTTCCCAAAGGTGAACATCATGTTGGATATTATCCTTTAAAGTCCCTATGAACACATCAATCCTATGCTCCTCTGGAATATTTTTACCCTTATGTTCAATTTTTGGAACTCCTCAATGTGCTCCATTATTGAACCCTTTTGTTTGAGACTTATCAATTGGCTAAAAAAAGTGTTGCTTTTTGTATCCTCATAATGTGCTGTCAATTCTTCCGTAAAAATTGCCCAAGTGATAATTTGTTTACGAGAGTAAAGCCATTGATACCATACAAACTGATTTGGTTCCAAATATAAAGTTGCAATACGTACCTTTTGTGTGTTTTGCACATTATTGAGATCAAAAAATTGCTCCATCTGTAATATCCATGTTGCGAGATCCTTGCCATCAAACTTCCTCATATCGATTTTTGGAATATGGTGGGTCTTCGATCCCATATTAGAGTCTAAGAAATCATGATTAACATTTCTTTTGTTCGCATCATGAGTTTCCTTTACTACCTTTTCACCATTAGTAAGTATTTCTTGTAGAAAATTTGTCAAATCTGTCTTCAAATCTGCCATGTCTGTCTTCAAATCTGCCATGTCTTTCTTCAAATTTGTCTTCAAATCTATCTTCAAATCATCCATCTTAGCTTCCATGCCCTTTATCTTAGATTCCATGCCATTTATCTTAGCTTCTGTTAGCTTTTTTGAGAGTGACATTTGTTGCACTTGTTCTTGTAATTTTGATATATCATGTAGCATTTCTTCCTCTTCTTCATGAGTCATGCTAGAGCCTTCTGGTTGCTTACTAGGTGTTTGCATTTTCTTTCCTCTAGGCATCAGTTACCGATAATAATGATCTACTATGCCCTTTGAATTCCTTCAAAATAAAATTTCAAAAAAATCTTAAGCAAAAATTTTAAAAAAAATCTACACACCTTTTTTCACTTTGTAGGAGCTCGTTATTGCCTCTGATGTATCTCTGTAATTTTTGATCATCCAGTTCTGAAATTTCGACCTGCAGTAGCCCTCTGTGTCCTCTTTCCAATGCCACCAGTCTGACACAAATTGGATTCTCCAAGGAAGAGTTATGCGAAATCTCCCACAGTGACTTGATTATATACTAGTTCAGTAGAGCGAACTTGTACGACGTGCCACGAGTCACTGTTTCAAGATTTGGCTCTGAAAAATATCTAAAAGAAACTACATTCCGTCCTCTTTCTGTAACTTCTTACGAAATTTCAATACGATGCTCAGAGAGAAAGTTATGACGATTTTCCCCAGGTCACCTGTTTGGAATGTAATTCAGGAGTCTGCAAAAAGACCAAATTCCTCAGATCATATCTCTGCAAATATAGCGCGAAAAGCTCTAAAATTCAGACCCGAGGTTCAGCGCAATGTCTTCTCAAATGGGTTGTTTTTTTAGCTTTTGAAACATCGCAGAAAAAAAGTTATAGAAAAAATGCCACGATGACCTATTTGGAGCAGCGAAACCCTTGAATCCAAAGCTCTAATACCAAATGTTATGAAACCAGCTCAATAAAAGATAGAAAAGATAGATCAACGCCTTAGAATTCAGCCTCTTCGAGGGGGTAACCTCCTTTACATTACATAAATGAACAATTCTTGGATGATTCAAATGACAAAACCTCCTTTCTATATATAGGAGTCTAAGGAGTCACAATATAACCCAGCCGACCTAACAATAATAATATAAAGCCACAAAAATAACAATAGAGGGATTCTATGGGGCACAATAATAAAAATATGGGGATAATAGGGGCACAACAATATTATTAAGGGATGCAATTACAATAGTAATGGGGTAATCACTAGCATTATAGGGACCCAACACTAATAGCCTTAGTGTGTCTCCAAAAAGTGAAATAACATCTACCTAGACACCTCCTCGGTAATGATGCCAAAAAGTGGCGAGCCCTGGTATTGCATCAAGACTGTTGCAACTCCGAGAGGCTACTCAACTCTATTTATCAATCCGAGGTTCATACAAACTTCGAGGTGACAGTGTTATATACACATTAGATGGAATTATACTCATGCCACCCTCAACTAGGTCACTTGATCATTAGGGATCCAAGACCATTTTTCTATTGAACTAGGGAAGATTAACTACTGAAAGAATGATTCAAAAGCTAGTCCTAGTGTAGAAAAAGTAAATGTTGTTCAAATCTAACTAGTAAATGTTGTCAACTTGTAAATTCTATTGAATCAATCTATGAGAGAACACAAGAATTATGCTCACTTCATAAAGGAAAGTTGCACTAATTGCAATCAACCATGTAGCTATCAAATTCACTTGAAAACATAATATTATTCTACCAATTCACAATTCGATAATTCATGCATCATTTATCTATTTCACAATTGCATATTAAATAATGTCCTAATTGCCAAATCTGTAATGAATAAACTAATGATATTTTATCTTGCAGTAAAGGAAAAGGAATGGAGGGAATGGCCTAGGTGGTACCTCGGATCATGGATTCCAAGTTGGGGGCTTAACCTATTCCTATACTAAGATACACTGGCACTGCACGTCAAAATAGGGGCAAAACGCGCTGCTATAGGTGTGCAACAGGAAGTTGCTACAAGATGTAGAAATTTTGAATAATATAACACTTATTCACAGAGATTATCCCGCTTATACACTATTTACAAAATGCATGCATAATACATAACCTCCTCTACATTGATCATCAATTTGCGAAATCAAAAACAATCGAATGCGCACATTGAAACTTCAATCACACATATCAACACAATATGTAAACGGGGAAAGCATACAGCTGAAAACCCCCAACTATCTGTATATTATAATGATAGAGAACATGTAACAATACATAGTACAATACTCCTCACAAGTACTCAGTACTATCTCCACCTACTACACACAAACTAGCTCAGATCTTAATCAAGTCACAAGTTCAAATCTCCTCCGTTGTCTGCTTTCCTCTACTGCGCAATCCAATGTGAGAATAGGAATGATCCAAGCTCGTTTTGCCCTTGGCTTGTACTACGCAATCCTCATTGGCAATCTCAATCATTGATTATGCAAATCTCATGCACAGCTATAGTCACAACTGATAGTAGTCTCCACCTCTAACACCTGTCTCCACTGAACTGTCCATGCACTGAGTTAACTGATGTATTCTTTAGTTGCTTTATGAGTTAATAATTAGTGAATTAATTAATAATTAATTCACATCACTCATCACTAGTGTATTCTGTAGTTAGACTAAATACAACTAGTTCAACTAAGTCAAACTGAACACAACTCCATCAACTCCTCAATCAACTCCACCAAACTCAATCACTTGAGTTCTAACTGAAGTCCATCATGCAATAGCTCAACTGACCCATAAGAAAAGCGTATTTCCTTCTGACAGTTGCATGTGCCACATCCGTAGCTCGAACTAAAGTGCTCCAAGAGGATAAGATAATGTTTATAGTCCAAATATTATTAAGAGCTAATAATATTCGAGTGTTCTATTTTTAGACCGGCAGTCTAAAAATAGACTCCGCCCATATGTCTAAAAATAGAAGTCCATCTATTTTTACCAACATGACCAATCATCCACAAATAGCATCCTACAACTCATAGACCATGATCCATATGTCTAAAAATAGACATAGTCTAAAAATAGACTTTGCGCCAAAAATAGCCTACGGGCCCACTTAGTGAAGGCGACTCCTTTCCACTAAGCTCCATCATCTTGTTGCATTTTCAACACTCCCTCTCAACAAGATATGGATTATCTGCAACCCCTATCCTGCAACTCTAGAATGTTCTGCATGCAACATATTTTCCCGGTCCACTTGCTCCAACAACACTTGGAACAAAAACACTCCCAACTGACCACTCTGTTGGGCTAGGAACATACTCTGATGCTGAAGCTCTACCTGCTGCTGACAAGTTCTCCCTCTCTGACATCTGCGCTACTGCAACATCTCCACGTGTCTCGCACCATTGCACACCTCTCTGTGCCACCTAGAACTATGCAAAACACCTGTGCCTCTCGCATTGCTGCATCCTGCTAGCTATGCGCTGTCCTAGGATTCCCTACACTGTCGCTCTCTCTACCGCTCCATCCGCATCTGTCTCTACCCAATCAGTCAGTTCCTGCTACTCCACATCAAGGCTCCCGTAGCAAGGTCTCATCCAAGAGGTTGGGTACCTCAAGGATCCTACCCCTCCTCCTTGGGACGATCACTCTATATCGCCCCACCTCCTACCTGGAGGTATGGCTGCATGTGATCCCTCAGTCCACTTGGCTTGAAGTTTCCCCCTATTGGAGGTCTCTGCATGAGTAGATGTCTCTACTTGATCTCCTCTCAGCTTCCCTTGTTATGGCTTCTCCACAACCTCCTGAAGTTGCTGCACCAATCGTGGCTCCTCCACAATCGTCTGAGACTTATTCTGGCTCTGCATGTTGAGAGGTAATATACACTCCCTCTCAACCACCAAGTCTCCATCAGTTGCCTCGCTGCTCAAGGCTTTGCATGCATCTTGAACCTCAAGAGCATACAGGTTCTTGACCCGTGAACCAATCTGCTTCACCTGTCTAGTGATGATGTGTCTAAGGAAAACCTTTCCCTTACTAAAGAATACATCATAGCCTCTATCTTCTAGCATCGCGATCGACACCAAGTTTCTCTTCAGTCCTGGTACATATTTGATATCGGTCAAGGTAAGGCGAGCTCCATGCTCCCTCTGAAAAATAACCGTGCCTACACCTGAGACACTATACTTCTCATCATTAACCATCGCTATGAGTATCTGGAGATCTTTCTCCTCCAAAGTACTAAACAAACTCTTGTCACCGGTCATGTGGAAAGAAGCTCCATTGTCAAGAAACCAACCACTTCCCACCATGGATGAAACCGTGCATGCGAATAGTGTGAAATCCAACTCAAACTGTGAAGCAAGTGCCTCACCTTCAGATCCTTCCCCAGATCCCTTCTTGGATTTCCTCCGTGGACAATTTGCAGCATAATGGCCTACCTCATGACAACGAAAGCATCGCACTTTCGATTTGTCAACCTTCTTCCCATCATTGGAATAACTGGATTCGGAAAGAGAACCCTTCTCCTTCCCCTTCTTTGCTTTGGCAGCCAAAGCGCAATTTTCTTCATCAAATGCCTTTGATGAAGATCCGTCCCTGGTATTCCGCCTGATCTCCTCTTGCACAAGATCTGACCAAAGTCTCTCCCATCCTGGTAGTTTCTCCCGACCATTGATAGAGTCCTGATAGGAATGCCAACTCTTCGGAAGACCAAGAAGAGCCAAGCTCACCAAGTCCTCATCATCGACAGTCACCCCCACACTTCCCAGCTCATCCCGGCATTGGGTGAACTTCGTGAGATACTTGGGCATACTGTCTCCATTCTCACACTTAATGTTTCTAAGTTTATCCTTGAGCGCCAACTTCCTCTGGTCACTCTTGCTTTGGAATAAATCTGTCAACGCTTTCCACATCAAGTATGGAGAAGCCTTTCCATGCAGGCTGGATACAATGTGATCCTTCACGCCCTCCAACAAAATCCTTCGACACTTTGCTGTCTTCTTTTGCCAAACCTCAATGTGAGCAGCATCAGTAGGCTTTGGGACCTCAGCATCTATGAACTCCTTTAACCCATTATCATATAACACCACCTCCATCCTGTCTTTCCATGCAATATAATTCGAGCTGCCTTCAAGAGCATACTCCAATCGCAAACCGTTGAAAGACATTTCAACTTTGACACCAAGAAAACACTGCTGCAAATTCAAATTCTACCAGCTCAAAACTCAACCGCTTCTGATCTAAAATTCGTGAGAACAAAGTATTTCCCATACAGAGATTCACTATATGGGCATTTACCGGATATCTCACCTTCCAAAAGAAGGATGAATCCAGAGGCTACCTGGCCCGATTACAGACTCTACCTGAAGAAATAAAATGTAATCACTTTCTGAATAATAGATCTAATGATCAACTCTGGTCCGATACCATGTAGAAATTTTGAATAATATAACACTTATTCATAGAGATTATCCCGATTATACACTATTTGCGGAATGCATGCATAATACATAACCTCCTCTACGTTGATCATCAATTTGCGGAATCAAGAACAATCGCATGCGCACATTGAAACATCAATCACACATATCAACACAGTATGTAAACAGGGAAATCATACAGCTGAAAACCCCCAAATATCTGTATATTATAATGATAGAGAACATGTAACAATACATAGTACAATACTCCTCACAAGTACTCAGTACTATCTCCACCTACTACACACAAACTAGCTCAGATCTTAATCAAGTCTCAGGTTCAAATCTCCTCCGCTGTCTGCTTGCCTCTACTGCGCAATCCAATGTGAGAATAGGAATGATCCAAGCTCATTTTTCCCTTGGCTTGTACTACGCAATCCTCATTGGAAATCTCAATCATTGATTGTGCAAATCTCATGCACAGCTATAGTCACAACTGATAGTAGTCTCCACCTCTAAGACCTGTCTCCACTGAACTGTCCATGCACTGAGTTAACTGATGTATTCTTTAGTTGCTTTATGAGTTAATAATTAGTGAATTAATTAATAATTAATTCACATCACTCATCACTAGTGTATTCTACAGTTAGACTAAATACAACTAGTTCAACTAAGTCAAACTGAACAGAACTCCATAAACTCCTCAATCAACTCCACCAAACTCAATCACTTGAGTTCTAACTGAAGTCCATCATGCAATAGCTCAACTGACCCATAAGAAAAGCGTATTTCCTTCTGACAATTGCATCTGCCACATCCGTAGCTCGAACTGAAGTGCTCCAAGAGGATAAGATAATGTTTATAGTCCAAATATTATTAAGATCTAATAATATTCGACTGTTCTATTTTTAGACTGGTAGTCTAAAAATAAACTCCGCCCATATGTCTAAAAATAGAAGTCTATCTATTTTTACCAACATGACAAATCATCCACAAATAGCATCCTGCAACTCATAGACCATGATCCATATGTCTAAAAATAGACTTTGCGCCAAAAATAGCCTACGAGCCCACTTAGTGAAGGCGACTCCTTTCCACTAAGCTCCATCATCTTGTTGCATTTTCAACACAAGATTCCTATACTGCTACATGAAGTTTTCCGAGAGGGTTTGGAGCGTAAGGATGGTGGGATAATGTGATGGAAAGATGGATGAAAGATCTGGGAAATATATGGAAGGTGACCAACACCGCCAACCAAACCCAACACTTCAGGAAAGCCAACTTTGGGCTAAGAGGGCTGCTCAAGGCGACCTAAAAACATAGATCAAGAACATTGGTTGGCATTCATCAAAAGTGAGTGGAGAAGTCTTGGATGGAGGTGGTGAACAGATCCCTTGCCTACATGTCCAACAGTCCTACAACATGATATGCACATGTTCTTCTTTTCATTTGCAAAATATTACAATCAATGGTGGAAAAAATGAGTTGAATTTGGAAACTACCTAACTGATGCTAAGAAATTCTATGCAATGAATTAACTTTTAAGATACAACAATCATATGTAAAGCAAGATAAAAAATAAAAAATAAAAAAAAAATGTAGACTTTTCCAAGAAATCATAAATAAGAACTCACACAATGTTTTTGGGCTACGATGGTGGAGTCCTCTAATCCTGCTCCCATGAGAGAGATGAGATAGAGGCCACACTCACAGACTTTTTGAGGAACTATATTCTATTTAAATGCATCAACTAATCAAACATTCTAAGCTAAAAGGGACCTAAGCTACTGGGTTTGAGCCCAAACCCAAGAGCTTCATCCCTCTCGATTAACTCAGTGATGGATCAAAATGAAATTTCTCATTATCATTCCAGAAATGTCAAATACATCATCAAAAATAGCAGTCACAAGTGCTTGAGCTCAATAGCCTCTTATCTACAACAAAAAAATTAATCCTAATGAGTTCCTTAGCATGTTTATTTATACAACAGGGTAGCTACCAACAACTCCCTAGAAAATAGAAATGTTTGTCTCCCAAACTTGAGAAAGGTGGATCTAGATCTTCCTTGAACTACATTGTCTTGCTTGCCAGTGACCTCAGCCTGCTTGGCTGCCTATGACCTCGAGTTGATGAGAGATAAGGTAGTGATATTTGACTAGTTGGAGGAGTTAAGGAGGTGGACAACCTTCTATAATCTCTCCTTGTTGTCTACTCCGAGCTCCTACACTCGAAATATCTCAAAATTGCTTCAATTCCTGCATTTAAGAGATATTAGGCCACATGACATAAGAACACATATTTTAATCCTCCAACTGAGCATAATATAACAAAAGTTTTAAATAAATGTGAGAAAGAGATGATTTTAAAGCTGGAGGATGGCATTGTGACCCTTATGATATACCTATTGATGAGCCTCATCATCACCCCCCTACTAAAACTGTTGCTCATCCTCTGAGCAACTCAGTCATCTATGTCCATGTATTTCATGGCCCTGGTGGCCTCTCTGACATCCCAAGGTTTTATAGATGGTGTGCCTTCTTGAGGATAGAAGCATGCACCCTTCTCTATTTCTGTCCACTGCTTCCTTTCCTCTTCTTCATTCCTTCCTTCATGTAAACCAAACAATAAAAGTGGATTGGTATTGAGTCCAATCCAGTTGACATTTAATCTTTGCATTAGCATTTTGTATAGGGGTTTCCTTTCCAATGCATTCCTCAACCTTTCAAGAGAGTGATACTCCTTGATCTGGAGACTGTGGGGTAAGGCATTCCATCTTCTCTGGCACGCTTGTTGGCTTTGTGTTCCTAATAGCTTTAGTGTGTCTCCAAAAAGTGAAATAACATCTACCTAGACACCTCCCTGGTAATGACGCCAAAAAGTGGTGAGCCCTGGTATTGCACCAAGACTACTGCAACTCCCAGAGGCTACTCAACTCTATTTATTAACCCTAGGTTCATATAAACTTCGAGGTGACAGTGTTATATACACATTAGATGGAATTATCCTCATGCCACCCTCAACTAGGTCACTTGATCATTAGGGATCCAAGACCATTCTTCTACTAAAATAGGGAAGATTAACTACTGAAAGAATGATTCAAAATCTAGTCCTAGTGTAGAAAAAGTAAATGTTGTTCAAATCTAACTAGTAAATGTTGTCAACTTGTAAATTCTATTGAATCAATCTATGAGAGAACACAAGAATTATTCTAAATTCATAAAGGAAAGCTGCACAGATTGAAATCAACCATGTTGCTATCAAATTCACTTGAAAATATAATATTATTATACCAATTCACAATTCGAGAATTCATGCATCATTTATCTATTTCACAGTTGCATATTAACTAATGTCCTAATTGCCAAATCTGTAATGAAGAAACTAATGATATTTTATCTTGCAGTAAAGGAAAAGGAATGGAGGGAATGGCCTAGGTGGTACCTCTGATCATGTATTCCAAGCTGGGGGCCTAACCTACTCCTATACTAAGATACACTGGCACTACACGTCAAAATAGGGGCAAAACGCGCTGCTACAGGTGTGCAACAGGAAATTGCTACAAGATTCCTTTATTGCTACAGGAAGTTTTACCAAAGGGTTTAGAGCGTAAGGATGGTGGGATAAAGTGATGGCAAGATGTATGAAAGATCTGGGAAATATATGGAAGGTGACCAACACCCCCAGCCAAACCTAACACTTTAGGAAAGCCAACTTTGGGCTAAGAGGGTTGCTCAAGGTGACCTAAAAATAGAGATCAAGAAGATTGGTTGGCATTCATCAAAAGGGAGTGGAGAAGTCCTGGATGGAGGTGGTGAAAAGATCCCTTGCCTGCAGATCCAACAATCCTGCAACATGATATGCACATGTTCTTCTTTTCATTTGCAAAATATTACAATCAATGGTGGAAAAGATGAGTTGAATTTGGAAACTACCTAACTGATGCTAAGAAATTCTATTCAATGAATTAACTTCTAAGCTACAACAATCATATGTAAAGCAAGATTAAATAAATAAATAAATAAATAAAAATAAAAAAATAAAAAATATAAATAAAATAAAATAAAATAAATAAAAAATAAATAAATAAATGTATACTTTTCCAAGAAATCATAAACAAGAAATCACACAATGTTTTTGGGTTGTGATGGTGGAGTCCTCTAATCCTGCTCCCATGAGAGAGATGAGATAGAGGCCACAATCACAGACTTTTTGACGAACTATACTCTATTGAAATGCATCAACTAATCAAACATTCTAAGCTAAAAGGGACCTAAGCTACTGGGGTTGGGCCCAAACCCAAGAGCTTCATCCCTCTGGACTAACTCAGTGATGGATCAAAATGAAATTTTGCATTATCATTCTAGAAATTTCAAATAAATCATCAAAAATAGCAGTGACAAGTTCTTGAGCTCAATAGCCTCTTAGCTACAAAAAAAAAATTGAATCCTAATGAGTTCCTTAGCATATTTATTTATACAAAAGGGTAGCTACCAACATATCCTTAGAAAACAAAGATTTTTGTCTCCCAAACTCAAGACAGGTGGATCTAGATCTTCCTTGAACTACACTAGCTTGGCTGCCAATGACCTTAGCCTGCTTGGATGCCAATGACCTCGAGTTGATGAGAGATAAGGTAGTGATCGTTCCCTGATTGGAGTTAAGGAGGTGGACAACCTCCTAGAATATCTCCTTGTTGTCTACTCTGAGCTCCTGCACTCAAAATATCTCAATATTGCTCCAATTTCTGCATTTAAGACATATTAGGCCACATGACATAGCAACACATCTTTTTCTCCTCACACTAAGCATAATATAACAAAATTTGTAAATAAATGTGAGAAAGAGATGATTTTATAGCTAGAGGATGCCATTGCGACACTGTATACGGTGTTGGACCCACCAACATGCTAGGGGATATACCCGGTAAGAAGTCCCAACTAGACCTCAGACTGTTTGGAGTAGGAGTCCCAGCGGTGGGTAGTAAAGCCATGCCTTGATTGCGATATCGCACAGAGGTAAGCAAGATAACCTTGTCGGAGGCAAGTGTGTGACCTTGCTGCGAGTGAAGAGAGATGCATGGGGAGGTTCTAACACACAAAGGGGGGAAATAAGTGTATCCTTTAGAAGCCTGTAATATTACGCATCCTGAAAGGAACACACGAGCTAAATAACATCACAAGCTGGAAAGCAGAATAGTCAACAATCCAAAGTGATGGGTTAAACCAACAACACGACTTCAACAAGATTCATACAATCGCATACAAAATAGTTCATACAAAAATGTGTAAGTTAAACAACACACATTTCTAAAGTAACCAGAATAGTTGAACTAAAATAACAACATATGCATCAAGACGTGGTATCTCTCTTATATTATATAAAGTGAAAGTTCCATCCATACATACAACCATGAAAACCACTAGCCCCAATAATGGAACGTTATAGTCAACACCGCCTGCTCCTCCAAAGATATGTACTCGCTCTGTACTATGGAGAAGCCAAGGCCCGTCACAATACTCCAATCCCTCTCTAAGCAATGCCTAGCAAAATCTTGGCTCCTAAAAGCCCATTCTATGAGTTATGAGGTTCTATTTATAACAAAGGGTGGGGTGACCCTTGACATTCCCCTTTGTGGCTCTTAGACTACCCTCATGACTCTTCAACTTCATCACATAACTCTTACATTACATTTCACTGTTTGCATTCCGCTAATGACACTTGGAATTTCACTTTACATCATGTTTACAATAATGATACATTTTGCACATATACCCATGTGGGACAAAACACGCTTGAGTTAGCCAGATAAGACAACACTACGCAGCTATGGAAAGACCATCTCATCAAAATCCTCTGCGTAATCCTCAGTGACAAATTGATTCCAAGCTTGGTAGTGCGCAATGGTGTCTGCGTACTCTTTGATGATGTATCCCTGGAAACAAAATCTTGCCTCCATTGCTTCGCTCTGTACTATGGAGAAGCCAAGGCCCGTCACAATACTCCAATCCCTCTCTAAGCAATGCCTAGCAAAAGCTTGGCTCCTAAAAGCCCATTCTATGAGTTATGAGGTTCTATTTATAACAAAGGGTGGGGTGACCCTTGACATTCCCCTTTGTGGCTCTTAGACTACCCTCATGACTCTTAAACTTCATTACATAACTCTTACATTACATTTCACTATTTGCATTCCGCTAATGACACTTGGAATATCAATTTACATCATGTTTACAAAAATGATACATTTTGCATATATACCCATGTGGGACAAAACAGGCTTGAGTTAGCCAGATAAGACAACACTACGCAGCTATGGAAAGACCATCTCATCAAAATCCTCTGCGTAATCCTCAGTGACAAACTGATTCCAAGCTTGGTAGTGCGCAATGGTGTCCGCGTACTCTTTGATGATGTCTCCCTGGAAACAAAATCTTGCCTCCATTGCTTCCGGGTATACTGGTTTGGAACCTTTGTCTAACTCGCCCTGTAACATGCATAGCCTAGTCTCAAGCAAGGTAGGACTGACAATATACATCGCATGTTACCTGTGTTGACTTGTAAATCTATGCTGGTGGCCATGAGCATCAACTGATCAAAGTACGTGTCGAGCTCCAGTCAAACTTGCTTCTTCTCTTTGGCCTTAGTGAGAGTTCCAATTGACGGGGTGCCATACTTTCTCACTACGATATCCAAACTCTTATACAACCGTGCATACGAAGCCTCAATATTGGTGATGAGCGGTGGCAGTTCCTCATAGATCTTTATCAGGCTAGAGATGCATCCTTTGTCCAACTCCACCTATGGCTTCATCATCTTGTGAAAATGAAGCGGGCTTCCCTTGTACCTCATTGTCCATGTTTATACATGATCAACAACAACATGTATCTATGAGTGTTCGCGCTATCTTCGTGATGTGCTGCTGATGGCCATGTAGATGGACAACTGCCTTGTGCATGGTAACAAACCTGTCATACAATCTTTGCATGATTGTCTCAAGAGTCGATACTTCAACAAGTATCGCTTTCTTCATCTCTACCTTGGTGGATCCTATTGATTGTTCCTATCTCTGCCTGGCTGCTTGCAATTCCTTAGCCATGCGCTCATTTTCTGCTATCAAGAACTTCACACTTGAGCTCATGGCTTCGGCGTAAGCCTTTTAGCATTGTCCAAGGCAATTGGATGTCTTCATACATCTAATACAATTACGCGTTCTTCAAAGTGCGCAAGTGATGCATGCTCATCCAGGTGGCACTCTACGTGCCTGTACCACTCCGTGTTGTGACTCATCAAAGGTTGTACACACTTGTTCCCAGATTATCCTCAAGGAGAATAGTATCCCCTTGTTCACTTGGGACTTGCTTTGTTGCTAGAGTTGGTGAAACATGTGGGGCGACCTAGGTTTCTTTTGGAATGAGGTCAGTGTCCTGATCCTTTTCTGACTACTCCATCTCTGTGTCCATCTGTTCTACTATCGGTTCCTATTGAGTGTTGAGTCATGGAAAGGGTACGCGTTTACTATTAATCTCATCATCCTTTTCCTTTATTTCTTAT
This sequence comes from Pinus tabuliformis, assembly GCA_031772625.1. NCBI lineage: Eukaryota > Viridiplantae > Streptophyta > Pinopsida > Pinales > Pinaceae > Pinus > Pinus tabuliformis. The sequence continues at coordinate 2,001,271,269 of CM062818.1, read as the reverse complement.
CTTTTCTATATCTTAATGCGTTAATCTATTGAGGAATTATGGTAAGAAATGAAGCAATTATTTACAGTTACGATTTAGATAACTTTTACCCTTCTTTATGCAGGAAAACAACAAAAGGGACAATTGTTGTTCCCTAACGAAGGAACAACAAAAACCAATAAGCAACGGAAGGAATGCGACGGTTGCAGACAAGGCCAAAGGAAAATCAAAAGGATCAGCGCAAGAAAGGAAAGGATGTCTGAAGTTAGAAATCTATTGTGAATCCCTCAGGATCGAGAGATCCTGAGGGATCACATTTACCATTTATCTTTCACCCTTTCTGATTATAAAAGGAGACATTTGTAAGAAGAAGGGGAGGAATCTCTGTTATTATTGAAATTGTAATTTTAATTATAGACTCTCGTTGTTGAGAAGAACACGAATATATTGTAATGCTCTTTAGTTTAATGATTAATATATAAGTGAAGTTGTTGTTCCCTCGCGTTATCTAAAGTAACTTAGTAGTGTTCGATAGCGGCTAAGGGCCCGGCCTCTGGTGGATTTAACTGCTTTCTTTGTGCCATACATCTCTGATTCTCACAAGTGTGATGGTTTGATAGTTTTCTAGTTTTATGTGATTTTATCTCCTTCGTTGTTTATTGTTTTCTTGCATTGACAGAATATCTCTGCTTTATATGATTTACAGCATTGTCGTTTGATTTCGTTTATCTCCATTGCAGATAGAATTACTTTCGAATTGATTTAATCAACTGTAAAGGGTTTAATTATCGATATTAGACTCTCAGATTGATATCATTACTGTTTGGGTTATTTAATGAAGATTGAGTTTGACTTAGATTAAATCAGTTAAGAAGAGACAAGTTATCACTACTGTACTCTCAACTGATGCTGTTGTTACTTGAATTGTTGTAAGATTTGATTTTGTCAGATGATTGAGTTTTCTTTAATTGCAATTGGAATTTCTTAGATGCATCCATCTACTCTTGTATTAAAATATCTATCCTACGATTTAGGAAACATTACTCTCTAAATTAATAGCAGACACATACTATCTACACTCTTGAAATAAGAGGACTTGCCCAGGTTGATAATTAATGTGGGATAAATAGGAGTTTTAAAAGGCACCTTTTATCAGTCAACATTTTGGCGTCATTGCCGGGGAGTGTAGCCATTTACAAAGAGTGATGTACATCTGATAATTGTTGTTGAGGAAGAATTGGGTATTGAAAACGGAAGGTAAGAACCTACATAACGAGCAAGTAAAGTGCTTGCTCCTCCGCCCGCTTTTCAGCACAATTACAGAAAACTAAAGTAGGTGTTTGATGCTTGTCTATTGAGAGAGAACTGGGTATTAAAAATGGAAGGAACCTAGGGTAGAGATAAAACATTTGAATTGTTTGAATGAATGACTAAGAAGAAAAAACCCGAAAACAATCCAATTCCACTATCCAAACCTGAAAAATCTAAGGGACCAGTGACCCTTGGACGATCAACTTTCATAGATGACATCTTAAAGAAAGTTGAATCTCAGCCATCAGTAGGTCCCCGAAATGTTGCTTCCAGACAACCTACTGTCTCCCTTCGGGCCACAGGCTCACCATCTGTAGCCTACGCTGAGGTCCACAGCAAAATGGTAGGAACTGAGCAGAGTTTTCAAGAAATTGAAAATTCGCGCCCAATTTCCTCACAAGAAGGGAATTCTTGTAATATTCGTGAAGGAGGAGGAGAAACAGGGGAAACAGAGGAGCCAAGATCCCCTTAGGTAGTAATTGAGCAAGGAACACCCAGTATCCCAGACCAAGGGAGTGTTGTTAAGATCATTTCCAACCCTTCTAGACACCCTAGGGATAACTCTCCAGCTCTAGAAATCCTGGAAGGGTACTGGCATATATTTGATCAAATGGCCAACAATCCACAAGCACCCCAAACCTCCACATTGCAGTATCCCATCATTGACACAACTGTCAACGCACCCATGAAAGCTATCCCTCTACAAAATATTCCCACCTTTCATGGACTCACATCAGAGGATCCAGATGCATTTCTATTTGAATTTGATGTATTATGTCGGGGTTATGATTACACCACCGACCCCCAGAAGCTAAATTTGTTTCCCTCCATGTTAAAAGGAGTAGCCTTGCATTGGTTTATGGGGCTAGGTGGGGGAACCATAAATGATTGGGATCAAATGAAAACCGCTTTCCTTAAAAAATATCAGGACTATTGCAGATCTAGGGAACTAAAAGACGAAATATTCCAAATGGTAGCAAGACCCAGTGAAACATTGGGAGAGTATTGTGTGTGCTTCCAATATAACCTCCAAAGGTCTCTCTATGCAAATCTGCCTTTGCCTGATAATGTGCTAAAAACTACACTGATTAAAGGGATGAAAGAACAATGGAAAGAGACATTAAATATTATGGGTAAAGGTGATATATATCAAGAAGACTATGCTGACATTATTAAACTGTGTATCAAGTGCTCAAGAGGCAATACGAGATTGAAACCAGTAGAATGCGATGTGACCACTAGGGATAGAAAAATATCTGGTGGAAGCATCACTCGTGCAGAAATTGGCAACCTGCTAGAGGACTTCAAAACAAATATCTTGAGAACTTTGACGACGCAATTAGACATCATGCAAGCCAAGCAGAAGCAGGCTGAAGCAGAACAAAACCTGGTGATATTTTACCCGAGATGCAGGAAGAAGCATAGTCACAAAGACTGCTTGTTGGATATGGTACAGACCTGTGCCATATGTACTAAAGATCATGCCATAGAAAGTTGCCCATCGATCCTAGGGTTAAAAGCAATTTTGAAGGAGGCAGAGGAAGAAACAGAGCCAGTCTACCTGTTAAATCAGCGTCGCCAATGGCAAGCATGACAAACAGGTATACCTACTGACCCATCTTCTTCCTTTCAGCCCTCACAATATAATGCTCAACAATACACAGGAGCTACGTGGCAGAACCAACCACCTTTTCCTAATTGGTCACAGCAACCATTCTCTATGCCACCTTGGTCCAACCAATCAAACCAAAACAATAGTTGGCCAAATTCCCCTTACTTCCCACCATTTTGGCAAAACAATATATATCCACCCCAATGGCCACCCTCCACTTCACAGAACCAGAACTGGCAGTCAAGCTGGCAAAGACCTACAAACCAGCCAGCAGGAACAATCCCCCTGTCTCAACCTACACTACCAACACCTTACACATTGCAACAGAACCCTCAAACCAATCTATGACCACAGCTCCTAGCCCAACCAACCCAAATCCCAACAATAGACCCGTCCAATATGTACAAATTATTGAAGGACCGGAGCCAGAAATAGAGTTGAGGGAGTGTAATGAACTCAAATTAAGGTTTGGGCAGATAATTGAGTCAGAGGGGGACAAAAACATACAAATAGAAGATTCGTTACCTGTAGAACAAACACCTCAAATGGAGAATACGGTTAAACAAAAAAGTCACGATCAAACTATTACCTCTTCTCCACCATTCCTAGAGAGATTGATTATACCCTGTGCAATAGAATATCCTGATTTTGATCTTCTGGGAGAATTAAAAAATCTTTGTGTAAAAATACCCCTCCTCCAGGCTATTCAAGACATTCCCATTTATGCAAAAACTATTAAGGAATTGTGTACTAAAAAGCCTAAGAGGAAAATAAAAACAACCCCAACTGTCCACGTAGTCGGAACTTTGTCCGATTTATTATCAGGTAGAGAAACACCGATGAAATATGAGGATCCAGGAAACCCTATAGTCACCGTACAAATAAATGGATGTTCCTTCCCCAATGCATTAGTTGATTTAGGAGCAGCCATTAATATACTCACAACAAAAACCTATCAAAAACTTGGCATTATAGCCTTGGATCCAACTACAACCCTACTGGAACTTGTTGACCAATCGGTTGTCAAACCAGAAGGAACATTACAGGATGTAATGGTGTCTGTAGATTCTTGGGAATACCCAGTAGATTTCCTGATTATCAATCCTAGAAACCGGCTATATGAACATCCCTTAATTCTAGGTAGACCTTGGCTAGCAACCACAGATGCTTACATAAGCTGTCGAACAAGCAGCATGACAATAGCAAGAGGAAGTAATGTGAAAAATCTAGCTTTATATCCTCCAGCTCAGCCAAGCCTAACAATAATAAAAACTAGAAAACAACCTGTATCATATTTAACTGAAAACATTCGATCACCACTAACTGTAGAAGATGCTCTCGAATTTAAGAATCAAACAGAAGATGACATCATTAACACTTACATTAACCAACCAGATGTTGTATCCAATCTAAAATGTCACATGATCGAAGCAGCCCTGGATAACGAAATGGAAGAAGATCCCTTAAAAGATATTAATGACCAGACAATACCAACAACTACTGTTTATAACAGCAAAACCATTGAAATTGAGCCAGGGAAAGTCCTAAACATCAACAAAAACCTGATTGATGACCAGGAGCAGAGGCTTGTTCAACTCCTTAGAAAATATAAAGAGGCTTTCGCTTGGGATTACCCAGACATGAAAGGGATTGATCCCCAATTATGCATGCACCACATCTATACAGAAAAAGATGCAAGGCCCATTCGACAACCTCAACGGAGGTTAAACCCTCACCTTAAAGATGTTGTTAAAGATGAACTACAAAAACTGTTAGATGTAAATTTCATCTATCCCATATCTAATAGCAAATGGGTTTCTCCATTAGTTTTCGTGCCTAAAAATAATGGAAAGTGGCGTATATGTGTCGATTACAGAGAGCTTAATAAAGCAACCCAAAAAGACCATTTTCCCCTCCCGTTCATCGACTAGGTCTTAGACACATTTGTAGGTAAAAAATTCTTCTCTTTCCTAGACGGCTTCAGCGACTACAATCACTGAAGACCAGGACCAGGATAAGACTACCTTCACCTACCACTGGGGGACATTTGCTTACAGGGTCTTACCTTTTGGACTGTGCAATGCACCTGCCACATTCCAGAGGGCCATACTCAGCATTTTTTCAGACCTGATAAACGAAGGACTCGAAGTGTACATGGATGACTTTACACCCTATGGAGACGACTTCAAGCTGGCATTACAAATGCTAGAGAAAGTTCTGCAAAGATGCATTGCTACCAGGCTCTATTTAAGCCATGAAAAATGCCACATGATGATGACCGAGGGCCTCATCCTAGGTCACTACATCTCAGCAGTTGGAATTTAGGTAGATCCAACAAAAATTCAGATAATTCTCTTAATACCTACCCATCCACACAAACTGAGGTACGTAGTTTTTTGGGATTTTCTGGATATTATAGAATATTTATAAAGAATTTCTCCCAAATTGCTGCACCATTATATGCATTAACAGGAAATATTGATTTCATTTGGACTGACAAATGTGACATTGCTTTTGAAGATTTAGAACAGATAGTATCAACAGCCCCAGTATTACGGGGCCCAAACTGGGATTTGCCATTTCAGATCTCATCCGATGCATCAGATACAGCCATTGGAGAAATTCTCGGCCAGGAGGAAGATAAGAAACCATATACAATATACTACATCAGCAAAAATATCTTGCTGAGTTGAATTACATTGTGACCGAAAAATAATTTCTAGTTGTAATCTATGCTATTAATAAATTCAGACATTATATAATAGGATACCCTGTGGTTTTGTATACTGATCACTCTGCTATTAAATATCTAGCTAATAAACCTGTTACAAATGGGAGAGTGACACGATGGTTGATCCTTTTGTAGGAATTTGATATAACAATCAAGGATCGACCAGGAAAAGAAAATCTGGTGGCAGACTTCCTCTCACGTATACCAAAGACAGACGACTCAGCAGCAGTAGAAGACCAGTTCCCTGATGAGCACTTATTCGTTGTAATCGTGAAAACACCGTGGTACACGAATGTTGCGAACTACTTTACAATGGGGAAATTACCCAAGCACCTAACGCCTAGTGAAAGAAAACAAATAGTACAGCGCAACACTCGGTTCTCATGGATCGGAGGATAACTCTTTTACACAGGCGCTGATATGCATATCCGAAGGTGTGTCAGGGAAGATGAAATATTTGACATCCTAAAAGCTTGCCACGATGGACCTTACGGTGGAAATTTTGTAGACCGCAGGACTGGTCACAAAGTCTTTCAGATGGGCTATTATTGGCCCACCATTTTTTAGGATGCCAAGAATGTTGTTCAGGCATGCGATAGCTGCCAAAGAATGGGTCGCCCTGGACAGTCTGAAGAGATGCCCCTGCATCCACAGTTAGTCATCGAACCTTTTGAACGATGGGCATTAGACTTTATCAGCCCAATAAACCCATTATCTAATCAAAAGACATATATACTGGTTGCAAGAGAATATGTGACGAAATGGGTGAAGGCAGAAGCATTACCATGAGCAACAGAGGATTCAGTAATCCACTTTCTTTTCCAGATTTTCGTGCGGTATGGCTTGCCTAGAGAAATAATCATGGATGGAGGGCCGCAATTTGTAGGCCATAAGATGGCTGCAACATTAAAAAATCATCATATCATGCACAAAATCACATCTCCATACCACCCACAGGAAAACGGCCAGGTAGAAAGTACCAATAAAGTAATTGAGGCTATATTAACAAAGACAGTCGCATCTCATAGATGTGACTGGGCTACCCGATTGCCAGAATCCCTGTGGGCATATCGCACGACATGGAGAAACACCACAGGATACTCCCCATATCAGTTAGTGTTTGGCAAAGAACCTATCTTCCCGATAGAATTTGAAATTCAGACATTGAGGACAGCACAAGAAGTAGGCTTAGATCTGAATGAAGCATAGATTAACAGGCTACACCAAATCAATGAATTGGATGAAATCCGCCTATTAGCTCTTCAACATACTGCACTGATCCAACAACAAAGAGTGAAATGGCATGATGCCCTCATCAAGAAGAAGATATTCCATGAAGGTGATTGGGCACTTCTATACAATTCTAGGTTCTAGGATTTCCTAGGCAAACTCTAGACCAGATGGTTAGGCCCCTACGAGATAAAGGAGGTGCATGATAACGACGCCCTTACATTAACCACCATCGATGGGTCCAGTTACTCTTTTAAAGCAAATGGGCATAGAGTGCACCTCTACCATAAACTGATTACAAGGGAGTCCTTTTGCCAGCACATACGTGAAGATCCCACAATACAAATTCTTGTTGAGGAGGGCAACCCTCCCACAACACCAGTGCACTGAAGAATTTATTCTTTTTTGAAACCTGTACATAAATTTATCTTTCTGCTTTTTTTCTATTTGATTGGATTTTCTTGGATAATAGATTGGATATTAGTTTTTTATTTTGCCTTTGATGTTCCCTCTAGGGAACAACAATGTTCGTGTGTATTTTGATTAGTTGTTCCCTCTAGGGAACAGTTGTTGTTCCCTCTAGGGAACAGTGGCTGTTCCCTCTAGGGAACAACAATTCTTTTGTATATTTCTCTTTGCTGTTCCCCACAGGGAACAACTATTGTTCCCTATGGTCTTTCTGTTTTTTTTTCTATTTGATTGGATTTGCTTGGATAATAGATTTTATATTAGTTTTTTATTTTGCCTTTGTTGTTCCCTTTAGGGAACAACTGCTGTTCCCTCTAGGGAACAGCTGCTGTTCCCTCCAGGGAATAACAATTTTTGTGTATATTTCACTTTGTTGTTCCCCACAAGGAACAACAATTTTCGTGTGAGTTTGTCTTGTTGTTCCTTGTAAGGAACAACTGTTGTTCCCTCTAAGGAACAACAATTTCCGTGTGCATTTTCTTCTTGTTGTTCCCTCTAAGGAACAACAATTTCCACGTGCATTTTCTTCTTGTTGTTCCCTCTAAGGAACAGTCGTTGTTCCCTCTAAGGAACATTCGTTGTTCCCTCTAAGGAACAACCGCTGTTCCCTTTAAGGAACAATAATTTTGGCGTGCAGTTTTTCATCTTGTTGTTCCCTACAAGGAACAATTGTTGTTCCCTCTAAGGAACAACCGCTATTCCCTCTAAGGAATAGCCGCTGTTCCCTTTAAGGAACAACACTTTTGGCGTGCAATTTTTCTCCTTGTTGTTCCCTCTAAGGAACAACTGTTGTTTCCTCTAAGGAACAACTGTTGTTCCCTATAAGGAACAACAATGTTTGCATGCATTTTCTTTGTTGTTCCCTATAGGGAACAAAAAAAAAAAAATAGAGTGAATTTCTCTTGCTGCTCCTTTACAGCGAACAACAATTTTCATGTGCATTACCTTTTCTGTTCCTTACAGGGAATAGTTGTTGTTCCCTATAAGGAACAACACTTTTGCGTATATATATATTTTTATGTTCCTTACAGGGAACAACACCATCTGCATGTATTTTTCATTTGTTGTTCCTTACAGGGAACAACTGTTGTTCCCTCTAAGGAACAACACCTTTTTTGCGTGTCTTTCCTTGCTGTTCCCTATAAGGAACAACACCTTTTGTGTGGAGTTTTCTTTTGCTGTTTCATAGCACTTTGTGAGTAGTTTTTTGAACACCCTTTCTTCCCTTTGCATGACCATCCCTGCTCACTCTTTATAAGCCTCTTAATGGCATGAAAGGTACAATACATATTTAAGGACAACGAATATGGAGTCTAGTGGAACAGGCAAATACCTTGAATACTATCATCTTTAACAATATTTCTTTGCGATGATCAAAAAAGGAAACGACACAGTTATCTATATCACTTCACTGTTCTCACTTTCACTATAAGCCAAACTAATTGATTATCTAAACCATGCTGGTTCACCCTTTCCTATATAACCATCTCTATGTATTATCAATAAGATTATGGGTATATTTTTATATTGATATGTCAAACTTCTTCCGCCATACCTACTCTTAAGGAGTGATGAGCCACCCTCTATGTGTGTGTGTGTATATATATATATATATATAGATATATATATATATTCACTAACAAGTTTTATGATGTTTTTCCATAGATGGAGGATAGGGGGTCTCATCAAGAGCCGGCCTGACCACTTTCGCTACTTCCCAGTGAATGGCAATGCGTTCACCTGGTTACCAAGCCAGCACATTGGTCTCTATTATGGACTTCATAAGACACTTCCCCAAATTATACATAGAGGACCATGGTTCCAAGGGTTAGAAAGAAACTTTGTCGAGGCTATGGATGCCTGCACGAAACATAAGCTATGTTGATGGTATTGAAGCTTGATTTTACATCAATTATTATTATAATACTCTATTCTTATGATTATTTTTACGAAGAGACTATGTCCCTAAAAGTCCCTTAAACCTTTATGCATGAGTAGTTTTGTACAAAATCAATCACAATAGTTTTTACGTGGGATAAGGCAGTAAAGTAGTATTTCTAGCACATATTGTCCCTCTTTCCTTATCATATCACATCACGACAGCCTATCAGTTATTGATAATTCTCAGGTACAAGCCTTGAGTTCACCACTCCAATATTCGTTATGATCCTTACATTAATAAGTGTACCTTGCCAATACATCACCCCTGTACTTTACCGCCAGCACTTTACCCTTTCATTCATTTGGTCGTAGGCGACCTATCATCTCAAAGGGGGGTGGGGACCTCCAGCGTACTTATGCATATGCTGTCAGATTTTTATTGGGTTTTGTAGAATGATACGACATTCTATGATCACAAAGCATGTGGTATGATGACAGCCCTCAATAACGGTATGTATATTTATGAAGTATCATCCGATATAGCCATTATAACAATTTGTTGTTCCATCACTCGGCTTTGTTTGTTGTTGTGCTATCTCTGTTACACTAACCATTTGTAGAATTTAGGTAGTATGGGAGGAAGAATAGTGCGCAGAGAACCACTAATACTGGTTGTTTATGATGCAGCCAGAGAAATTTTAGCTCGAGCTGGGTGGATAGCATACTTTACGCGATTTCAGCCACCCAACAAGGAAATTGCCATAGAATTCCTACGAAATCTACAGAATGGACAGTCCATGGTAAGGGGCAGGCAAATCACAGTATCAGATGTTGTGATAACAGAGGTATCTAGGTTGCCGGCTGAAGGACCTGTATGGGCTAACAAACATTTGAAATTGCATGATGCGATCGAAGCCTTTAAGGACGAAGGACAGGAGTTGATCATCAAAGGAAAAGGCATTCAACCATCATCCCTTGGAGAACCATGGGGAGAACTAGCAAGAATCGTCCAGAATTACATCACATGCGACAGGCGCAAAGACGTGGTAAGGCCGCATCAACTTAAACTCTTAGCAGTTCTGAAACAAAAGTGCTTTGTGAATTTACCTACATTATTGAATTTTCTACTACATGACACCGCTGAAAGGATAAGAAGATCCCAACATATAGAAACTGTAGTAAGCCACCACTGTTTGATCAGACTGATAATTAGCTACAACCTCGCCCAGTAGCAATCAAGCTGGGAGGAACTAATATTTGCTATTGAAGGAGGTTTAGCTCTGCCTGCGCCTAACCCTGTTCCGAAAAGGAAGAGGACGACCCTTGTAAGGAACATACCCCAAAAGCGTAGACAATCCTCAAGGTTGAGATCAAGAATAGGAGCAGTCAAGAATCCTCAAGGTAGTGTCAGCCAACCCATAGAATTGTCTAGCCTAGGAAGTGAATAACACTTGCAAATAGAAGGCCAGGATAACCCTGAATTAGGCCATGAGGAAGAAACAGGGCGTTCTGAAGATGAACCAAGAAATGAATCGGGACTTGCCTCAACACCAAGCACGAGTCCCCAAAGTGCTTTGTTGCACGATATCGAATTGGCCCAAATCCTGGCCAATATGAATGATTTCATACAGCCTGAAAGCTCGCTCAATTTGAATTTGGGAGCAACCCAATCTCTAGAGAACTCTGGCCATGACAGAATTATATCAGTAAATGTAAGTTGCGGAGTAGAAATAAGGGCAGAGGCCATTCAAGAAGAGGTGAACCAACCTGGTGACATGCCTTTAGGAGAACCCAGCCAGGCAGGTCAAAACACGGAGAATATAGGCCAAACTGAAGAGTAGAAATAAGCCAGGAAAATGATTACCAATCTGGAGACACGATCCTGTTAGAACAAAGTCAAGATGAGTAGCTAGGGTCTTTATAAGCATAAACGATTGATAGAACAACGACTCCTCCGAAAAAGCATAAAGCCAAAATAAAGAATCTTAAGAAAGAATAACAAAAGCTTCGAAAAACTGTAAAAAGGCTCAGAAGAAGAATAAAGGAAATCACAGCGGGAAAAGTTCCAGACAAAATCCCGGAGACAGAAAACGCGGAAGTTCAGACTGAATTGCACGAAGGTAAGGCTACAGGGACTCAAAGTGAGCCCACACTCACTCAACCTGTTAAGGAACAACATGCAATTCTTGCAAAAGTAGCTACCCGGACAGAGGTTGTACCCTCCCATCACATAGCTACTCAGACGGATATGGTATCCTCCTATAGCATAGCTACCCAGACGGAGGATTGAACCTCTCATAATAAAGAGACACAAACAGTAGGCATCCCTCCTCATATCAGAAGTACTCAGACAACCATTCAAGCCAAAGATGTTATGACACGCAATAACCCCACTATAGTGAATCTTCAAGAGGAATTAGCACAGGCTCGACTTGCCTTAGAACAACTTGAACAAGAAACTGTCTCCAAGAAAAATTACCAAGAATTGCAGAGGCAGCTTCGGGACATGAACACAACAGTGAGTGAGGCTTTTGACAAATTCCGAAAGGTGAAAGAGAAATTGGAGAAAACCAAGCTCAGACTAGATAAGGTCATAAGTCAAACAGATACTCTCTGCTCACTATATACAGATGTCTTGGCATGCAGATCCCTTGCCAATAATTATGCCTTGTTTTTGCTAGAAAGATACTTGCAGTTGAAAATCAAAGCCATCAGAGCTGGAAAACCGATAGAATTAAAAAGAATTGAAGATTTTATAAATTGTTGCAAACAACATGGGGTAAAAGTTCAAAGGTTGCTTTGTGAATTTTACTTACACAATTTTGTATTAGAGGAAGAGGTGGAAAAGAACCCCAAACCTTTTGTGGGATATGTTCAATTCCAAGCTTTTATCTCGTTTGTAGTCAATCAGCTTAAATGGTTCAAGGCTCATAACAAATTCCAATGGCAAGAGCATGGATTGGACCTTTGGGTAAGAACTGAACCCAAGCACCCTTTGCAAATGCTTGCCAATCACAAGAGTCTGATGACAAGGGAAGGGGTGATTAAAATTTTAGGGCCTATTCAGAAGGAGATTGTATAGAAGGGAGTAGAATATTTCCTCTCCATTTAGGAAAACTCTTTGGCTGCAACCAAGCTCAAGTGGACAGTCTCCACTAGTAGTGTACAAGATAGAGAGCCATTTAATTACAAAAATTTTAAACTAGCTGCAGATTGTTTTGTCATGTATAGAAATCTCATTTTGAGAGAAGGGCCTTATTGGCTAGGATGTCGGTTCCGTAGCCCTATCATTTGGTATCCTGCTGAAGGTTATCGGGCTATATATGAGTTGCCTGAAGGTCAGGCAGGGCCCATCTTCGAGCTCTTGGCCCAGAATCATGGCTTTAGACCACTTTATGACGTTCCTTCTCCAGCCTACTCCTTAACTGCTCTGCATACAAATTACTTGCTTTTCATGAGGCCATAAAACATGGTAAGCAAGGGAGTATGTTGAGTCACGAAAAGGGTACGCGTTTACTATTAATCTCATCATCATTTTCCTTTATTCTTATCTTTTCTATATCTTAATGCATTAATCTATTGAGGAATTATGGTAAGAAATGAAGGAATTATTTGCAGTTACGATTTAGCTAACTTTTACCCTTCTTTATGCAGGAAAACAAAAAAAGGGACAATTGTTGTTCCCTAACGAAGGAACAACAAAAACCAATAAGCAACAGAAGGAACACAGCGGTTGCGGACAAGGCCAAAGGAAAATCAGAAGGATCAGCACGAGAAAGGAAAGGATGTCTGAAGTTAGAAATCTATTGCAAATCCCTCAAGATCGAGAGATCCTGAGGGATCGCATTTACCATTTATCTTTCACCCTTTCTGATTATAAAAGGAGATGTTTGTAAGAAGAAGGGGAGGAATCTTTGTTATTATTGAAATTGTAATTTTAATTACAGACTCTCGTTGTTGAGAAGAACACGAATATATTGTAATGCTCCTTTAGTTTGATGATTAATATATAAGTGAAGTTGTTGTTCCCTCGCGTTATCTAAAGTAACTTAATAGTGTTCGCTGGCAGCTAAGGGCCCAGCCTCTGGTGGATTTAACTGCTTTCTTTATGCCATACATCTATGATTCTCGCAAGTGTGATGGTTTGATAGTTTTCTTGTTTTATGTGATTTTATCTCCTTCGTTGTTTATTGTTTTCTTGTATTGATAAAATATCTCTGCATTATATGATTTACAGCACTGTCGTTTGATTTTGTTTATCTCCATTGCAGATTGAATTACTTTCAAATTGATTTAATCAACTGTAAAGGGTTTAATTATCACTATTAGACTCTCAAATTGATATCATTGTTGTTTGGGTTATTTAATGAATATTGAGTTTGACTTGGAATAAATTAGTTAAGAAGAGACGAGTTATCACCACTATACTCTCAACTAATGCTGTTGTTACTTGAATTGCTGTAAGATTTGATTTCGTTAGAGGATTGAGTTTTCTTTAATTGCAATTGGAATTTTTTAGATGCATCCGTATACTCTTGTATTAAAAGATCTATACTATGATTTAGGAAACATTACTCTCTGATTTAATAGCAGCCACATATTGTGTACACTCTTGAAATAAGAGGACTTGCCCGGGTTGATAATTAATGTGGGATAAATAGGAGTTTCAAAAGGCACCTTTTATCAGTCAACACTGAGCAAGTTCTTCTTCCTGCGGTTGCTCACCCTGTTCCTCATATATTTCTGGTTCTGAGTCTTCAACCTATATCGACGCATCTTACATTGTATGTGTGCCTTTCACTTCCTCCTGTTCCTTCTCTCTTCTGTGCAACTCTTGTTCTTCTTTGAGCTTCTACACTACTTCCCGCAACTTCCTCGTCTCTTCTAGATTTTTCTTATCTCTCTTTTTTTGTGTTCCTCTCCAGTTGCGTTGTCGCCTCTTTTCTTTTATCTCCAAAGCTACTCTTTCCACAAGTGGATCTTCCTTAAACTTGTAGCTTTTCTCTACCTCTACGCTTTTGGCAATCTTCCTCTTGCCTTTGTCTTGCGCTGATTTTCTGCTTGCTACTATTGTTTTTCTTGTTCCCTGTGGTGTTGTTGCCTTGGGTGATGCTAGCCACTCTACTACCATGCCGACCGATTCATTAAACCTGGAGGAGTTATAGAAATATCTCCATGGGTATTCCTCTGGCCAATGACACACCCCGTGGATCCAAGAATAATACACTCTCTCACAGTGGTCCCTACATAAGCCATGTGGTTTGTATGGATTGAATTTTTTGGTGTCAAAATGAAACTTCTTGAAGTCCTAGACCTCCGCATCTGCTTCTTTCAAGCTCTAGATCGTGTACAACTCGATTTGCAAAGGAAGGATTGGCCATGGTGCCTTCTTCTGTTGAAAATAGCAACAAGAAATGCTAAAAATAGAATTGCTAAAAATAGCACTGCTGTAAATAGCAGTTCAGCCAGTGTTGATCTTAGCAACAATGGATGGAAAAATGGAAGTGCTAAAAATAACATTCTATAAATAGCATTCTGGGATACCTTCCTATTTTAGTCAGTCCCTAAACTAAAATATTGAAGTAAAATTCGAATTTGATCTTAGCAGCTGTTTGTAAAATAATTAATTAATTCTTCTTGAGTTAATTAGTTAAGGAAAATCAAACATGAAGTCTATGTGGGGACATGCAACAGTTTCTCCATTAATTGAGGAATTTATCCATCAATTAAAGAGATAAGGATGAGTTGTAATTAGTTGGCTCAGTTAACTGAGTTAAGTCCAGTTAGATTAATTCAAATAGTTTGTTGAATTAATGTGAGTTCAGTTAGTTAATGCATGCATGCATGTAACTGTTGCACTTCAGATAACTGAATATTCTCTTATAAATAACTCATGCATGTTAGTTCAGACAGAGACCTAGTTGAGATCAGATGGAGGGGCAATGTACTATCAGTTGCTAGAATATTCCATTGTGAATATTCCTTGCATGCAGAAGGAATTCTTTCCTTGAGGATTGCACAGTTACTTCTTCAGGTTTAGTGAGTGTGATGAGGCCAATTCACACATGTGACATCATTGGACCCCAAGAAAAACTGCGCAAGGAAATAGGAGGCTTGGAGGGCTTGAGGAGGACATATACTATGTCTATTCAGTCTGTGAGTTGTATTGTTTGATTGCAGAGAGAGCGGGATAGCTTAAGAGCTGATTCTTTTTGTAACTTGAACAAGATTTCCACTTGTATGATAATACAGCGATTGGGGTTTTAGGTTGAGGCTTTCCCTGGGTTATTTCATTTGTGTTATGTGTGATTGATTTCTCATTCTCAGTTATATGTGTTCTCTTGATCTTGCTCAATTCGATTAAGCTTCTGCAAAGTGTTTTAGAAGTAGATATTGTATTGTGTTTTAGTATATTGCATAATCTGTTGATCTACAGTGGGAATTTCTACATCTTCTTCCTATGCAGTTCAGCTGATAACCTTGTTGAGATGTGGTATGCAATCTCCTGCATGACCAACTTGTTTGTGGAAAACCTCAGAAACAAATGCAGAACCTTCTCCGCGTTGTACATCCTGATGAAGGTGCCATCGAGTGAGGCGTACTAATTTGAAATGTTTAACAACGCCTCCATTTCTTCCTAGGACATACAAGGCAAATGTTGTTCAAATATCATTGTGTGCAGAGGGACAATGAAGTGGTTAGATAGTCTAGCCATGACTCCTCAGTAGCTGCATTCCGAGAGAAACTTGAAATATACGATCCCAACATTCTCCGAAGGTGTCCATGCGCAACCCATGCCAGGAAACTCTTTATGGGCACATATTTCATCGAGAAGGTAAGTGGACATGAAGAATATTGCTTTTTGATCCTTGGGAAAAATCCATGCATTGGATACATGCACTTTCAGCTAGAGAGCCAACATGTCGGACCAATTGAAAGGTTTTCCTTCACTTTCCAGTTGATCCAACAAAACAACCCAACTCTCTGAGAAGGTCTCTGTACTCTCTTGGCCATATAAGTGGCATGCAAAGATGACCAAGAATTGGTAAGCATTCATGAGTGTGTGTGCCAAGATAGTCAAGATCTACCTAAGGGAAACCTTAAAATGCGAAGGACTAAATGTGTGTGCAAAGCTGGTGCCAATCTAAGTGAATAGACATGGATGCAATTCAGTTAGTTCAAAAATCAATCAAACAACAAAACCATGAAGCGCATGAAGAGATTCATTGTAGTGATGACTGTTAGTGTAGTGTTGATGGTGCTAGACCCGCCAACATGTCAAGGGGGTATCCCCGGTAAGAAGTCCCAATTAGACCTCAGATCTTTTGGTGTAGGAGTCCCAGCAGTGGATCGTAAGGTAATTCCTTGACCGCCATGTTGCATAGAGGCAAGTAGAATAACTATGTCAACAGCAAGGGTGTGACTGATGCAGTGGGTCAAGGGAGGTGTATGAGAGGTTCCAAAAGTTCGAAAGGGGAAGGAGGTGAAGGTGATTTCGAAGTTGAAAGGGAGCAGTCCCAACTCGGCTAGGAACACACAACACAAAGGACATGCACAACTTCCAGTGGAGCAGTCCACTAGGATGCGACAGTCACATCATACAAGGTAAGATAACACGTACAACACTCAGGGATCAGTCCAAGATGAGTGTGACGCTTGTTATAACAAGGTTCAAGTGAAAGGTCTATCTGATGTCCGGAAGAGCAGTCGACACGGATGGTGACAACATTAACAACATACGAAATACATTAACAAGAATATTAATATAATTTCATGTGAATCAGTTCATACACAAGTACGTAAGTTAAATAACACATATCATTAAAGCAACCGGAGCAATCCAACTACGATAACAACATATGCATGGAAATGTGCTGGCTCTTATTATATAAAGAAGTGTAAGTCACAATCATACAATACATCCATGTAAACTTGCTAGCCCCAACAGTGGAACGTTACAACCACATCTGTCTTCTCCTCCAAAGAGATGTACTAGCTCCATGCAGTGGAGAAGCCAAGGCACGTTACAATACTGTCCAAGCCTTCTTCAAAATAGTCTTATTAGAAGCTTGGCTGACCAAAAGCCTATACAATGAGTTATGAGGGACTATTTATAGCAAAGGGTGGGGTGACCCTTGACATTCCCCTTTCTGACAGTTCAACTACCCTCATGACTCTTCACCTACTCTATGACTGTTACATCCAACTGTTGACACTTGACTTACACTTGACATGACTCAACATTACAATGCACATGTACTCATGTGAGACAACATGGCTTGAGCAAGCCTACTAACACTCGGTCCGCTATGGTGAGACCAACTCTTTGACATGCTTGTGATGGTGAAGTTGGTGAGCTGATGCGAAGATTGGTCTTCCGTGATGGTGTGCATGCACCTCATGGTGACATATTGTTGAAGAGAACTATTCCTTTCGTTGCAATTGGTGAATTGGTTCGGCCCCTTCATCCAACTCGTCTACTAACATGTGCATGGTCTTCTTAGGTGCGGCTGAACCAGTAGCACACTGATGCATAGTGTCCATGCTGATCTTCAAGTGTGTGCTGGTGGTCATGCACATCAACATGCCAAAGTACCCATTCGGCTTCAGTTGGACTTGCTTCTTATCTTCACCTTGGTGAGTGTGTTGAATGGGTTGGATTTCATGCGTGCACATAATGACATGCATGCTACTGAATCCCTTTCATGCAATCAACCACACTAGTCACCATGTCTGCTCCGTGTTAGCTACTGGGATGGATGTTTAACTTGTTCGGGTGTAGTTTTATCCGTGGGTGCATGTTGTGCCCACTATTGTTCCTAATCTTGCTGCAACTCACTCCTTTGTCTGCGCAACTTCATGTTCTTCCTGAGTTGCTGCTTCAGCACATGCAACTCCTTCTTTGTTACATCTTCTGCCTTCACGTGATCTTCATGTCACGCCATCACTCCATAGCTGGAGTCTCCAAAGTTTCTTTCATCATCAATGGACCTGCTTGAGATTGCAACCTTGTTCCGCCTCCATGTTGTCAACAACCCTCCTTTTGCATTTGGTATGTTGTCTTCAGCTGTTGTTCATGATGTTGCTCGCTGTGATGCTGCCACTTGATGTCCTTGTCTATGAACAACTTGATGTCTTCATGAGTAGGCAAACTCATAGACACTTGATTGACTGCATCCCCAAGCATGCTCTAAATGGTGTCCTCATATCTGCTCTCTTGGAAACCATTGTACCTATACTGCTGAGATGCAGATGAACACCTGCGATACTTGGAGACATGGAAACACTCATAGCAAGCAATATGTCAGTCAAAAACCAAAATGAACATGAGAACTGACTTGCAACATACCTGGGTGAATGATCATGAAGGTTGTGCAATTTCGGCCGGGAGGTCAGGACACCGACTGGCAAGACTGCTCAAGGCATAGTCTGGGTTGCTGGGAGACTAGATGACTGCTGGAACTGCACAATGCATAGTCCAATTTGGATTTTGAATGTTGGGATTGCGCAATGCACAATTCCAGCTCGGAAGGACTGCTGGCCTAGGGAGCATACTGAGGTGCATAAGGCCAAGAAGGAGGTGTGGACCATGATGGATGAGTGGAAGAGTATCAAGGTGGCAAGGGTGCATTCTAGTTGGGATGGTCATAAGAGTAGGATGCGCCTTGCATGCCCTACTGGTATGGCTGACATCCTTGAGGCGTCCTTTGAATGATGAAATAGAGTTGCTCACCCCCACCTTCTTCCCCTTGGTATACAACTATAAATCCACGAAAATAAGGGCACTTATCTATGGCAGTGTTTTCCTCATAGACCGAGAAAACCTCATTAAAATTTAATGGACATTCATTTCTTGGGTGCCTTATAGTGAATTTAGGGGAAAAGATAGATAAGGCCCTCTCTTCTTCCTCTTGTTTCCTCTTGATCTGCATGGTATCCATTTGCAAAGAAAAGTTATGCAACAATTCACTTTTAATGTCCTCCAACATTTTTATAATTTTATTCTTGATGGATGATGTGGAGGGAGAGGAACTGACCAAAGCTTGACTAGCCCTACCCTTCTTCCTAGCAACCCTAGAATGGTTTTTGAACATTGTTTTTATGTCTGCATAGGGTAATTGATAGATGTCTCCCCTAGATATCAAGTTGAGGGTTTCCAGCATGTCCTCCTTGATTCCTCAAAGAAGGACTAACTTGAGTGATTCAGGATCAAGGGTGCATCTGACCCTCCTATAACTGATATGGAATCTTTCCTCATAGTCTTCTAGGGATTCATTAGGTCCAAGAGTCATTCTAAAGATTTCCTCATTGGTTTCTTTGGACCTACAATAATACCTGTACTTTTTTATAAAGGCTTGCTGCATCTGAGCCCATGTAGTGATGTTATCCTTAGGTAGACCCATAAACTAGCACAAGGCTACATCCTTAAGGGTACATGGGAATAACTTTAGCTTATGGTCATTAGAAGTATAATCATAAGATCTAAAGACAACACCAAACTCAAACATAAAAGTATCAGGGTCCTCAGAGGTTAAGCCATGGAAGTTAGGAAGGGCAATAGGGCTTATATTTTTCATTGTAGCATCTCCATTAGTTTCTCTAATAGGGAAAACCTCCTCATTCCTATTTTCAACCATGGTCCAGGTATGTGGAATGGGTTCTTATTCTTCCCCAATAGGTTCTTCAAAGATATCTGGTTGTTCATCTAAGGGGCCTTCTAACTCCCTTGTAGTCAGAGAGGGAAGATGACAATCACCGAAGAAGAGTGAAGGTTGATTGTTTGAGGGTGTCGGGGTGTTTGGAAAGAATTTTCCTAAGTTTCTCTACTCCTATGAGGCATGAAAGAAAACTTATTTTTCTTTTATATGATTATTTCAAAACTAAATTAAAAACAAAAAGAAAAGCAGAAATAACATCTACCTAGACACCTCCCCGACAACGACGCCAAAAAGTGGTGAGCCCTAGTATTGCACCAAGAGTGTTGCAACTCCGAGAGGCTCCTCAACTCTATTTAACAACCCAAGGTTTGTACAAACTTCGAGGTGACAGTGTTATATACACAATAGATGGAATTCTACCCATGCCACCCTCAACTAGGTAATTTGATCGTTAGGGCTACAAGACCATTCTTCTACTAAACTAGGGAAGATTAACTATCAAAATCATGATTCAAAAGTTAGTCCTAGTGCAGAAAAAGTAAATGATGTTCAAATCTAACTTGTAAATGTTGTCAACTTGTAAATGCCACTGAATCAATCTATGAGAGAACACAATAATTATTCTAACTACAAAAAGGAAAGATACACTAATTGCAATCAACCATCTAGATATCAAATTCACTTGAAAACAGAATATTATTCTACCAATTCACAATTCAAGAATTCATGCATCATTTATCTATTTCACACTTGCAAATTAAGTAATTTCCTAATTTCCAAATCTGTAATGAAGAAACTAATGTTATTTTCTCTTGCAGTAAAGGAAAAGGAATGGAGGGAATGGCCTAGGTGGTACCTCTGATCATGGATTCCAAGCTTGGGGGTTAACCTACTCCTATACTAAGCTACACTGGCATTGCAGGTCAAAACAGGGGCAAAACATGCTGCTACAAGTGTGCTATAGGATTCTTGTACTGCTACAGGAAGTCTTGAAATGATACAAGAAGTTTTCCAAGAGGGTTTGGAGGGTAAGGATGATGGGATAAAGTGATGGCAAGATGGATGAAGGCTGTGGGAAATGTATGGAAGGTGACCAACACCCCTAGCCAAACCAAAAACTTCACGAAGGCCAACTTTGGGCTAAGAGGGCTACCCACAGTGACCTAAAAACAAAGATCAAGAACATTGGTTGGAATTCATCAAAAGAGAGTCGAGAAGTCCGAGATGGAGATGTTGAAAAAATCCCTTGCCTACAAATACAACAATCCTGCAACATCACATGCACATGTTCTTATTTTAATTTTCAAAATATTATAATCAATGGTGGAAAAGGCGAGTTGAATTTTGAAACTACCCAACTGATGTTAAGAACATGATCTATGTAATGAATTGACTTCTAATATACAACAAGCATATGCAATGCAAGCTAAAAAAATGTAGAGTTTTCCAAGAAATCATAAACAAGAAATCACAAAAAAAAATTGGGCTGTGATGGTGGAGCCCTCTAATCATGCTCCCATGATAGAGATGAGATAGAGGCCACAGTCACAGACTTTTTGAGGAACTATACTCTACTTAAATACAAGAAGTAATAAAAAATTGTAAGATAAAAGAAGTATAAATACATAAGAGGGACCTAACTCAGTGATGGATCAAAATGAAACTTCTCATTATCATTCCAGAAATGTCAAATACATCATCAAAAATAGCAGTCACAAGTGCTTGACCTTGATAGCTTCTTAGCTACAACAAAAATTTGACTCCTAATAATTTCCTTAGCATGTTTATTTATACAAAAGGGTAGCTACCAACATCTCCCTATAAAATAGAGATTTTTGTCTCCAAAACTCAAGAAAGGTGGATCTAGATCTTCCTTGAACTACATTGGCTTGGCTGCCAATGACCTCGAGTTGATGAGAGATAAGGTAGTGATCTTTGACTGATTGGAGGAGTTAAGGAGGTGGAAAACCTCCTAGAATATCTGCTTGTTGTCTACTCCAATATCCTGCACTCAACGTATCTCAAAATAGCTCCAATTCCTGCATTTAATACATATTAGGCCACATGATAGAGAAACACATATTTTACTCCTCACACTAAGCATAATATAACAAAATTTGTAAATAAATGTGAGAAAGAGATGATTTTAAAGATGGAGGATGGCATTCTGACCCTTATGATATACCTATTGATGAGCCTCATCACAAACCATAACTTATATTCATCAATATAGTGATGAAATAGGAAAATTTTATATTAATTTATTGGATCGCATTTGGGATTTCAACTCTGTAGAAAATTTTAAGGGGAGCACCTATTGGGGAAAGGTAGAATGAGAAGAGGAAGATGTAAGTAGATAGTGGAGATTTATAACACATTTGACTTATTTGTGTTTATGTATATCATACTTATTTAATGTTTAGTCTTCCTGCATAATCCATTATTATGAAGTTATAACATGGTAACTAATATAATATTCTGAGTTGTTTTATTTTAACAACCAGTTGAGAGTGGGATGCAATACATTTATACATTCAGAACAATAATTATTGGATAAAGGTATGGATTGAAAGATGAAATAAGCTATTAATGGTAGTTTATCATGGTATGGTGTGTCTTCATTGGCCAAAGAAGCTCAACGCAGTGGAGATACCATTCTTACACAAAAGGAAATTGATTTAGCATATGGTTTAAAATATTATTAGGAAAGCATATTCACCCATACTACTTAGCCTTTTTACAATTATATTGATGCGACATATGGCGTGTTTTTTTTCTTAATTTTCAAATTTTGCAAGTATAAATATACATGCTTATCAATTGACAATGATTTTTTTATGTGTTTGATGTATTTCAGTTTAAACACCACAACAAAATATGGTGCAATGGCCACAAATTTCTCACCAAAAGGTTGGATGAAAAGATGAAAAATTCTAATAGAGGGATAATTGTAGTATTTCAAGCTATCAATGCTTCCTCTAAAGGTGTTGGCTTGAGGGGGGCTAACCCATGTTCAACGTTAATTAGCCAAACAAATCCCTACACTACTGGCCCTTTTGGCATCAACCCATGGAGCACGGACCCAAGTCTCACCCGAAGCAGTATGGGGGGATGCCGGAATAAATTTTTCGCGCCCTATGATGGTTGTGATGTTGTTTGATTCCCTTTATCCCTTCCTTCGCACAGGTTACTTTTCTCTAGGGCTTGCAAGACTAGCCCTCTATTCCAGCCTTCAGTACCTCCGCAAAAGGGTACGATCGACCTTCACACAGCCCTAACCTACTGTGTAGGTACTTTTGCACTGATATGGTAGCGTGCCGTGCAGATTCCCCAATTAATCTAACTGACTTGCTTATCTTATCAAATAATTATAGTTAACACCGTGTAAACAGATAATCGTAATTATGTTCAATTATTCAACGTAATTGCATTCGTTCGTGCATCACATAAGCATAATAAAGGAAATTCATTCACAACATATCAAGATGCATTACCAGAACAAAGACACATGAATTGCCGAATATTTCTCTTTATTTATATCTTTCAAGTGTGTACAAACTCAGTCCACCCTGCACACACAGCGACAAGGGTCAACGCACTCAGCTGCGGACTTCTACCCTAGGCCTTTGCGCACTCAGCTGCAGAGCCTCTACCTACGCTATGACCCAATATTTAGACTTCTTACTTCATAGCTATGACTCTCTTACATTATTCATCATTATATGTCTCCAAAACTAATTAGAGCTTAGCTCTTTTTATACAATCGCATGGTCCGCGGACCATGGGTAGATCTCTTACAAATGACTTTACTTTACAAAACTAAGGGTGGACTATCCTTTATGACACATAACACCTTCGTGATCCGTGACCACAAAATGCGGAGACTTTACCATTTTATTACAAAATTTAACTCAAACATGGGCTTTTGGCCCCAAAACTACCCTTGGTGGATCTCGCTCCCAACAAGAGGTGACAAACATCCATAACTCTCTGAGAATCGATATTATGGGTATCTGCATGATATACTTGAGTGTAACTTTGAATCCTTAAAAATAGTTTTGTTTGACTTCAAATGGTTTAGGCTACGAATCCTTGAATGTGACCCTCATAGAACTGTTAATGAGCATGCTAACGAATTTACCATGGTTGATACAAGGAATTTTGAGCCAAGATTAGAGCGATATGTTCTTCCAAGACAATGTGAACATGTATTTTATGTAGACATTCCAGGTAAATCGAGTTGGTCATATGTTGTTAGATATGATCCTAGAGGAAGGCCTGTAAAGTATAATGTAGCGAAAGAAGATGAAATTGAAGAAGAAGATGATGTAGAGGAGCAGGGGTTTCATGTAGTGTCAAACGAATATGTCGAAGAAGTTCAAGGAATATATGTTCATCCAGAGAATGTTAATTTGGATGAACTATATGATATTGACATTGTGTCAGGTGAAGAACTTGAATAAGTTGAACCAAATGTAGAAGAGCGTGTTCCAGATGATGATATAGATGATGATGATATGGTGAACCCTTTGTATAAGAATTATGAACTGTTTGATATAGATGATGAGATGGATGAGGAAGAAGATTAATGATATCAAAATGTTGAAAAGTATGAGGTATGTATTTATATGTTTTCAGTTGGTTGGTTCTCTTTCGTTCACCTTAAATTTTTATTTTCCTAGTTTTTGTGTTTGAATGTTACTGCACTTATTTCAAATATATTATAGTAGCTAGATTGGGTATAGGGAATTGAGAGTGATGTAGGGGGAAGGGGGGCATATGAACTTCCACCTTCACGTGGTTAGACTTGTTAAGTAGAGAATAGATTATTCTTGAAACAAAGAGAAGCTCATTTATGTTTATACTATAATTTCCAATTTTCACTTTAATGGTTCATTAAGCAAACGTAGTGGACGAGTTGGGCGATGGGTGAACCAGGAGACATGACAGTGAGGTAGACATGTGAAGTAAGGTTGGCCCATGAATTGAGTTCCCACTAGGGTGTATCATAATGACTTTTAGAAAACTGACTAAATTAATTTTTAGGTGTTAAAAACCGATTTAAAATTGATTGATTATGCAACATGGATGTACTAACAAATGATAATATATATATTTTTTCCATTGATGAGCTAATGATTTTTTTGTATGATTTTCACATCAGGGTGAACTTCCGCACCCTAGATGCACCTTCACGGGGTTGGACCGCCCGGGTGCCCCTAGGGGTATGGCGAGTTGGGAAAGCTAGGACGTGTTCTCGGTAGGGGTGCCCGTCCGATGAGTTGGTGTGTCAACCCGAATTAGAAAGGGGCATCTACACAAAAGAAGTAATGTCAGCCCATGGTTTCCCATGAAAAGAGTTTCCACAAGGGGGTATCATAATGATTTTTATAAAATTAAGTAATGTAATGTTTAGGTGTTAAAAGTCGGTTTATAATTGATTATTGATTATGTAGCATGGAAATAACAACTGATGATATTTTGTTTTCATTAAAGAGCTAATGATTTGTGTCATTGATTAGCACAGAGGTGGGGCACCTGGGCGCCCATGGGGGCATTGCATGCTAGGCACGATAGTTCTCCCAACACCAATGGGGGCATTCCGTGTTGGGCACACCAGGGCATCCGACGCCCATGGGGGCATCGTGTGATGGGAATGTCAGGGTGCCCGACATCCATGGGGATGTTGCATGTTGGGCACACCAAGGTGATCAACACCCATAGGGGCATCACGTGTGGGGCACACCAGGGCACCCAACGCCCATGGGGGCCTCTCGTAGTGGGCATGCTAGGGCGTCGCATGTTGCACACGTCAAGGCGCCCGACGCCGATAGGGGCATTGTGTGCTAGGAACCTAAGGGCACCCGCTTGATAGGGGTGCCTGTGTGACTAGTTTGTGGATTGACCTAACTTGGCAAGGGGAGCCTGCACAAAAGAAGTAATGTCAACCCATGACATCCCATTAACAGAGTTCCTACAAGGTGGTCTCATAATGATTTTTAGAAAATTAAGTAAATTAATGTTTAGGTGTTAAAAGTTAGTTTATAATTGAATTTTGATCATGCATCATGGAAATAACAAATGATACTATTTTATTTTCATTGATGAACTAATCATTTGTGTTCATTTATTTTCACAGGATGGCGAATGCCTGCGACCTGGAAACGCTTGCACGAAGGCGGAGTTCCCGAGTGAGAATGGGAGCATCGCATGTTGGGCATGCCAAGGCACCCATGCGATGATTTGGTGGGTTAGCCCGACTTGGCATGGGGCACCCACACAAAATAAGTAATCTCGGCCAATGACTTCCCATGAGGCTAGTCAGTCCTGATCCGATATTGGCAGTCTTGGTTTGATAGGCAAAGCTCTAAGGTAAGCTTCGGGCTATAACCTATGAGATTTGTCGGTCTCCTCAAGTCTAATCAAAATATCCAATATCAAGGCTCCTCAAGTCAGGCCCACTAGCTTGGGGTCAATATATCATTATAGAATAGGCCTTTAAGGTCTTTTTTTTCAACTCGTTCTAGGTCCTCTCCTAGGCGTCTTCTTCTAACTGGAACATAGAACTATATCTATGCACTTATCCCTTTAAAAATATATCCATAGGATTCCTTCTAAACATGCCTTACGGTGGACTGTTATTTCTTTTCTGATGATAATGATATCTTCTTTCATAAGCTTGATTCTTTTGTTGTAGCGGCTGCAACACCCTCCAAAATTTTGGCCTGCATCCAATTTCGGAGCCTTGCTTGGGTTTTTCCTTGATGTTTGCAAGAACTTAGGCTCATCCCATGAACTCGTGTTGAGTCTTTGTACCCTCCTCTCTTGACCATTCATCGAACATCTTTTAGCATGTTGATCACAAGTCATTTTGTAGCCATGTTCTAGTTATGCACAAAGTTTGTATTCATGTGTATAAGTTGTATTAGCTATGTAAGCATCTATCACACTCACACACGAAGTTGTATGCAATGTCACGCAAGTGTCGTTGCGGTCGTTCAACGATATATCTCAAGTGTCGCACTTGTCGCTCGCACCGTTGGTCAGTCACACTGAGTGTATGTTGCCTCGATGGTTCAAGGTGTCTTGTTGTCGAGTCATGTTGAGTGTGTCTTCACAAGGTCATGCATGTACAAGTTCAATCACTCACACAATTAGTCATTTTTCTGAAACTCTATTGACCAAACCACCCCCCAACATCAGGACCTTCGGTGAGTTGCACTGTTCAGTCTCAACCCTTAGTTATCATCTACTGTTGCCCAAAATTTCACAGAGCTTGAGACTACCCCCTAGGCAGTCTACACTGCGCAATCCTGAATTTGACCTGACCGATTGTCACCGAGAACAACGCAGAAGTTTTTCAGCAAGCCATCTCAATCTATGTTTCCCGTAAGCAAATATATCAATCCTCAAGTCGGTCAACTGGAGAGTTTAACCGGGCACTAACCCCCGGCTCCACTCCTCCAAAAAATAGTGCTAAAGCTGCCAGCATGCTTGACTCCGCTGACATGAAGATAAGGCACCTGGTGCCTATCACTGCATTGTCCTCGAAATTTTCGCAGTTCTATCAGCTAGTCACCTTGTCAACGCCCTGCTGCTCCTCCTGAAAACTGCGCAATTTTCATGGGTTGTTTCCCAACTGTCTGACACCTTGCTCAACCCAGAAACTGCGCAGAGATGTCCTACAGGCCAACCTCCCAACTCTGCACAATTATGGCCAGTAAGCTCCTGCAACTCGTTGCCAGTCTCCCTGGAGAATCTGCACAGTTTTCACTGCGAGTGTCCTCCCTGGAAAAATTGTGCAGATCTACCTTTCAACCGAGTCAAACCCCGTAGACAGTCATTGCTGATCCGAACTGCCCATCTCAGCCTCCCAATGACCTCTGCACAATTTTTCTTGATAGTGCCCGGAGCCCACATCTCGATTTGAAATGTGCTCTATGCAGTTTTAGAGCCTTGTCCTCTCTCTTAGTCAGTTGCACCAAAAAGAAAAAGATAATGCATCATGGTAGACTAGGATATTTTTGGATTTGAAGTTGTCTCGTCATGAGTTATTGAAGATACAGGTACATGGAAGAGACATGGCATGATGATGAATGAGATGAACAAGGAGCGCATGCTAGTAGACTTGTTCTCGAACTGATGAACACATGAAGCATGCCAAGTACAAGCGAAGGAGATACATGCACGTGAAACATCAAGCGAACACCAAGACCATCAAAGACTCTGCACACCTTGCCATGCGTAAGTGAAGCTATGATACACCAAGAGCACATTCATCACTCAACAGCACGACATCTCGACATGAACACCACCGATAGCATGAACATACCATCTCTATCATGTCGAGTCATGTCATGAGTCATCTTGGCCACATCACTACTATGGGCCATACTACTGTAATCAATGTAATGTAACGTGGAAGTCCAAGAGACCTACATGTAAATTCAAAGAGTCATGAGGGATGTCGAACTATCACAAGGGCCAGTTTCACCCTTGGCTATGTTACACTAAAAAATGTCACCTTGACTACTTACAGTTAGTATGGCTAAAATCAACAAGTCATGCTACCCTCTTAGGCAAGTCTCATGCCTCTGTTATCCATCTCAAACTCAAAGAAGAGAGAAAGTCTTGTAAAAATCATGTTTATCTCTGGGGTCGCAGGTTCTCTCTAGCCTTACCTGCGGGGACGCTGACCATGTTCACAAAATCCGCGTCCATAGACGCTCTGTATGTTGAGGGACAGGTGCGTCCCTCTGTAAAAGGCAAAATGCGCGAGTTTTATCTTGAAAAAGTTACTTGTGGTTACTTCTAGAACATTCTAGAGGTCGGTTTGATGAAATGGATGCGCCTCCAGTTGGATCATGTATCTCTATTAAGGGGGAACTTATCCCATCAATAAGGGAGCTATCCCACCCATAGAGGGGGATGATCCCATTGATAGTGGACCTGAATAACCTCTTTACAGCACTATAAATGAAGGCATTGAGCCAGAAGGAGAGGAGGTTGGAGCTATACATTTTCTTTGGGTAAATGCTGCAGGATTTAGGTCTTCCATTAGAGCCTTTGTGAGGAGAGATTGTCTTCACTTGATTCTACTTGGGAGAGGGTGAGCTTTGTCAAAGTAGAGGAAAACCCTTGATGGACCCTGGGAGGAACTTGCACAACACCAAGGCCAGGTTGTAAGAGTTTCTTTGTTTCGTTATTAATACAAACTGGTTTATTTTTCTCAATAGCTTGTGTTAATGAGTTATTTCATGTGTTCCTTGGTCTGCATGTTGAATATATGTTTTATTATATGAAATGCAAGTGCTTGGTAATTGTTTGATTGTTTGTGGTTGCAGGAATTGACTTGAAGGAGGAGCTCATCCGGATCGTCAAGAACGGACTTCAACAACAGCGTTTTGGAATAAGGTAAGCCTAAACACTTGTAGTTTTCATGTTGTAAAAGGTGTATTTAGAGAAAGATCACTCCATTTTGTCTTGTTTGTCATTAGAATGTCTTAGACTTCTAGGAAGGTCAGTCGTGTCCGCACCCTTGACAGATTCCGTGTGACAAATTGGCGACTCCGCTGGGGAATCCATTAATGAGAGAGTCTTTTCCTTTATATGAACTTTGCTTTGAGAAAATCATTTTTATTTTCTGGTTTTTGACTGTGAGAATTAGTATTTGGGTGGCTTAGCTGTAGCTTTAGTTGGCTTTAGTTTTTCTTCTTTTTTCCAGAAAGACGCAGTCTCTGTGTGCTGCACAGTGCGTCCTTGGACGCGCTGTTGTCGACTGCACAGTGCGGGGCCGCACCTGTGACAACGGCTGGCCTGCGTCTTCCTGTAAAAATTAAGAAAATTCCATTTTTGCCTTAAATTACTTTTAGATTTTGTTTTTTCTTAGTGTTTTCTGCCCAGATCCTTTAGTACCCTGTCAAGAATTCTCACCTGAACTCGTTTTGTGAGCTTTGAGTGTTTTAGTGGTTTTCAACGAAGTTTAGACCTAGGGTTTGATTTTTGGAAAGGCTTTGTAGTGACTTTGAGCTTAGAAAGTTGTCCAGCCTTAGATATCTCTGGTTAGTCAACCTTCTTAGAAGTTGAGCCTGCCGTAAAGTCTCCTTGTTTGAGCAACTTGTCATTTGAGTTGTTTTGGGTCAAATTTCGAATTGCTTGTTTTTAAAGTATTGATTTCCATTTTCAAAAAGGACAAAAAGATTAGAATTTTGTTTTGACTAGTTTTTGGTTCTGCAATAAGCTAGTCCTTGATTTGATTGTGATCAAGTAAAACACCTTAGAAATAATCATTGTTAGTTTTGGCCTCGTTAAGATTGCTTAGAGTAAATTTGCCTTTAGTTTGCTTATGAGTGCATTTTCATAGATTTTAA
Source organism: Pinus tabuliformis (assembly GCA_031772625.1). Classification (NCBI taxonomy): domain Eukaryota; kingdom Viridiplantae; phylum Streptophyta; class Pinopsida; order Pinales; family Pinaceae; genus Pinus; species Pinus tabuliformis. Next base: position 2,001,241,029 of record CM062818.1, on the reverse strand, counting down.
GAGTTTTTAAGATTGTTTTTTGGTTATATTAGATTTATTTGCTTTATTAAAAGAAAAATACAAAAACATCTTCTTAAAAGTCTTGTTTCAAGTAGCTTTTTGTTTTCAAAAGAAGAAAAGAGTTTTTTTCGTGCATGTAAAGAGAAGTTATGTTTTTATGCTTGGAAAAGAAAAACGAATTGTTTCTTTGATTGTCTTCAATTAAGAAGTTGCTTTTATAAGGATTGCATTCTCTCAACTTTTTAGTTAAGCAATTCATCGAAAAAGTAAAGTAGTGGATAAATCATTTTAGGTGCATTTTGTAGTGGTTTCGAGTCGAGTCAACATACCACTAGTTTCACTTCCATCACCTTTTGACTTAAGAAACAACCTTAAAAGTAACGCTTAAATTAAAATCAATCTAGTAATCTTTATTTTTCTAGGGCTCTGAAGCACCAACATAGCTTAGGCTAGGGTCTTGGAGTAGGTGAGTACTTAACTCTCCAAGACTACAAAACCAAACAGATAGTCTATCTTGAGTAGAACAAATCCAATTGTTTCAGTTACATTCTGGGAAAGCTCCTCTTAAAGGAGAAACACGAGCTCGTGTCCGAACCAGTGAGGGGATCATTCCTCCCTCGTTGGGAACGACGCCAGGCAGTACGTATTACAAACGGTAAACCTCGGATTAACCATTGTCGAGGAGCCAGGGGTCACTTATCGGTAAACCTTGGATTGTTGTCAAGGAGCCGGTAAGGGGATTGGAGCTTGCTACTCTGCCCTTGCGTGCTGTCGGAGTTTAGACTGTTCCCCCAGGTGTAATTGTTGTGATTGGTAACCTTAGTGGCCATAATATCTAGGATTCTACCCAAGGTGACGGTGGAGGGAAGGTCCCACTGTACCTGGAGCAGACGTCGGTTATACTCACTTGGATTTTCTGGGGGGTTCGCTTCACTTCGAGACGGTTAAAGTGGAGGAACTTGGTCCAGTCTATTCATTAAGCAGGTTGCCGGGGTAACTGTTCCACCCACTATTTCTGTACTGAATCCTGCGAGGTTGGGCCTAATCACCAACTAGCGCTTTTGGTCCGGAAGACTACTGTTTGTGTGTGGTTTGACGCTCTAGATTATTTAGGCGTGTGCTTCAAATTTGATTGGTTCTTTAGAAGACTTTAGGTGGTTTGATTTGAAATTTTTTACTTTGATTTCGTGTGTTGTAGTTAAAATCTTTAATTGTGGCGGAATTACCGAGACAGTCCCGTAGACTTCGGGGCAAGTCTCCTGAGATTGTTACCGGGATAGATTTGTTAAGAAAACTCCGTAAATCGCGGGGTGAATCTCCTGAAAACATTCCGGGTCATTTAGAAGGGTTAAAGGTCCTTGTAACTCCTCCTAGTGGCAGTAGAGTAGGTTCACCTGAAGAAGGAGAATCTTCTTTGGTAGTCCATCCAGATTACCAAAGATTAGAAACAGGTTACAATCCCGAAGCTGTTACAGTTTCCGAGCTTGCTGGTAGTTTTTCATCTGCCAGTGAAACAGGCGAAGAACCTGAAATTTCAGAACCTGTTACTCCAACTCCTAGTGTTCCTGATTCACCAAGAATAGAAAGAATTATCACCGAAAATCTTCCTGTTGGATTAATTGCTATAGAAGAACTTGTTCCAGAGGAAGAAATAGGCGTTTCTGATTCTGAAGATCTAATTACCCTTGATCTAAGGGAGCGTGAATCCATCTTTTACAGTCCTCCTAGAAGTGAGTCTTGGTACCTTGCATTAACCAATTTTTTAGACAACTCAGTAGGTTTTTCTACACCTCGTACTCCGGTTCCACCTAGAGGAATTCATTCTCCTGTAAATATGTCTGGTCAGTCGTCTGTGTTTTCACAAAGTCCTGAATCATTTTTACATGGCGGTCCTTCTGTTCCTACTGGGTATCAGTCACTTTCTGGTACCTTTGCGGGAGCATCTCCTCAACCTGTTGATCATGGGTTATTAGTTGGAAACAGTGGTAATGTACCATTGAGTATAGGTGAAGTTTATATGATGTCAGGTTCAACTCCCATTAACCAACCTCAAGGTGGCCAATTACCGCCTGGGGGGCAACCTTCGTTAATGCCTGGGGGGCAACCTCAAGGTACTTCATTTGTGACTGGGGGGCAACCTCAAGGGTATCAACCCCAAGGGTATCAACCCCAGCCTCAATACGTACCCCAAAGTCAACCTCAGTATCAGTATCAACCTCAAGGATGGCAACCTCAAGGATGGCAACCCCAAGGGTATCAACCCCAAGGGTATCAACCTCAAGGATACCAACCTCAAGGTCAAGGTCAACCCCAGTATTCGTATTTACCTCAAGGTTATCAACCTACGGGTCAATACCCTGGTCAAGGTTATCAACCACCTCAAGGGCAATCATATGGGACTACACCTTACAGTTATCAACCCTATCCTCAATACGGCTATGGATCTCAGTATCCTCAACCTGTTACGAGTCAATACCCTGGAATGTTAACATGGGATCCGTCACAGGGTCAACAGATGTCGCAACCAAGTATACAGTCGGTACCTCAAGCAGGACAACCTGCAGTTCCTGGTCCACCCCAGCAACCGCAACCTGTCCAGTCAAGTGTTCAGACCCCTGTAACTTCTGTAGTTACTCAGCCGCCAATTGCACCGAGTACTCCACCTCACACGGCTGCAGCAACTACCGCTTCATCTACCATGCTTACATCTGGAGTATCGGCAGCTCCGGTTTCTACTGTCCCTGTAACCGCTCCTCAGACATCTGTACCGTTGTCTGGACCCACGGTTCAAACCACAGTCCAGATGCCTGCAGGTCAACCTGGTACAAGTACGGTTGTTACTACTCAACCTCAATTTGTTCAACCTCCGTACCAGGGACAGTATCAACCTGGTCAAGCTGCCCAACAACCGGTTTACCAGTATCAACCGTATCCTGGGTACAATTATCAACCACCTCAACAACCCCAGTACGGTCCGGTTAATCCTGGTTTTCCAGGAGGATATAATATCCCCAATGCGAATCCTGTTCCTAGTTATCCTGGATATCCTCCTCCTGGGGCTGGTATTGTGACTCAGAGTTTCAGAGATCCTAACCGGCAGTTACCATTTATTGCGACTTTAGATTTACCCGACTTGACGCGCCTAACGAACGATCCAATTCAATATCTTCCGTTCTGGCCGCCAATGCCAAATAAGTTGCCCAGCGATATACCCAAGTTCGAAGGTAAGTCTGGAGAGGATCCGTCTAATCACGTGATGACTTACCACCTCTGGTGTGCATCAAATTCCATCTCAGATGATTCTATCCGCTTACGTCTTTTCCAGCGTACACTCATTGGTCTCGCAGCCAAGTGGTACATTGAGTTGCCACGGGCTTCTTTTTACAACTTTAGCCAGTTAGCTACTTCATTCTTAACTCATTTTCAGTTACCAGTCAGATACGATAATGGTACGGAATTATTAACTTCGCTAAAACAATCGACATCCACGTACATTTCTGATCACATCCATGAGTGGAGACGTCGAAGGAGATTAGTGAAAGTTTTTATCCCGGACCAAATTTTAGCTGAATGGTTTGTAAAATCATTATTACCAAGAATTACTGAAGATGTAGCTAAGGCCGGCGTAGTTACTGAGGAGCAAGTCATTGCTCAGGCACAATACCTTGACTTAGTTTACACTCAGTCGGGTACGTTACACGAGAAAATTCCGGATCTTCCAAAGTCAAACCAAATCGCTGCTGCTCCTTCGGGATCTCATGCCGCTGATGGTATGATCGGTATCGTGACTACGAAGAGTAAGAAGAAGTCTTCCAAGACCTCCAATACTCCAATTATCACTTTGCCTGATTCTCCGACAGGAGAGTCTTCTCCTCCTGAACTTACCGCCGACATTCACGCTGTAGAGTCATCTACGGCCAAATCCAAAAACGGTGGAAAGAAGAAAGGAAAGAAGAAGGCTAAAGCAGACAAGGCTCCAAAGGAGAAAACGGAAAAGTCGGAAACTAATGACGAAAAGCGCAAACCTCGTTATCCTTGTCTCATTTGTGAAGAAGATCATTTTACGAGAGACTGCCCTCATCGGGCCGAGGTAGTGAAAATAGTTAAAGGTTCTCCGACTCCTGCTGTGTTAAAGAATCCATTCCCCGAGCAGGAAAATAAGATGATAGGTTCTTCTTCGAATGCCAGTGAAGAACCCATTTTGATGATGTCTCATGTCAGGATTGCGACTCGATCGCAAGATTATGGTAGTAAGGCTCCTGTTGATGGTAAAGAAGCAGAATCTTCTAACTCTAACCCATCAACCTCAGCTCCTGGTTCCGATCCACTACAGATCGAAAAACCTAACCCAGACTTAGTGATTAAGCCGCCCGCCAAGGGTGTACTTCGAAGGTCTGCTTTCAATCCACATGCGAGAGCAGCCCAGAATTACAACATTGTTGAAGACTTAGCTGTTTCACCTTCAGCAATGTCGGCACTCGAAGTGCTGCAATCATGTCCAGCGCAACGAAAATTGCTTTTGTCGGCTATTGGAGCTGTCGATGTTCAGGACCCGAACCTAATGATCTTTGATCTAGAAAGTAGTACACCGCGTCTCCCCCATCAAATGGCTTTCCAAATTCCAGTGATAGTCAAAAACAGGCCTATTCATCGGACTGTGATTGATGAGGGAGCTTCTACGTGTATTATGTCGATTCAATGTTGGAGATCGCTTGGTTCTCCTTCGTTGAACCAATCCCCCACCATCCTTAAGGCCTTTGATGGCCGTGGGTTCCGTCCGTTTGGTATTCTACAAGAATTGCCTATAGGGGTCGAAGGTAAAACCGTTAGTCTGGATGTGGAAGTGGTTGATGCCCCTCTAGACTACAACCTTCTTTTGGGTCGAAGTTGGTCATATGCTATGACAGCGGTCGTTTCATCGGTCTTCAGAGTCATTAAGTTTCCACATAACGGTAAGATCGTGACTATTGATCAGCTGACATACTTTTCATCCGACCCAACCTCTTTAGAAACTATCCAGCATGTTGGTAAAACGACAATCCCTTATAGGGACATTGGTGTAGGTTTAGTTAAGGATTCCGGTTTACTGGGAACTTTTCCTCTCCCTCCACTCAATGCAGACCCTTCGTTCGCAACAATTCATATGATCACGTCAGAAAACATTATTTATGATGATCCTTGGTATGTTCCCTCTGACTCTGAGCTAGACTCACTCGGTGATGTTATGCCGTTGAGTCCGTATGAGATTGCTTATGAAGCTCTTATGTCTTTTACCGACTTTCATTCAACCGACCAAATGAATGTGGTCAGTGAAGAGTCACTTTTCACCTCACCCTTAGAACGGATAACGTTTCCCGAAGAAGTGTCATCTGACGAACAACTTCGCGAAATCCTAAGTGTAGATGATCTACCATGGGACGATCTCCATCACAGATCTTCGTTTTTACCTAAGGATGATGCATTTGAAAATGATTTTTCATCTATCTTTACCGCTGAATATGTCAAAGACGCTCAGGATCCAACGAAACATTCTGATTCAGAGCTGAATTTAGGGAATATTTCTCGTACTATTCCCATTGATATTTCAGTGAAGCCCGGAATCGAGGAGAACATTCATATAGGTGCCGCATGTACTGACGAAGAAATTGAAACTTACAAGGCCCTATTCCAAGAATTCCGCGACGTGTTTGCCTGGTCCTACGAAGAAATGCCAGGAATCGATCCTGCCATTGTTGTTCATGAAATCAAAACCTACCCGGATGCTAAACCCATTCGGCAACGGTTGCGTCAGATTCACCCTCGAAAAGCAGCTGCAATCAAAGCCGAAGTCGAAAAGCTGTTGAAAGCAGGTTTCATTTATCCGATCCCGTTAACGGATTGGGTATCGAATATTGTTCCCGTCAATAAAAAACAAGGAACAATAAGAATCTGTATCGATTATAGGGATATCAATCGAGCTTGTCCAAAAGACAACTATCCTACGCCTTATATCGATCAAATTATTGATGATTGTGCCGGAAGTGAGATGTTTTCCTTCATGGATGGTTTCTCAGGTATAATCAAATCAATATTCTACCTGCCGATCAACCAAAAACGGCATTCATTTGTCCATGGGGGACATTTGCTTATTGCAAATTACCTTTTGGCCTTAAGAATGCCGGTGCTACTTTTCAACGGGCCATGTCTTATGCATTTCATGACATCAAGCACATTGTGCAACCCTATCTCGATGATTTGCCTGCTCATTCTTTACACCGAGCTGATCACCTTGTCCATTTACGAGCAATCTTTATGAGGTGTAGGCATTATCGAATTCGGTTGAATCCCCACAAGTGTGTTTTCTGTATAGAAACAGGTCGATTGCTGGGATTTGTTGTTTCCAAAACCGGCATTCGCGTCGATCCCTCGAAAGTCGAGGCTATCATCCAATTGCCTCCTCCTTCGAGTTTGCGCCAACTCCAAAGTTTGCAAGGGAAAGCGAACTTTTTACGCCGATTCATCCCTAACTACGCCGAGGTCACTAAAGGTTTTACACGGTTGTTGAAACAGAACGTACAATTCTTTTGGGACGAGATTGCTCAACAATCTTTTGATGCACTGAAACACGCGTTGACCCATGCACCGTTATTGCATCCTCCCAACTACAACCAGGACTACTTCTTATACCTCGCAGCTTCGCATTCCACCATTGGAATGGTGTTAGTTCAAGAAGATGAATTCAAGGCAGAGCATGTGATATATTACCTTAGCAGAACCTTAAATCCAACTGAGTTAAAATATTCGCATGTGGAGAAATTGGCCCTGGCAGCCGTTCAAGCTGTCCAGCGTTTTCGTCACTACATTCTTCTCCGCAAAACTACTGTTATTTCGGATTGCAACCCTATGATTTATATCTTGACAAAACAACTGCTAGGGGGCAAGTACTCTAAATGGATCGTCATCCTGCAAGAGTTCGACTTGGAGTTTGAGAAGTCCAAGTCTAAGAAATCTTTAGTCTTCGCGGAATTGATGTGTGATTTCCCGAGTGCTGACACAGAGACTGTGGCAGAGGAGTCCATTGCGGACGAATCTTTGTTTCTTATTAGCACTGTAGATCCGTGGTATGGGGATATAATCATCTATCTCCAAACCCAAACCTTTCGGCCTGAAGCTTCCAAGGAAAACCGTCGAAAAATTCGGTTTCAATCCCAGCAATACAGAATTATTGGAGATACACTTTATCGCCTGGGGGCAGACTTAGTTTTTCGACGTTGTTTAACTCACGATGAGGCTGAGAGAGTTTTGAATGATTGTCACTCTGGAGCATGTGGCGGTCATATGTCTGGGTATGCCACAGCTCAGAAGGTGTTGCGCGCTGGCTATTTCTGGCCGTCTATGTTTAAAGATTGTATCCTTGCCGTCAGAAAATGCCACAACTGTCAAGTGTTTGATCGCAAGATGCGCGCTCCACCTGCTCCTCTCCACCCTATAATTGCCGCTGGTCCATTCGCCAAATGGGGCATTGACTTTATTACTTGTAACCCTCACTCGGCCGGGGGGCATGCGTATATCATCCTTGCGGTTGATTATTTTACTAAGTGGGCCGAGGCGATGCCTACATTCGACGCAAGCGGCAAGACAGCTGCACTTTTCGTATTCAATCATATCATAACTAGGTTTGGTGTCCCACAAGCAATCATTACGGACCATGGAAGCCATTTTCGAAATGTCATGATGACTGAACTTACAAGCCAGCTTGGTTTGCGCCACGATAGCTCTACACCTTATTATCCGCAAGCCAACGGTTTGGTTGAGTCAATCAACAAAGTTCTAGTCGTCATGATTCGACGGATCATTGGTATCCATCGAACGAATTGGCATAACATGTTATTTTCGGCACTATGGGCATATCGAACTTCAGTGAAAAATTCAACAGGTTTCACCCCTTTTCAGCTAGTTTATGGCTTAGAAGCTGTGTTACCTATTGAGTGCGAAATCCCATCACTTCAAATGGCTGTCGAATTACTTCCAGCTACTTCCGAAGAGGAGAAACGGTTGTTATACTTAGCTAAATTAGATGAGACTCGACGTGACGCTACTTTAGCTATCGAGACTCACGCGAAACGAATGAAAGCTCAGTACGATAAAAATGTAACCCCTCGAAGTTTTTCGGAAGGAGACCTAGTACTATTATATGATCAAGCTAACGATAAGCTAGGTGCTGGAAAATTCGTTCCCATGTGGCATGGGCCCTACATTGTAAAGCGAAAGCTAGCAAAAGGGGCTTATGAGTTAGTTGATTTTGATGGGGACTCTTTGGGCAAACCCAGAAATGGACTTTACCTAAAGAGGTATTATGCTTAAAATGATGGATGGAGAAATTTTTAGATAGGTTAGATTTCCTTTCTAGCTAGCAAGTGTGTTAGTTTAGTCAGTGTGCTTAGCTTAGCAAGTGTGGTTTTTCGTCATTATTTTGGCTCATCTTGGTTTTACTCTTGATATTGTAGATGTCGACGCCTCTCCAAACATACATTGGATTTGCTGATGGTGCTTGTCGTAGTACACGGAATATCTCTTCCGCAGCTTGGGTTATCTATTCGCCCTCTGACGAGTTAGTTTCTATGCATGGGGTAAGCCTCGGTCAAACAACGAATAACATTGCAGAATACAGTGCAGTGGTTGAATTATTATCCGAATCTATTTCATTTGGAATTCGACGTTTGATAGTGAGGTTAGATTCTGAACTTGTTGTATTACAGCTTAATAGAGTTTATGCCATTAGAAATCCTGTGTTATTAAGGTTGTTTTTGAGAGTGCGTCTCTTGGAACGTGAATTTGATTACATTGAATATCAACATATTCCAAGGTCTTTGAATACATTAGCAGATGCAATTGCTTCTCAAGTGTTGGACAGACATTTATAATAATCATGCAAGTAAATTTAAAGACATTTCATCATACATGTTAAACAAGATAAGCCGATAATAGTGATATATAGATATAGATAGAAGTGTGTCCAAAAATATATACATCGTCTTCGATCATAGGTTTAACACACCTTATGATCGGCAAAATGATAGTGCAAAAAGTCAAAAATGTCACATGTGACTACAAAAGTGACTAGTCAATCACTGGTGGTGCTCTCTGTACGACACCACTGCGCGGGCTATCTTGCGCAGAAATCTCCTAAACGGTCCAGGGACTGCACCACGAAGCGCTGAAGCCTCATTGGAATATCATCCATAGTAGTCTCAGGTATATCTGCCGTGAGACGCTCTAGATCATGCTCCAAATCGGCTAGTACTTCTGCTGTCGCATCCTGTAAGGCCGGTGCCGGTGCAGCTGGATGTCGTCTGTCGTAAGGCCGGAGATTGGCTGGACGCTGTGGTCCAACATCTGCATTTTTAAAATTTTACTGTTACTTTGAGACGATATATATGAAAAATAAAAAATACATAATTAGAAAACTTGTGAAAATGAAAGTACCTCTGTCATCCCATTGTTCTCCCTGTGGAAGAACCATGTCCGGATCACCTCTGAAATCCATTCCGGCATATGGAAAGTCTTGTATCACAAAAAGCTGGCCCTCTAGCCAGTCGAAGTAACTGTCTGAGAATCGAACCACTGCAGCACCCTCGTCAGGATGCCGGGCCATCACCGCAACCCATCGAACAAGCTTTGGCTCCCGAGGACCCAAGTCATCAACAGTGAGTTGCTGAGGGATCAGCATAGGAACTCTCTCCAAGGCAAAGCTCACGACTAGAGGCCCATATCCAAAAGTCTTTAGTCGTCCGTTCTTTGCCTTGGTTAGTTGGCTCTTCATATGAGCCGACACAGCTTCGCACCAGTTGAAGATGGTGCCTTGGTAACAGTCAACTGCCATCCGCATTTGGGATCCGGAGGCAATGTGCAAGGCGGCCGCGCCACAAATCCTAGTGACCGTAAATGCAATAACTCTAAGTTCCGCCAGAGCGATGTGCTTTATCTCCACGCCTTTTTTATGGCGAGTCCCTGGTCTGCACCACTCCTCGCGGAGATCATCAAGGGATTGGCCACCCGGCCTGGTCCCCGCAAGGTTGAGTTGCTCACCTCTGTTTGGCAAGCCAGTGAGAAAGTATACATCCGAGGGCTCTATCTCGAGCTGGTGCCCTCCAATGTAAAAGCATTGATCTTGAACGTTCCATCGCTCAACTAGCCATTCCAAAAATCTTACCTGGCCCCTCATGCCCGGTATGGTCCAATATTTGTACAATCCACATGTTCTTAAGGCATCCAGAGAGGGTTGGTGGTTAATCGCAGCTTCATCGTCTTCTACGTGCTCTCTCTCTCTCCAGTCTAACATGTTTTGGGCCCTGCACATCAAAAGAGTCAATTAGAAATTAATTTGAGAAAATTTGGTGGTTTTTTGAGAGAGTTAGGGTTTTGAAATGCGCCCTTTGCGGAAGACGCACCCCGGCTTTTTAGCACAGGGCGTCCGGACGCAGCTCGCCTGAAGGCGGACTGCGTCCCCAGACCTTTTTCCCGTGTGAGAAAAAGTCGGGGGACGCGGCTCACCCGAAGGGCACCTGCGTCCGCCGAGGGGCGCATTTTGAACCCAAAACCCCCCCAAAAAATGAAACAGAGACCAAAAACAAAAAACTAAACGGATAAAAATGAAGAGTGGGATGTGTAAAATACCTCGGTGAAGCGGCGTTCGATTCCGACGGTCAGATTTTCCGCAGCAACCACGGGAAGTTTCTTGTCAAAAGCTCCTTTTTCAACCTCAACAGTGAAACGGTAAAAATGACATGGTAAAAGGTCTTTTTATAGGTTTTTTGGATGAATTAGTTCATTTTTTACCATGAAAAGATGTTTTCAAATGTATTTTTGCCTATTTTAAACAGGTATGAGTAATGTGTCGCTTTTGTGCAGGACGAAGGGATTTCAAGGGAAATTGTAATTTTTCACAAACAAAATTTCAGAGTCATCTTTTAAGCCCTTTTCTGACTCCTAAAACATGAAAAGATCGCCGAGTGTTTCTTTTTCACTCGTTAAAACGGAATTAAAAGACGGTCCCCTTTTAGCTCTTTTCTGACCGCAAAATCAGGAAAAGATTGCCGGGTTTTTGTCGTTTCAAACTCGATAAGGAAATAAAACGACGTGTCTTTGATCGCTTTTTACTTTTCAGGTCAACGATACTATTATGAAAGTACTCCTTGGTCGCAAGATCAAGCGGTTCCCCCAGGTATTATTTTATACTTTTTCGGGCTTGAGGGACACAAATATACGAAAAAGTTCAACGTGGAGTTTCCTTAAGTTTTTCAGACTCTCTAAAATTGAAAAACGCCGAGTTTCTCCTATACTGGGCTCGTTAAACTTTTACAGTAAAGGACCTGTTCAATTACAAACAGGAACGAACCACTCCTTCCTAGGGTTCGCATTTAAACTAGGTTGGACTCGTCCGAAGGATGAGCTTATAATCAAGCATATGTTATCCTCCTCAAGCTTGTTAAAAATAAAGAGGTACTTGCCAGAAATGGTGGGGGAAAAAAGAGAAGAATGAACCTATTTGTCACCTTTTGCCTCAGAAGAAACTTTATTACCGCTCTTGAACACGACACTTTTCATTCACCTGGGTTGGGAAATCTTTTACCTCACAGTTGACTAAATCACTTTGAAAATCTTTAACCGGGTTCAGGGATCAACTTTGAGTTATTCGTCACCAAACCATCTGTTGTGTCGTTATGTGTTCAAGAGGTCTGCAAGCAAAACTTTCATCTGCAAAATACTTGTCATCCATTGACCATCCCTGAGTCAGTCCTTACAGCAACATTTCTTCAACTTGAACAATGATTTCGTGTTGCGGGCTTGCCTGCAACGGGTCGCTTTCTATCGACATCGACACATTATCTAGAAAGATGACTTAGGAATCGACAGTACCTTGAAGTCTGCATGCATCAATGGCAGGTTTCTCGCCTTTGACGTCAGTTTACATCATTGACTTTCGATCAGAGGATTCCGTGAAGTGTTCGACATCAAAACATCTATTCACATTTCACGGGTTGTGCTTGGTACTTTGAGAACCATTGACATTACTGGTGGTTTCTCTCACACTTGTTAACAGTTTACATCATTGACTGGTAATCAAGTGGTTTCTACCATGTTCGACATCGAATCATTTAATCACATGGCTAGAATCGTACCAATTCGGGAAGTAGAAGTGAAGACCCTGGATCTAGTTTCTACCATCCAGGCTGCGAGGAGTTTTGTATTCATTGTCTATGTAGACTATCATAAACAGATGGCTGCGTCCATACTGTGTCTACAAAAGTCTATAAAAATAATGTACTGCAAGATCATTCCTGTATCAGGATAGTTAGTCCATTAGTTAAAGTTTTGAATCTGAGTATGGGAATGCCTACCTCAGTGATGATATAATCTTATCCATGTATTTTGTGTTGAAAATTGCAGGTTCCAACCAGGCCATCCACAAGGCAATCCTTGAAATGATAAAGCGCTTCACCCTTCCTAGAATTACAAAACCCTATTCTATTCCAGGCTTCGCACTTTAGGGGGCAATCTGTTACACTAAAAAATGTCACCTTGACTACTTACAGTTAGTATGGCTCAAATCAACAAGTCATGCTACCCTCTTAGGCAAGTCTCATGCCTCTGTTATCCATCTCAAACTCAAAGAAGAGAGAAAGTCTTGTAAAAATCATGTTTATCTCTGGGGTCGCAGGTTCTCTCTAGCCTTACCTGCGGGGACGCTGACCATGTTCACAAAATCCGCGTCCATGGAGACGCTCTGTATGTTAAGGGACAGGTGCGTCCCTCTGTAAAAGGCAAAATGCGCGAGTTTTATCTTGAAAAAGTTACTTGTGGTTACTTCTAGAACATTCTAGAGGTCGGTTTGATGAAATGGATGCGCCTCCAGTTGGTTCATGTATCTCTATTAAGGGGGAACTTATCCCATCAATAAGGGAGCTATCCCACCCATAGAGGGGGATGATCCCATTGATAGTGGACCTGAATAACCTCTTTACAGCACTATAAATGAAGGCATTGAGCCAGAAGGAGAGGAGGTTGGAGCTATACATTTTCTTTGGGTAAATGCTGCAGGATTTAGGTCTTCCATTAGAGCCTTGTGAGGAGAGATTGTCTTCACTTGATTCTACTTGGGAGAGGGTGAGCTTTGTCAAAGTAGAGGAAAACCCTTGATGGACCCTGGGAGGAACTTGCACAACACCAAGGCCAGGTTGTAAGAGTTTCTTTGTTTCGTTATTAATACAAACTGGTTTATTTTTCTCAATAGCTTGTGTTAATGAGTTATTTCATGTGTTCCTTGGTCTGCATGTTGAATATATGTTTTATTATATGAAATGCAAGTGCTTGGTAATTGTTTGATTGTTTGTGGTTGCAGGAATTGACTTGAAGGAGGAGCTCATCCGGATCGTCAAGAACGGACTTCAACAACAGCGTTTTGGAATAAGGTAAGCCTAAACACTTGTAGTTTTCATGTTGTAAAAGGTGTATTTAGAGAAAGATCACTCCATTTTGTCTTGTTTGTCATTAGAATGTCTTAGACTTCTAGGAAGGTCAGTCGTGTCCGCACCCTTGACAGATTCCGTGTGACAGGCTATATATACCCCTCATTTGTACATGAAAAAGACTTTTCACTTTGGCTCCTCCCACATAGCCTTGAGAGTTTGTAGTCTTTTCTTTGAGGAGCGAGCATTGGTGCCAAAACCTCACTATCAGGGTTAGTGATGTATGGTGTACTGATATGTCTTAGATCTTTCACTTAATTCAAAAGCCTGCTAACAGGCCGGCACGTTTTCACACATGTATTGTATTCATTTGTAAGACTATTCTTTAGACGTTTGTAATGCATGTTTCTTTAACCTGTATTAAGACATTTGAACTATTTTGGTTGTTCTAATACATATGCTTTCAAAAATATGTTGTATAAGTTGTTAACATTGTCTCTCTCGCATGGACTATTCCACCAAACACTCGACAGAACCATTAAACTTGTTATAACGATCACCACACTCGTGTGGACTATTCCTCTGGTTATTGTACGTTCTATCTGTTCATTGTGTGTTGTGATTTTCGTATCTGTGTGGACTACTCCGATGGAAGTTGCGCATGTCTTTCTGTGTTGTATGTCTCTAACAGAGTTGGGACTATTCCCTTTCGACTTGAGACTCACTCCCACCCTCTCCCTCTATGGTGAAAGAAACTTGACACAAGTAAAACTAAGCACTCACTAGGCACGCGAACCTCATTGTTAGAAGACAAAGCAGACCACTCTCATGCATTGACAAGCAAGAGCTAAGGCAAGCTTTTAAGATAATGGAAACCAATCCATCATACCAAATGGGACTCCTACACCAAATGGTGTGAGGTCTAGTTGGGACTTCATACTGGCGTGATCTCCTGAATGTTAGTGGGTCTAACACCGTCAACATTTTTGGCGCTAGAAGGAGGGCCGCGAGTTTTTTATGGCTGAATTTCCTCTCACCCCCACTCATCAATCATCTGGTCAAGGCAGTAACTCGCACTCCCTCTCACCTACGCGCAACTATGAATTTGGTCACTCCTCACCTCCCAGACGTGAACATGAAATTTCATATCAACACCTCCACTCTGTCTATCCCATCACCCATCAGCTTTCCAAAGAAGTCAAAATGATCCCAAGAATACAAGATCTTCCATACGCATCAAGGAAACCGAAGACCACTCCCACAGGAGTTGTTGTATCATTAGTGGAAGAAGAAATTCCTGCCTCACTCGAAGGTCTGGCAGACGCTGTTGAGAACGGAGAGGAACCTCCAATCTTCCAATAGGGAGAATGAGACACCATCGTGATCTTGGGGTCAGATTCCGGTACAGGAGGCGGAGGGGAAGTCAGCGAAGGAGGCAGAGGCAGAGACGAACCAACAGACTGAGAGCTGGAATTGTCAGATTCTGAAGAAGAGGAGGAGGACAAAGAAGAAGAAGACATGGCTGACCAAAACTTGGAATGGATGAATTAGGGACCATTAGCTCTCTCGGGTGATTTTCACAAGATGCCAAAGCGTTAAGAGAGAATGCTCACAAAGTATGACCCTGAAAAAGCATTGAAGGCAGAAGATCACTTGGATAACTTCTACCTACAGCTGCAGACACTCGAGGTACGGTACAACGATGTTGCATGTAGATTGTTTATGTGTACCTTTGATGGTCACGCAACAGTATGGTATCATAGCCTTCCTGTCAACTCCATCCATAACTGGGGTATGTTCAAATGGATGTTTCTGGAAAAATTTTCTAATCACAAGACCCCAGCCATGTTGCTCAAAGAGTTGGGCAGTCTGAAGATGGAGGCGAAAGAAAAGGTAAAATATTTCAATCAGAGGTTTTTACTCATATTGATAAAGTTTATAGTAGACACGAAACCTCTTGACTCCATCACTGTCGACTACTATACATCTGCACTTCCAACCAATATTGCGTTGTTCATCAAGCGAGTTGCAAAACCAACGTTATTAGAGAAATGCGAAGAGGCGATTGTTGTGGAGAAAGACTTGCGCACAATTAGAGTCATCAAGGATGATGAACCAACCAAGGACTCCAAAGATGTGCGCAGGAAGCTCCATGTTGTGGCAAGAAAGGGTAATGACAAGGAAGAAAGTGACATTGAAACCCTTACTCGTCTTGTCAAGAACTTGACAACAGAGGTGTCCGAGCTGAAACAACAAATGATCGACACATCTGCGAGCAGTTGGCCTCCCAGATAATAGAAAGGAAGCATTTCATCAGGCAACAACCACTTCCCAGCTAAAACTAAAGAGAGCTCCAACTTAATGTTCCAGATAGAACGGTGCACCAATGACGATTTTTCCTCATTCCATGAAGATGATCACCCATAAGGGTCTTGTTTGGAATGGAAATGAGTTGCGGACTCAGTATCCAATCACGCACTAAATGGTGTAGGTAATACGCAGTGCCAGCTGAGTGACACAGACAATGATAAAGATGTTGCACGTGATGCGGTACCCAACACTGGGCAAGTGGTCAACATGTATCAGTGCTCGCAAGTAGCACAGAAAATGGGTACCAAGAAGTAGACCCAAAAGAAAAATGGTCAATACAATCTCAGAAGTCAAGGGGCTCCCCTTACATTTGAGAAAATGCGAGAAAAGCTTGAACTGTTAAGGAAGGTTGATCCACCAGCCGTCCAAAAGCAGAAAGTGCCAAGCAAGCCCGGTAAGACAACAACGAACAAGAGTATGTCCATGAGAAGCAAATTACAAAACACTCCGCCGGACAGTACAAACACGAATCTCACCTCGAACATATTGGTGATTCTATCTGCTCTTGACTAAAACATTGTGGAAGACATGAAGAAAACTTGTGCAAACATCTCTTTGTTCGAGTTAGCTAAGATTCAAAGTCAACTGGATATTGTGTTGCACGCTCTGGGGCAAACATTTGTAGATAGCACAACCTCTACTAGCAAGGGAGCAAGCACATCTCTCGATTCACTCACAACTGTGATCAACACAATCCAGATGGAAGAAGAAAACTCTGTTTTCCCTCCATTCTTGCTTTCATTATAAATGTTTAACTGCAATGTTCACAATTGTTTGGTTGATTTTGGCGCATCACCCAACGTCATGCCACTCTCCATCGCCAAGAATATCAATGTGCAATGGATCAAGACATCTGCGCAGATCATCTGACTCGATCAGACATGCGTACTAGCCATTGGTGAACTTCAGGGTGTGATCATCCGATTATCTCATGACGACTGAGTTCACCAGTACATTAACATTGTTGCTGTGGACATACCGGAAGCATATGGCTTACTGTTCAGTAGAGACTAGTCCAACAAGTTGAATGGGTACTTTGCTATAAACTGGTCACACTTGTGGCTTCCATACCAGGGCCAAAACAATCAGATCCAAGTGTTATATGAGAGATACATGAGACACAATATCACTCCCATCAATGGTGAGAACGAATCGTTTTCTTTCGCAGAGCTCATTTTCAGAAACTACCTTTTCGAAACAACGATGGGGTGCTATCTCGCACAACTAGCTCCAACCCCACCATACACGTAGTTTGGTCACCTTCCTTGCCCAACTGATGGAAATGAAACCTATATAGCACATTGTAACACTAGTAGCAGCACTACTAGCAGTAGTAGTATTAGCAATAGCAGTAGCACAAGTGCGTCAAAATTTTTGGTCAATTTCTATGTCGATTAGGCTAAAACTGATCCACATTAATCTGTGACATTGTTGCCAATTTTCTATATTTCTTTTATGAGTACCCTACTATCTAGAAGGTGCAGACCTCAGGGCTACATCCAAAGCTTGCAACCTCTGTTCTTTTGGTATTTATCTTTCATAAGCCTCAAGAAATAGGCTTACTTCTACGATCCCATCATAATAAGGTAGGTTACATACCTTGGAGGTTATGCAGTGAAGTGATTTTGTGGTAAAGACTTCATATAACATGTTCTACAAATTTTCCAGTTCTTCCTCAGAATCTGAAGTACAAGATCCGTCTTGTTCCCAACCCAATTTTCCATCTGCATTAGGATTAATCCAATCCTCCTCCTTAGATGTTATCTAATAAATGTTGTCGACATTTGCGCCACGGTATTCATCCTGGACAGTCTCTGTATAGCGCATTCCTTCTGAGGGGTCTAGAGAGACGATGACCCACATATCATCTCTGTCAAACACCATTTGTCTCTTCTTCAAATTGATTATTGCCAAATTATCAAAAGCCCAATAAAATCCGAGCAATGTCAGATAAGGGTGGCTATCATCTACAATTTCAATCACTTCGAATTCTACAATGGTTCAGACTCCTTGGATGTCTACTATGACGATAGGTAACCTTATCATATGGACGATATTTTGTTGGTTAGCCATCCGCAATTGTATTGGAGACCATTCCAACTTCGGTCTTCCTATTGACTCCCAAGTTTGCTTAGGTAACACGTTGGAATGAGATCCTAAATCCACGATTACTTGATCCATATAATACTCCCCAATCTGCGCTCTCAGGGTCCAACCCTAACCCCTTTATTTATGTAATAAGCCTAATGGGACAAGTCATAGTCATAGTTAGTTAGAGAGTAAATAAATCCTACATTAATAATTGTAAGTGGTTGACCCGCATTAGATAAAAGGGACCACAGTTAGTTGTAAATGGGGCATAGTTTACAAAAAAAGTGGTTAACCCGTGTTATGCAAGGGACCACTAGTAGTTAGGGTTTTGGATGGAATTTAGCTATAAATAGTCTTTGTTAGTAAAGGAAAGATCATCGAGTCTTATTGTAATCGAGCTCTGCTCTGTTGGAGGTTGCCCCCTTGAAGAGGCAAGTGAACATTAAATCTATTTCTAAATAATAAAATACTTGTTGTTTTTCTCATTTTATTCTATGTTCTGGGCTATATTTCTTCACATTTATGGTATTATGGAATTTCTCGTAGGTCAAGAGGATAACAAGTGGTATCAGAGGTCTTTCCAGGGCTAGTTGTGCCTTCAATTTTCGCAGATATTTTTTTTTAGGCTAGAGATGTGTTTCGACCTTTTTAAACCACGGGATATGTTGTTGAGCGCATAAACCTACGGATTTGGGGAGGCATGCACGCATGAACTACAAGAGGTGGTCACGCTTGTTGGAATCACTCGTAACCCCTGTGGGTCACCTTCAAGTAGTAGTGCATTAGACAAAACCATGCACAGACTGCATTTCCATGTACCCTTAGGTATATCGGAAGCCCCCTAGGCTCACCTAAAACCTAGCCTTAGGTAAGTCATTGGTCATCTTGCCGCTACGTTACACTAAGAACAATTCTTGAGGAGATTACTCGTGTGTACAATAGGGTAGTCGGGTAGTATGGATAAGGGTATGGTCTATCCTCCTTAGTTATTGCCCTTGAAGATTACACTGAGTACTATTGTTGGACCCCTGTGTATATTGCGATTTGTAGCACCTGACACTCCTTTGTGACCATATTTCCCTCTGCTATCTAAATATCGCCCACTACCTTATCTTCCAAATCAAATCCAGCAGTTCGAGTTCTGCCACTGCAGTGAAAATCAAATCTAGCAGAAGTGGTTCTACTGCCTTCGTACAAATTAGATCCAATAGTTTAGTTTCTGTCAGTGTCGTGCAACTCATATTCAACAGTTGGGGTTTCACAGTGCCGATCAGACTCGTTTTGTAGTGAGGCTTGCTACTAATACAGTCTAGGCCCTATTTTCACAAGACATTGGGCAGGATCAAGTTTTCTAGAATTCATCCACTACAGTATTAATCAACAAGGAGTAAAACTCGATACACTTGCAATATACTTATCCCATAAGCTTTAGGACGACAATCTGATCATAGTAGTACCATTCACTTGTTAGCCTCAATTTTCTGGTGGTCCCAGATTTTTCCGAAGTGACTTCAAGTGACCCCCACCAATAGATTCCTGAACTCACCCTCTTTCCATGAAGGCTACTCTTAAGTAATTGACCAGAGTTTGTGTATGGTAGGTACCATATCTCAATTCATCTCCTATGAGAAGATCAAGGTCCTTGAAAAAAGTTTGGATGAGTTCCAGGGCAATATGGACCGAATCACCTCACAACTTTCACTGCTCACCAATATGAAAATTTTGGATGAGTTCTAGGGCAATATGGACTGAATTACCTCACAACTTTCACTGCTCACCAATATGATGCAGAGGTCTCATCGAGAGGAGCATAGTGTTGATGAACACCTCAAAGGAGAATCTAGCCATCACATTCACTTCCATGGAAATCACCAACATTCCCACCCTCGGCCACCCAAGCTAGACATGTACAAATTTGATGGTTCTAATCCTACAGTATGGGTAGCACAAATGGAACAATATTTCTCCCTTAATGATATCTGTGAATATAAAACTAAACTACGTGTGGGAGCCCTTTACTTGGACTAAGAGAGATGGAAATGGTGGCAGTGGCATTAGAAATGTTATCTTGGGAACATAACTTGGCACATGTTCTCAAAAGCCCTATGTGACTTCCTTGATAGGGAATTTAATTTTTTGGGTCGTCTCACTAAGCTTCGACATATAGGCATAATAAAAGACTAAATTGAGGCCTTTGAGACATTGGCCGTCAAAACTGACAGTCTAGGAGATGACTTCTACTTTGAGTGTTTCATCAGTGGTCTCAAAGAAGCCATCCAAGCCCATTTCTTGATGCACTGCCTAGCTACGTGGATGGACGCCTACAAAAAGGCCATCGAGGTGGAACTCGCCTTAGCTTCTTAGTCCACTCATCCAAATTTCGTAGCTAAGGGGCATCCCACCCAGGCTCAGGGCCCTAACCAAACACTTAAGGTTGAAAAGGTGTCTCTAACAAAAATGGCTGAAAGATGAAAACAAGGATTGTGCAACTATTGTGATGACAAGTACTCCCCGGGGCATAAATGTAAGGAACCAAAATTCTTTCAAATTGATGCTACTAATAACAGATCATCTGAGGAAGCCCCACCCCTTGGGGGGCCCAAGGATGAAGTTGAGGAAACCCACCCTGACAATGATCTCACAGCTACACAAGATGAACCAATTATCTCACTACATTCTTTGGCGGGCATTTCTTCACCTCAAACTCTCAAAATCTAAGGCTTTCTTAAACATTGATCAGTAGTGGTATTGATTGATAGTGGTAGCACTCATAACTTTATCCATAAGCGAGTCGTCGAAGATGTTCATTGTTTTTGGTGTGCAGTCTCTAATTTTCAAGTCCTTAATGCTGATGGGGGGACAATGAAATGTGAAGGCCGCTGTGAAAATATTAAACTTCAAATGGGAGACTACCACCTAGAGACCCACATGTTTTCTATTGAAATGGGTGGTTGTGACATTTTCTTGGGTGCTAAATGGTTTGCACACTGGGCCCGATCACAATCGATTTCCAGGAGTTATATATGAGCTTTAAGCAGAACGACCACACTCATACATTACGTGGACTCTAGGCATGTACTCCTACTACCATCAGCTCACATCGAGTGGAAAATATTTTGAAAAAGGGCCATCTCAGAGTCTTCACCCAATTTAATGCCATCTAGGCCATTGAATCCACTACTCCTCATATTCATCCTGAGATGCAACAAGTCTTGGACCGTCACCAGTAGGCATTTAACAAACCTAGAGAGCTTCCACCCTCTAAGAGTGAACATGATCATAGCATCCCTTTGGTCCTAGGGGCCCAACTGCCTAATGTGCACCCATACCAATATCCTTTCGCCCAAAAGAATGAAATTGAAAAAATCATCAATGAACTCGAAAATGATGTTATTCGGCCCAACATCAGTCCTTATTCATCACCAGTGGTCATGGTCCTAAAGAAATATGGAGAATGGCGCATGTGTCTGGACTTTCGGGCCCTCAACAAGCTCACTGTCAAAGACAAATTTCCTATTCCAGTTGTTGATGATCTTCTTGATGAACTACATGGTGCTCAATTATTTACCAAGCTAGATCTTCGCTCTGGCTATCACCAAATATGCATGAAGGAAGTAGACATTCCCAAGACTACCTTCTGAACTCATGAAGGCCATTATGAATTCTTGGTCATTCCATTTGGTCTCTGTAATGATCCATATACTTTACAAAGCCTCATGAACCACCTGCTGAAACCATATCTCCAAAAATTTGTCCTCGTCTTCTTTGATGACATTCTCATCTACAACCTAACATGGGAAAAACATCTTCATCATGTAGACTTGTTCTTGCAACTGCTCTGAAATCGTAATATATTTGTCAAATTGTCCAAGTGCTCTTTTGGCATGGAAGAAATCGAGTATTTGAGACACATTGTTGGTCGTGAAGGAGTGAGGGTTCATCCAAAAACGATATAGGCAATGCAAGATTGGACCCAAGCAAACACATTGAAGATTTTGAGGGGATTCTTGGGTCTCACTGGCTATTATCGCAAATTTGTCCACAATTACGGTTGCATTGCTAGACCCCTCACTAATCTTCACAATAAAAAATAATTTCTCTGGACTGATCCAACTCAACAGGTGTTCCTGGCTCTCAAACAGGCCATGTGTTCCACTCCTGTATTGGCCCTACCAAACTTCACCAAACATTTTGTGATTGAATGTGATGCTTCTGGTACTAGTATTAGTGTTGTATTAATGCAGGAGGGTCAACCATTGGCCTTCACCAGCCAACAACTGAGTGGAAAACATCTTGTTCACTCTACCTATGAGAAAGAAATGATGGCCATCTTACATGCAGTAGACAATTGACGACCATACTTGTTGGGGTGACGTTTCCAAATCCGCACGGACCATCAAAGCCTAAAATATTTTTTGGTGCAACGTCTATCATCGCCACAGCAAAATAAATGGCTAACCAAAATGCTGGGATATGATTATGATATAATTTACAAGAAAGGGCGTGACAATGTAGTAGCTGATGCTTTATCGCGCCAATTTGAGGATGAAAGAACCCTGCTATCAATCTCTCTTCCCATACCAGATTGGATTGAAGAGGCACACAAGGAATGGTTCCCACACCCCTCTCTCTCCCAACTTATTAATAACTTGAGAGAAAATCATAATTCCTTATTCGACTACTCTTGGAAGGATGATATTCTTCGCTACAAGGATCGAGTAGCTATATTGCCGACATCCACCCTCAAAACCCGCACTTTGGAAGAGTTGCATTCATCTCCAACTGCAGGAAATTTAGGCTTTTAGAAGACTTATGCTCATGCTCGTCATTCTTTCTTTTGGACTGGCATGAAAAATGACATTCTTAGTTTTGTATCTGAATGTGATGTGTGTCAACAAAACAAAGGAGAAACAATCAAGTTACCGGGAACATTACAACCATTTCCACTCCCTGCCTCTGTCTGGATGAATGTTTCCATAGATTTCATCATTGATCTCCCAAAGTCAGGCAACAAATCCATGATCATGGTGGTTGTGGACAAACTTTCTAAATATGCTCATTTTTGCGCTCTACCCCACCCATTTACCCCCACTTTGGTGGCTCAAGCTTTCATGGACAAGATCTTCAAACTGCATGGCATGCTGACTTCCATTATGTCTGATCGCGACCCCACTTTCACCAACAAATTTTGGCAAGAAATTTTCAAGCTACAAGGCATGCAACTCCAACTAAGTACCGCTTATCATCCCCAAATTGATGGTCAAACAGAAGCAGTCAACAAACTTTTGGAGACATATCTAAGGTGCTTCACTTCAGAAAAGAAACATCAATGGGTATAGTGGCTACTTTAGCTGAATGGTGGTATAATACTAACTATCATGAAGCCACCAAGATGACTCCATATGAGGCAGTGTATGGTCAACTCCTACCTTCACCTATTTCTTATATCCTTGGATGTTCTATGGTGTGGGTCATTAAACAACTCCTACAGAAATGTGCTACCATGATAGCTCATCCCAAAGATAATCTACATCAAGCTCATACTCAAATGAAGCAACATGCAGACCACCATCGCTCTGAGTGCACATTTCAAGAAGGGGATCACGTATTCCTGCGACTGCAACCATATAAGAAAACATATCTCAAAGAAAAGGGCTTCCAGAAACTAGGACCAAAATTCTATGGACCTTATCAAATACTTCAACGCATTGGAGTAGTCACCTACAAACTGGCCTTGCCACCAACTTCAAAAATCCATCCGGTCTTCCATGTATCATGCCTCAAGAAAGTGGTGGGGAACAATTGCAGAATTCAAACTAGTCTACCTGAATTAGATGAGGAAGGCTCACTCTGGCCCCAACCAGAATAGGCCCTCGATACCCGTGAAAGACATCTCTCACGCTGCACGATCAACGAAGTCCTCTTCAAGTGGAAAGACACCTCTCCAGAAGATGCGACCTGGGAACAAGCCACTATTCTTCAGTGGTTTATGTAGCTTCAGCCTTGACAACAAGGATACTTTTGATGGGGGAGGGCATGTTAGGGTCCAACCCTAACCCCTTTATTTATGTAATAAGCCCAATGGGCTGAGTCATAATCATGTTTAGTTAGAGAGTAAATAAAGTCTGCATTAATAATTGTAAGTGGTTGACCCGCATTGCATAAAAGGGACCACATTTAGTTGTAAATGGGCCATAGTTAACAAATAAAGTGGATAACTCGTGTTATGCAACGGACCACTAGCAGTTAGGGTTTTGGATGTCATTTAGCTATAAATAGTCTTAGTTACTAAAGGAAACATCATCAAGTATTATTTTAATCAAGCTCTGCGCTGTTGGAGGTTTCCCCCTTGAAGAGGCAAGTGAACATTGAATCTATTTCTGAATAATAAAATACTTGTTGTTTTTCTCATTTTATTATGTGTTTTGGGCTATATTTCTTCGCATTTCTACTATTCTAGAATTTCTTGCAGGTCAAGATCATAACATACGCAGTTAATCTCATTTCCTTCCACGTTCTCTTCTTGTGTCAATGTAAATTGTTTACTATGCGAAGATCGCTTTGTGGTACCTCTTTATCGGTGTAGGAGTCTATCACCTCCTCGAGTCCTTCAACAACATTTTCATTCCTCAACAGATTCATGCAAGTCTGTAAAAATGACTTCAAAATACTTGTATCTAATTCTTGTGTTGGAGTAGACACTTTGTCGCAGTCCTTATTTGGCATTAAATTCAGTTGCGCACTAGATGTTGAAGCCCCAACATCCATGAAGCTTCGCTTCACTCCCATGAAAGTTTCTTTTTCCTTTTAGATACTTAGCCGAGGGACCTTTTCTAGGGTCTTTCTTACCCATGACTCTTCTACCTTGTACTTACCTTTATTGTCTCCCGTCGCAACTCCACTCCTCGTTACGATGTTGATGCGTGGTTCATATTTCCTTGGCTCAGCGGTCATCATTTAAATATTTGTTGCTGGCCGCTGGTTCCTTTTCTCTTGCATCTTTACGATAAGGACATGAAATTATTCTATCGCGTGATCAAAATATTTGCAATAGTTTTTGGTTGTAGTAGGGTTCTGACATTCTCTTGCGAAGTGTCTTGCGTGTCAACAACTATAACATATAATTTGGCCACGTCCTCAACCAACTCCTCATCCTCGTCCCTTGAATCCTCCTTGACTAGCATGCTGGCTTGACTCCTTGTCTATATGTCCTTCAACTTGAAGTCTATAAGCATCAGCAGTGCACTCCATCATCAAGTCATAAATTCGACAATTCCTCTCATCGTGGCCTATCGATTTACAAAAGTTTCAAAACAGTTTCTTAGGGGTTTTTACGTACTTTGGTAATAAATAAAAATATTCAGAGCGATGTTGGCCTCTTGTTCTACAAATCTCACACCACAAACTTGATCTTGGGTTGACTGGATTATGTGCTTTACTTCCCAAGTAATCTCTGAACATAGGGCATTGATCCTTATAGTGGCCCTCCGCTTTGCATTTTGTACACCATACTTCTGATCTGGTTTCTTTACCTTTCTTGAGATCTTGCAATTCCAAGGTCAAATTTGCTAGCTAACTCTGAATTTGTTGTACTCCTGCATGAGTATCTCCGATCGGTGAGGCTTCTAGCTTCATTACAATCTCCAATGCCTCGGCTTGAGTCGCTATCTTCTACTGCGTCAAGGGTAACATGATATGTGGCAACAACACAACTATAAACCATTCTTTATGCTGTTATGGGGGTATGTTAAAGCTTACTTGTCCCATTAATAGATCATATCATTGATTCAACTCCCACACAGACTCAGTAGTCGTCTATTTGATTTCCTTCAGCTTCGTAATGCATTGTGATTCTAATTTATGTTTCTTTAATTCTGATACCAGTGCCTTCTTAATATCATCCAACAAAGAAGTATGATCAGTCGCAGAATACTTCATGTGCCATGTTAGCGCTCTTTCTTGCAATGTTATGATGAGTTGCGCCTTCTTGACATCTTCGTTAGTGATCTGTCTTGCTTTCCATATTGCATCAACTACAAACTAGAACTGGTTAGGATCCTCTGATCCAAGGCCTCTAAAGATAGGTAGCTTAATGTCATCGCCCATTTTTCTTCTTGGGGTTTAGGGGGAGGGGGAGGAGGAGGAGAAGGGGGAGTAGGGGAATTATGGGGAGGGGGATGGGGGGTAAGGGGAGTAGATGGATGGGGAATCCCAAAGATGCCTTGATTTTTCTCAACTCCTAACTTCGACGCACCTTCAGGATGGGAGGGGGAATACCGTGGGGTTGTGGGGTTACTTCCTTCTTCTTCACTCTCAGACCCACCTAACAAGGGACTATAGTCAGTCTCAATAAAGTTCTTTGGTCTGTGATCTACTCTATATCACTTCCCACTTCGCGTAGATCCTGATCCTCATTCATACTTATTGCCTCTTCATCAAAACATTAATATCACTGCATTCATAATACACCCTTTTCACAAAAAATCATTTTAATCCACAACTTTGAAGAATTTGGGTACTTACCTCGCGGACCCTTGGAAAATCTTCACTCAACTTCACTGTAAGATATAATCGTGTCTATTGAGAATTTAGTGATAAATCCTCCAAGGATACTATCAATACAAAAATCAACCGACATCAAGACTCTATTGTTAGTATTCCTGAGTCATTGTATCAATTCATGGCTCCACGTTGTAGGCTCGTCATTTTTGAAACAAGTCTTATGCTTGGTCAACTTTAATACCCATTCGTATAGTTCATTATTAAACCTCACGAAGAAGATCTCGTGTTGTACTGTATAGAGATACTTCTGCAACCACGCTTCAGTCAACAATCACAGATTTCTGTTTTCCTAAACTGCAAATTCTCGCTCTTTTTGTTCAACCCACTCCTGGATTTCCTTCTTCGACGGACGCCAATACATATCCCTCAAGTAGATCTCGGTCCCAACAACGGAACCATTTGTTGGCTCAAGGGGCTTGTACCTAGGTTCAAAGTGTATTGCGCACCAACAAAACCCTTAACCACTGGCCCTTTCGGCAGCAATCTGCAAGCAGATCGCAATCTCACCCAAAGCAGTTATGCGAGGTTGTAGAACCAGGGTTCTACAACTGAAGGAATATTGTGTTGTGGAACCAGCGTGTTTTCTTATATTTTATAATGATCTACAACTTTTCCTACATAAAAGACTTCACACTTATGCTTTACTTCACAGATTTGTGCTTATTACATAAACATTTCAGAGAGCAATATAACATGTATTCTTTCGCATAAATAAGTAAAAATCATGCATATCAGTACATATGAATATAGATTAGGAATACAGATACATAAGATTTCGCCAAAACTTCTTCTTATTTATTAAGATGAATCCTTCAACACATACAACTTTTTCAATCTGCGCACCCAACCGCAGGCGGTCTGCACACTCAGCTACAGACTCTTCCAAGGCCTCCGCGCACTCAACTGTGGAGCTTTTCCTAAAAGCCCGAAATACAGAGTAAAGACATAAAATATGATCAATTCAACTATGTGTCTTGTCTTTGGACAAAGCATTACATCTCCTTATATATGTTTCATTACTACAAAACCATGGTCCACATACTATGGATTCAACAAAACAATGAGCTAAAACCTCGATATCCATTACAAAATAAAGGGCTTTGACCCACCCCAAAGCCCCTAGACATCGTGCGGTGAATAGAACTTCTCAGACTTTGCGCACTCTGTTCCTCAAAATGCAGAGTCTTTGACCAAAACTGAACCAAGTTGGGCCTCACCCAACACTCATCTTAGACCAGTTTCTTGGCTTGCAACAGAGATGTGTTTCTTTTCATCTTTCCCTTTAACTTAGAGATCTGTTGGTTTGCTTCCTGTAGGTTCTTACTGATGATGTCTACGTTTGTCTTGGTAGTCTCAAGTTGCTTCTCTTTTTGCATTAGGCTTCTGTGGGCAACATCTAGATCAGTTTTCACCCTTTTGAGCTCCCCTTCTGAAAGTTGGAGTTTAGTAAGGGTCTTGGTGAGTTGTTCAGAGAGGTTTTGAGGATCTTCAGGTACAATTACTACACAAATATGTGTCTATTCTTATTTTCAGCTCTGCTTCTTGCTGCTTGAGGGATAATATTTCATTACTCCTTTCAATTAGCTCTTTGGTTATGGTTTCCTTCTCTTCTTCCACTTGTGCAAGTTCTTGGCATTGCACATGCTCACTACTTGACATCTTCAGTTTATGCCTTAGCTCCTAGATTTCTATTTGGGAACTTTGTAAAAGGTTTTGAAGGCAACTTTGTATTCAAGATTCACACCTAGCTTCACCATCAGCTCTTTGAAGCTCTTATTCTGAAGAGCCCTGGATGACGTGGGATGACATCATGGGAGGGACATGTGGCTGGGTGTGATTGGGGGATGATGAGGGACAAGTGAATAGGAGTGGAGGTAGTCAAGTTACCGTTTACCTTTTAAACTCTGCTCTCGCTTGAATGGGCGTCAGTGGGCTGGCCTACGTGCCGTGTGGTCTCCACCATCCTCTAATGGGTAAGATGGTCGGAGGCCGAGTCAAGCGCTCAACCCCCAGAACGAATATGGGCCATCTGATCGACGGGCCCGTCGGTCTCACTTTTCAACTCTTGGAGGGAGGGGGGAAATCGCTTATTTTCAGCACAAGTTAACCCCCCCGAGTTGCTTCCAATGTGTGGTCGGGTGGGGATGAACGAATAATTCTAATGGCATTATGAATACATGGATCTCGTTAGGTGGGATAATGATGAATGCTGGAAAACTGTGAGCATTAAGAGAGGGAAAGTGAATTATGTATGAACTATAAGCGATGAGATTGACGGCAATGCATTATAATAGTCAAGCCTACACAATTTAAGAGAATACGCGGATTGTCAGTGACGGGATTTTGTATTATGTGATGGAAAAGATAATGACCGGCGGTCAGACGAAAACACAGATGGGCTAGGTTTCACGAGAAAACAATGATAACTTGGTTGGTACATTGTTAGTGATGAAATAAAAATGATGGCAGATTACCGCGTTCATGTTTTAGTTAATTTTATGATGTTGGAGACTCTAATTTTAATTATTGGTTAGGGGTCAAAACTATGTATTTAGATATTTTACTTCAATTTCAATTTAATCTATGTTAGTCGAGTTGCTTTCTAGTTATTTATTAGGATTATTTCTAATGTAATTTTATTTATTAATATTGTTTTTATATAATTTTATTTAACTGATTAATCAGAAGAGCAATCTCTGTTTCACTTTTCAGTTTTTCATTCTTCGTTCACAGAGTAAGTTGTATAAAACTCTTTAAGAGCCCTGATGAGAAGAAAAGCTCTTCAAAACTTTTTTTTTTAAGACTCACAGAGAAGCAAGAGTGGTGGGAGGGTCCGGAGAATAGTGTGAATTTAGAAATGTGAAAATTGCGCACCTGTAAACAAAAAATTAAGTGTGTCACTTTCGCATCTCAGCAAAAATAACTGCACAAAAAACGGCAAACTTATGAAATTGTCCAATTTTTAAAATTGATGCATTCCTGCGTTAAAAAATTGCGCACACAAACCCATCGGACCTGCGCAAATCACAGAGGTTTTTTTAGCCATAACTCGTTTTATCAAGGGGTCACCGAAGTCAAAATTTGGAGTACGAGTTACGAAAGTGAAAGCACGAACGCGTGAAGAGTGGGACCCATCGGAGCTGTGCAAATCACAGATTTTTTCGAGCATGAGTCGTTTTATCAAGGGGTCACCGAAGACAAAATTTCGAGTACGAGTGAGGAAAGTCAAAGAAGTAACGCGTGAAGAGTGGGTCTTCATACGGAGGCAACATGGGGAACCGATTGGAGGAACGACACTCCAAAAGTATGTGTTTATTTTGAAACTTTCTTACCTTCAAAGTATTATTTTTAAATGTATGAGTTAGTTCAGAGTTATGGTTCAGATTAATGAGAGAGGCCGTAGTCTAATTAGTTGGAGAAATTGCCTGGAAAGTTATGGAAATTTTGGTTATATTTAGAGAAAATCTCGTAAAGATTTTTGTAAACTAAGTTATAATTGTTAAATTTCAAAATTTTAGATGTTTTAGATGTTTTTGATGGTGCTGAATCTATTTCTACCATAAAAAACACAATTCAAACAGTATCTCTACAATTTTTTTGAAATATCTGATTACTTTTGACCGTCCAGAAAATTCCTCTGACGAATCCATAAGATGGCAGTGCAAATTGCAATCTCATGTTTCACGAGAATTAAGAAGAATGAAAGTGTAAAGGTAAATATACACATACGGACAGGCTTGCAGTTGGAAAATGACATGCGGATTTGATTAAAAAGTAATAAATAACGGTCAGATTCTGAATGGACGGAAATTGTAGTGGTACTTTTAGCCTGGGATAAGAGAACGATGATAAATAAACTAGTTCTTAAATTCTGATTACATCGATGGGAGAGGAAAATGATGGTACAATAGTAAGTACGAAGTTAACGTCTATCATAGATGACTAACATTCCCATCATGTGAATGGTCATTGGCATTAATCAGTTTGATTATGTCAGTAGTGCTGGCTGAAGTCTGGAATTTCAAATTTATCTAGTTTGTCATGGAATTTTGATGAAGATTACTTAAGTTTTAAGTAGATTTGTTTATACTTGATTTCAAATTTATTTAGTTTGTCATGGAATTCTGATAAAGATTATTTAAATTTTAAATAGATTTGTGTATAATAATTGAGAGATAAGTTTAAAGTAGTTATTTTTAGAAAAAGAAAACTCAAAAACTTACTAGTTTGGTTTTGTTGCACCAAAAATATATTGAGATTTAAGTAATTCTTGAAAACCACAAGAGTGACACTAGAGATAGAGAGTCGTTATGTAAATTAGAGAAAGCCACAATTAAGAATAAAAATATCATAAATGAGATTTTATTTTATTTCAAAATTTCATTTTCCATTAAAAACTATAGAATAATATGACATATGCTAAACTTTGATATATTAAGTATCCAGAAATAATATTAAACCTTAGGGATTAATATTAATTACAAACCCTATGAATAATATTATACACGAGGGATATGAACCCTTAGATTAATAAACTCAAGGAATTGATATTATAAACCCAAGAGAATAATAAACTAAAGGGGTTAATACTATAACCCCAAGGGATTATAAATCCAAGGGAATAATATTAATCCAAGGGATTAATGCTAAAAACCCTAGGGTTTATATTCCCTTGGGTTTTTAGTATTAATATTTTGGTTTTATTATTCCCTTGGGTTTATAATATCAACCCCTTGGATTTAGAATATTAGTCCCTTAGGTTTATAAACCCTATGAATAATATTATACCCAAGGGATTAACACTAAAAATGCAAGGGAATATAAACTCTAAGATTTTTAGTATTAATCCCTTGGGTTAATATTATTCCCTTGGAGTTTTAGTATTAACCCCTTGGGTTTATAATATAAATCCCTTGGGTTTATTAAAATAAGGGTTCATTTTTTCAGGGTATAATATTATTCATAGTGTTTGTAATTAATATTAATTCCTAGGGTTTAATATTATTCTCTAGGGTTGGTTTTTAGTATTAAACCCAAGGGATTATAAACCCCAATTAATAAAATTAAACCCAAGGTATATAACACCTAAGATAAATATGACATTCCCTCGACTAAAGATGGTTGACCATGGTCAACCATTGTCCAATGCCGCATTGTGGCAACGACTCTCTCAAAATGAAAATCAACCATGGTCAACCATGTTTATTTTAGGGTTTATATTATTTATCTTGGGGTTTACATATTTTGGGTTTATAGAATTAATCCATAGGGTTTAATATTATTCCCTTGGGTTTATAATTCCTTGGGGTTTTAGTATTAATCCATTTGATTTATTATCCCTTTGGTATATATTATTCCCTCGGGTTTATAATCCCATAGGGTTTTAGTATTATACCCTAGGAATATGAAACCTTATATTTATAGACCTAATGGATTGATATTATAAATCTAATGGAATATAAACCCAACAGGTTAATACTAAAACCTCATTGTATATAAACCGAAGGGACTAATATTATTAAACCCAAGGGGCTTATTTTATAAATCTAAGGTATATAAACACTTCGTTGACCATGATTTATATTGAAACTAAGGGATTAATATTATAAACCTATGAATAATACTATAACTTAGGAATATGAACCTTTGTATTAATATATGGAAGGGATTGATGTTATAAACCCAAGGGAATCATAAACATAAGGGATTAATACTAAAAAACCATGGGAATATAAAACTTTAGATTAAACCCAAGAGATTGATATTATAAACCTAATGGATTGATATTTTTGATATTATCATTGACCATGGTTGATATTATTCATATTATCGTTGACCATGGTTGACCATGATTGACCACGATTGATTATAAACCCAAGGCTATAATAAACAAAAGGGATTAATACTAAAAATCCAAGGGATTATAAACCCAAGGGAATAATATTAAACCTAAGGGTTTAATATTATAAACCCAAGATATATAAACAATAAGATAAATATTATAAACCCTAAAATAAGCATAGTTTATCATCGTTGACCATATTTGATTTTCATATTGACGCAATCTTTGTCACAATGCGACATTGGACAATGGTTGACAATGATTCATTTTCATATTGAGACAATCTTTGTCACAATATGACGTTGGACCATGGTTGATTTTCATATTGAGATAATATTTGTCATAATGTGAACCCAAGGTATTAATATTAAAAACCCAAGGGAATAACATTAAACCTTAGGATGAATATTAAACCCTAAGAATATAAACCCTAAAATCAATAAACCTAACAGATTAATATTGTAAGCCCTAAACTTAATATTAAACCCTAGGAATATAAACCCTATGATTAATATCATAAACCCAAGGAAATTATATTATAAACCCAAAAGATTTATATTAATCCCTAGGATTAATTATAAACCCTATGAATAATATTATACCCTAGGAATATGAACCCTTATATTAATAAACCCAAAGGATTGATATTACAAACCCAATGCACTAATACTAAAAACTCAAAAACCCAAAGGATTAAAATTGTAAACGCATGGCATATAAACCCTTGGATAAATATTATAAACCCTAAAACATACATGGTTGACCATTGTTGCCACAATGCAATGGTTGATCATGTTTGACCATGATTGATTTTCATATTGAGAGAACCTTTACCATAATGTGATGTTGGACCATGGTTGAAAATTAAACCCTAAATTTAATAAACACAATGGATTAATATTGTAAACCCTAATCTGAATAATAAACCTAGGAATATAAACCCTATGACTAATATTATAAACCCAAGGAATTTATATTATAAACCCAAAGGATTTATATTAAACCCAATGATTAATATAATAAACCTATCAATAATATTATAGCCTAGGGATATAAATGCTTAGGTTAATAAACCCAAGGAATTGATATTATAAACCCTAGGGATTGATATTATTGATATTATGGTTGACCATGGTTGATTTTAATATTGAGGCAATCGTTGTCAATATGCGACGTTGAACAATGGTTGACCATAGTTAATTTTCATAGTGATACAATCTTTGTCACAATGCGACGTTGGACCATGGTTGAACATGATTGATTTTCTTATTGAGAGAATCTTTTTATAATCTTTCGTTGGACCATTGGTGACCATGGTTGATTTTCATATTGAGAATCTTTGTCACAATGCGAATTTGGACCATGGTTAACACAATGTGACCTTGAACAATCAGAAAATGTTTGTCATAATGTGACCATGGTTATTAATAATCATTCATCATGATTGACAATTGTTGACCATGGTTGATTTTCATATTAGACAATCTTCGTCAAATGTGACATTGGACCATAGTTCACCATGGTTGACAATGATTAACCATGCCTGACCATGGTTGATGATGGTTGACCATGGTTGATTTTTACATTGAGACAATACTTGTCACAATGTGACGTTGAACCATGGTTGACCATATTTGACCATGATTTATTTTCATATTAACCATGATTAACCATGGTTGGCCATGATTGATTTTCATATTGAGACAATCTTTGTCACAATGTAACATTTAACCATGGTTGACCATAATTAATCATGGTTGATTTTCATATTAACCATGATTGACCATGATTGACCATGATTGATTTTCATATTGAGACAATCTTTGTAATAATGTGACATTTAACCATGGTTTACCATAATTGACCATGGTTGATTTTCATATTGACCATGATTGACCATAGTTGACCATGATTGATTTTCATATTGAGACAATCATTGTCACAATGTGACATAACCATGGTTGACTATGAATGACCATGGTCGACGATGGTTGAACATTGTTGATTTTCATATTATAAACCCTAAAATAAACATGGGTAACTATCATTGACCATGGTTTATTTTCATATTGACACAATCTTTGTCACAATGCGACGTTGGGTCATGATTGATTTTCATATTGAGACAATCTTTGTCGCAATACAATGGTATACCATGCTTGATTTTCAAATTGAGATAATATTTGTCACAATGCATCATGTTAAAACATCAAAAACGTAAAACAAAAAACATGTTAAAACATCATCAAATTTTCATTTGAAGTACAGAAAAGATTTGAAAATGGAAAATAACAGGCCAATTCGATAAAAAATAATAATAAATAACAATCAGATTCTGAATGGATGGAAATTGTAATGGTACTTTTAGCTTGGGATAAGAGAACGATAATAAATAAACTAGTACTTAAATTCTAAGTACATGATACATTGATATGGGAGAAGAAAATGATGTTACAACAATGTTAGTACGAAGTTAACGTTTATCATAAATGACTCACATTTTGATCATGTGAACCATCATTGTCATTAATCATTTCGTTTACGTCAGTAGTGCTGGTTGAAGTCTAGAATTTTAAATTTATCTAGTTTGTCATGGAATTTTGAGGAAGATTATTTAAGTTTTAAGTAAAGTCATGTATAATAATTGAGAGACAAATTTAAAGTAGTTGTTTTTAGAAAAAGAAAACTCAAGAACTCATTAGTTTAGCTTTGTAGCACCAAAAATATATTGAAATTCAAGTGATTCTTGAAAACCACAACAGTGACATTAAAGACAGAGAGTTGTTATGTAAATTAGAGAAGGCCAGCAACTAGGAATAAAAATATAATAAATAAATGAGATTTTATTTTACTTCATTTCCCATTAAAAACTATAGAATAATATGACATGTGCTAAACCTTGATATAAATGAGATTTTATTTTATTTCAAAACTTCATTTCCCATTAAAAACTATAGAATAATATGACATGTGCCAAACCTTGACATAAATGAGATTTCATTTTAATTCAAAACTTCATTTCCCATTTAAAACTATAGAATAATATGACATGTGCTAAACCTTGATATATTAAGTAATCAATATTTTAAAAAATATGTAATTATAGAACTTGATTTTTGCAACTTTGTCTTGAATTTCGTTTAAAGTACCCTTGGTTAAATTTATAATTGTTTATTTCACATATACATATATTGATGTCAAAATGGGAAATAAATTTTATAAAGTTTAAGAATGGATGGAAAGGGATCAACCATTATTATCAAATGTACACACACACAATAAATTCCTATTTTTAATGAAGATGAATAGAGATAACTTTCAAAATTTTATAAATGTTGGAGACAAAGTAAATGGTTTATGAAATATATATGAGGGATATGCAACTAGAGCACTACTCCATTTTTTCTCCATATTCTCTTTTTGTATGTGTAAAAGCACTACTCCAATCTTTCTCCATATTCTCTTTTTGTATGTGTAAAAGCACTACTCCAATCTATCTCCATATTTTCTTTTTGCATGTATAAGACACTCAGTGTTTGTCTGTAAAAGTATTATTAGTAAATTACTCATAAAATTTGTGACAGGGACCCCAAATAATTAGATGTCAAATTTAGGGTTTGAAATTTATTTTACCAATCACTTTTGACTTTTTAGAATTTGAAACTTTTTGTTTGCCGACAATATGTTTATATAAGAAAAACAAAAATGTTCTTCAGAACGTCAAATTCCAAGCTTGATTGGGAGTTAATATATTACCAACATGCGCAACCACATTAAAAATATTAAAGTGGTTTATATCATCAAAGGTTTCATTTGTATCTACCATTGAAAAATATGTTACAACAGAAATAAAAATACAAAAAAATTATTGCAATAAAAATATTATTATTATCATTATAATTAATAATAATTATCTCTATATAATATTTATTTATTTATAATGATTATTATTTAATATTAAATGTTATTTATTATTATTTAATTTTAAATTGTGTAATATAAATATGATCCATTAGATTAATAAAACCTAGGGATTGATATTATAAACCCAAGGGGTTAATACAAAAACCCCAAGGGAATAGTATTAACGCGAGGGATAATAAAGCCAAGGAATTAATACTAAAAGGTTTATATTCCCTTCAGTTTTTAGTGTTAATCCCTTGGGTTTATAATATCAATTGCTTGGGTATATTGATCTAAGGATTCATATTCCTAGGGTATAATATTATTCACAGGTTTATAATATTAAACTTTTAGGTTCAATATAAAATCATGCTCATCTAAGGATTTATATGCCTTGGATTTATAATATTAGACCATTGGGTTTAATAATATTAGTCATGCGCATCTAAGGATTTATATGCCTTGGATTCATAATATTATTCCCTTGGGTTTAATAATATTAGTCCCTTGGGTTTATAATACCTTGGAGTTTTATTATTACCCTTGGGTTTATAATATTAATCCCTTGGGTTTATAAATGTAATGGTTCATATTCCTAGGGTTTACTACTAAAACCCCAAGGGATTACAAACCAAAAGCAATAATATTAACCCAAGGGATTAATACTAAAAACTCAATGAATTATAAAATTAAGGGAATAATATTAAACCCTAGGGATTGATATTATAAACTCTAAAATAAACGTGTTTGAGAATGATTGGTTTTCACAATGTGACGTTTGACCATGGTTGACCATGGTCAACCATCTTTATTCTAGGGTTTATAATATTTATCTTAGGGTTTATATACCTTCAGTTTATAATATTAATTCCTTAGGTTTAATATTATTCCTTTTGGGTTAAATCCAATAGGTTTAATACTAAAAACCCATGGAATTATAAATGTTAGGGAATAATATTAAACCTTAGGGATTAATATTAATTACAAACCCTATGAATAATATTATACACTCGAAATATGATCCCTTAGATTAATAAACCCAAGTAATTGATATTCTAAACCCAAGAGAATAATAAAATGTAGGGGTTAATACTAAAACCCCAAGGGAATAATATTAATCATGTTGTAGCATACATTGTCATTTAAATTTCGTTTTCAATTTTATCACAAAAAATAAATTAAAAAATAAAATATTATGTTCTAATGGAATTAAAAGAGAATGTGGAAGTCTGAAAGAAGTGATTTGTTTTATATTATTGATGGCTTTCGAACGTGAGAAACCCAGGAGAAGATCTGAGCCGTCTGATCGACAGGCAATAGATCTAATGGTAATCGCGTGCTAACAAGTGCATAGGATAACTCCAAAATCGGATGCGAGAAATTATAAAACTGAGTTAAAACCTTAGTTAATCGGGGCCATCCGCTTGAAGGATTTAGATCCGATGGTAATCACGTGGTTAACAAGGACGAGGTTTAATCCAGAAAACGGATGTGATGGTTTATGGAATGTGATTTAATCCGTTGAAGTCCGGATCGATCACAACCGCTCATCAAGAAGGGACAAGATCCGACGGATATCGCGTCAAAAAGTGCACAGGTTTTATTATAAATTTCGGACCCGAGAAGTCTATGAATTGCAGTTTTGTTTCCTTTCGTTTCCGTGGGGAAGGTAAAGGTTTGTGGAAAAGGCGAATGCAATAAGATTATGAACCAGAGTCCTAATTCCTTTGGTTCCGTGGTCACTGAAGGTTTGCCATATTCCGCGTAAATCAACCAATTCCGTTGTTTTAGGAGAATAACTAAAATTAGAGGCGGATGACTAAAACTCTAAAGGAAATCCGAGAAGAACTTCCACCTGAATTGGAAATGATAGTTTTGACAATCGAGACCGTTCGTTGATTGAATGATCAGACGATAATCGCGCTCGAATGTGCGTGTGGGTTAATAGTTCTGGCAGACCCGATATGTTATGCACTGGGGTTTATTTCCTTTTGGGTTTCGGCCATAAACGTTTAAGGAAGGACCAAAAGTGATTGGTCAGGTTTCTTTGTGATTCCTCCAATTAGAACACTTCTGATATATACGTGGGCCCATAACCCACAGGTCCACGCACAAAATTTTGTAAAGATGCAACTTTTTTGCGTTAAAAAAGTTTAGCTGTCATCAAAACATCTACAGGAATGGATGATAGAGCAGACCAAAGATGCATCAGCAGGACCACATACTCAAGCCACAAATTCGAACGACGAGCAGTAATCACCAATTAATAGCGATATCGGACGGAGATCTTGAGCAATGTTTACCCACCCGATAAAGTGGTTTTCTTTCTCCATCTGAATGCTATGTGTCAGTCAATAAATGGCATCACTTAGAATATCAAAAGACAGCTTACCACTTTTTCTTCACTCAATAAACAACTTCACTAATAAAACCGCTTTTCTTCGTTGACTAACGCACGAGCTTATTGGCGCGCAATGACCGTTAGATCTACTGGATCTGTAGATTTGACGGTTCTAGACTCCTTTGGGTTAACACGATTTTGTCAGGTTTTCTTTTCTCTGTTCTGCCAAACTTAACACCTTCGCAACATTTAACTTGTCTAAAACCATACTCTACAATGTTTTTAGAACATAACCAAATTATTTCAACACATGGAAAAACACAAGATTGGCAATATAATACAGATTTTACATACTTTAATTCAAAAGCCAAACATGAAATCAATAGAATTCAGAGATATTTCGAAGGAATAAACACCTCCAGGATTGACCAATTATACACAAATACACAGAGATACAGTTTCTGTAACTTAATCTTATACGGCCTAATCAAGCCAAATCAGTCAAAATCCCTTTACAATCATTTAGAACTTACATAAATACCATTTCATTCTAACAATCAGATCCTTAATCAATGGATCGAATATGCCTAATCTTAGACAATATCTAATCTCATTGATAATCTCCTCGAGAATCTCAACTCAATCTAAACAGCTTGAATTAATTACAAAATCACTCAATCCCTAAATCCTAGCTCAAATCCTATCTAGAGAACTTTGTAAATTGAAAGCTAAAGGATCCCATTCCTTTGCTTGTAAAATTTTTTTGTATTTTTGGAATAAATTCGAAGCCTTTTGTCTTCAAGCCTCATGCTCTTACATCACCATTCATACTTCAATTTCTGTTACTTCTTGTTATCTTATTTTCTTGAGAAGAATGAGGTGTCTTTTACCCTCCAATGTAATATTACGTAATGACTTTTACTTTAGATAGTTAGAAGGTAGTTAAATAGTTTTGGTAGTTTTGGTAGTTACCAACTGTCCCATGATGTATAAGAAGAGGCGAAATTGTAGAAAAAAGGGTTGAATTTTGAAGAGCCTGGAGGCTATGCTATTGTATTCTTGATAAATTGATGATTAATGAAAGAATCAGGAGTTTTCCACTCATTGTTGGGTATGATTTTGTAATTTCTCTATTATGTGTCATCAAGTGACTTCCTTTCTTTAAATATGGTAATGAAGGTGCAGGTCTTTGTTTACTTATGTGAATGAGGTTAAAATCCCTTAAAAGAGCGCTACTGTATTTAAAGTTCCTACCTCTACATTTCTTCTAACTTACAGATAACAGTTGCTGTGAAAAACAACATATTGTCTCTAACTTCTCAAAGCATTCTTCACTCAGCATTTATATTAAGCAATCATATGGCATTTTGAGAATTTCATATCAGCTAACTATTAAGGGTTAAAAGTTAGGCCCTCTAGGTCCTTCACTTGAGGATACATTATACAAATAAGTGATAAGAATAATAAACATTAATGTCTTAAGCACAATTTATACACAGCCAAGAAATTGGTTTCTTAAGGGACAACATTAATTGGCGTCGCTGCCAGGGAACAAAATTAAGAACACTTTTCCTTGGGTTTTTAATATTTTCCTCTGGTTATTCAGTGAGGAGGAAATATTTGGTTGTATTGAACAGAAAATAATAACTCTGGCTTCAAAAAGGCCTCATATGAGGTCAGATACCTCACAGCAAAAAGTTCAAGCCTTTTCAGACCCTGAGAGACCAGTTTCCAAGAGGGCTCAAAGGCCAAAAACTCCATTTACACCAAGTCCTACACTGTCTACACCTAGCAGCAGTTCAACACATCTTTCATCCAAACATTCACCTTTTATTGACCAAGAGCTACCTTTTACATCCACTTCATTTCAAGAACCCAACTGGAAAGAACAATCTTTAGAGTTTGTTTCTTTTTCAGTATTCAGAGATATATCTGCTATAGTTGTTCAACCTGAACCTATAACTACATTGCCACCTTTTCATACTCCATTTACTTCTCAAACAGGTTTTACATCTGCTGGCATTCAAGGTTCAGTAAGTTCAGGAGCAAACATGGCAGCACCTGCATTCTTGTTGAATTGGTATGCACCTATTCAGTTGCCACAACAGTTGAATCCAATGCCTCAAGAATACTTAAAATTATTCCTCCTTTCTCGGGGGAGGATTAAAAAACAACAGAGAAGCATATAGCAGTGTTTTGTAATTTTGTAGAAAACCTCAATGTTGAACACCTGGATGTTGTTTTAAGACTTTTTGTGCAATACTTGGATGGTGAAGGAAGAAAGTGGTTTAAAGGGCTTCCTAATAACTCTATTCCTACATGGGAAGAGATGGAGTGCCAGTTCACCCAGAGATGGGGAGATAAACAAGACCATGGGTATTCACTTAGAGAGTTTAATGTTATTAAAAGAAATCTGATGAAAGTGTTGTTGAGTTCATCAGAAGGTTCAATAAACTTTACAACAGTATTCCAGTGGAGATCAAGCCCCCTCCTACTGGTGCAAAAATAACTTTTCCAGGGGCATTTGAATCAGATTTTCGGTTCACATTGAGGAAAGAAGATCCACAACCCTTGATCAAATTTAAATTGATGCTTTAGAAATAGAAGAAAATCTGGTGGCTACAGGTAAAGCACCAGAGGCACAACCTACTCAAGATAAGGAAAAGGCTAAAGTGGAATCCTCTCAAAGTCAAACATTAGAGGATATGAATAATGTAATTAAAAATTTGTCTAATAAATTGATTAAATTGGAATTGGAGAGTAAGAATTCTCGTAGGCAAGTACAAAAAAACAGAGATTTTAATCCTCAATATAGAACAATATACTGAAACAGATGCCATTTATGATGAGAATGAAATTGATGAATATTGGAAGCAATTTATTGATTTTATGCAGGCAGAATTACATAAGAAGTATGACTTGAGATCAAGAAAAAGATCTAGAATCAAGAAACTGAAGGTGAGCAACAAGTTCCATCTCCCTTACAAAAGGCGACTCCACAAGAACCACAACCTGCAAAACAATTAAATAAAGGAAAGCAACAACA
This sequence comes from Pinus tabuliformis, assembly GCA_031772625.1. Taxonomy (NCBI): domain Eukaryota; kingdom Viridiplantae; phylum Streptophyta; class Pinopsida; order Pinales; family Pinaceae; genus Pinus; species Pinus tabuliformis. The sequence continues at coordinate 2,001,199,426 of CM062818.1, read as the reverse complement.
GAAAAAATATAACAAGACTCAAATACTTCAACGTGAGTCTTCTCAAGATAAAAGTGATAAAATTCCTTTAGAAAAACTTGTTTCCATTCCACAAGAGATTTCAGTGATGAAAATGAGTGAAGATGAAAATGAAAGGAATACTAAACAGTTCCATGTGTTTAGTCTCACTAAAGAGTTAGAAAAAATCAGAATTCAAGTGACCCTCACAGAGTTGGTCAAAAGACTAGTTTATCAAAGAGAGATTGATGTGTTTATCAACCTATCTCAGAATGTGAATATAAATGACATTGTGAATCTGCAAGAGGATAAACCAGTAGTGGTTTTTGGTCCACATGTGGAGGAGTTAGATTCTTCAACACCTCCTTTCTACATTTCTTTATTGATTCATGATTTCTTCTTTCATAATTGAATGTTTGATTCAGGATCTTCACATAACCTTATGCCACTATCAGTGATGAAACAACTAAACCTACAAGTTACTAAACCTTACAGAGACCTGTATTCTTTTGATTCAAATAAAGTCAAGTGTCTCGGAGTCATTAAAGATATGGTGGTGTCAGTAGCCTAGATCCCAGCTAGAAGCTTGGTAATGGATGTAGTGGTAGCAGATATCCCTGCTAGGTTTGGAATGTTGCATCTAGGTCATGGGGGGCTAAATTGGGTGGTGTTCTGAAATTGGATTTTACTTATGCTATCATACCAATTTTTGCTGGAGAAGAAAGGAGGTTGTACAGAGAAACAAGATTTGTTAAAACAATCACAAAGAACGAAGCAAGTAATTCACTTGTATATAGCCAAGAAAAAGATGACTTTTCTTGCTTCATGTTGCATGACAATGCAGAATTGGCTGAAGATAGCCATAGGCAGCTCACTTTAGCCAGTGTAAATAGAGAGCTGCAAACAGAAGGGGTGTGGAAGTGCTTCTTTGATGGAGCCAATTCTAAGGAAGGAATAGGTGTTGGTTTCCTTTTAAGTACACATGGAGGTAATGTGATACCATTTTCTTTTAAATTGGAGTTTGAAGCAACTAATAATGTGGCAGAATATGAATCCTTGATCATTGCCCTTCAAACAAAAAAACAAATGGGAGCCCAGTTAATTTCTGTTTTTGGAGATTCAAAGCTAATTATAAAGCAAATAAAGAACCATTGTCAAACAAAACACCCTAGGCTCAGGGCATATATAAATGAAGTGTGGGATTTAGTTGAGAATTTCTTTGAGGATTTTAACATATAGTTCATTCCAAGAGATGAGAACAGATTAGTAGACTCCTTGGTTGTGGCTGCCAGTACTTTTAGGCCTCCTATAAATCTAAAGCTAAGATATGAGGTTGAAATGAGGCATAGGCCTTCTGTTCCGGATAATATAAAACACTGGTAGGTTTTTGAGGATGATCAATAGTTTAAGGAATTCTTGACTATGATTGAAGACTTTCAGGGAACTGAGATTGATCAAGATGGAGATGAAACAACAGAAGGTGTAGAAGTAAGTGGTTTTAAAAATTCCATAGTTAATCAAAAAATTATTCAATTGAAAGATAATATTGTTCCAAGGGGGCTTGTCCCTCTTGAAAGACATTTTAAATCCAATGATGTAGTTGTTAGTTCAGAGAAAATTCCATAGGATGAGCAAATTCAAGATCACAATATTGGAACCCAGAATGAGCCCAAGTTAGTCAAATTATTTAATGGAGTTCCACTTAATTATAAGGATAGATATATTGATCTTTTCAGGAAGTACACTGATGTTCTTGCTTGGTCCTATGAGGATCTCAAGACATATGATGTAAGAATTATTCAGCACAAGATTCCCTTGAAAGAAGGGATTAAATCATTTAAGTAGAAACTCAGGCAGATCAATCCTTTACTTTTACCATCGATTGAGAAAGAAGAGCCCAATGCTCTAATAAGAAGGATGCATAAAGTAGTGGTATTGAGTGAAAGCAGGGATAAGGTAAGAGATAATTTGATTATGTATCAATCAAAAATGAAGAGAATTTTTTACAGAAACGCCAAAGAAATTGATTTTAAAGTTGGAGACCTGGTATTAAGGTGGGATACTAGAAGAGAAGATAAGGGCAAACATGGGAAGTTTGATCCTCTCTAGTATGGCCCATTTAGAATTATAGAAGCAAGGGAAAATAATGCATTCTTCCTGGATAATCTTGATGGTGAAACTTTACAGCTGCTTGCCAATGGGCAGTACCTCAAACATTATTTTCAATTATGAAGCACAAGCAACCAGTCATTGTAGATACCTGAGTGAATTCATTGTACAAATTCCATAGAATTTAAATTGGCTAAGCAATATGTGACTCCATGCCCGAGGTGAAGGCACTAATCTGCGGTTCTTAGTGCTTCTGTGGCAAAAGCACTATCCCCAGGTGGAGCTAGATGTTGTAGCATCCATTGTCATTTAAATTTCATTTTCAATTTTATCGCAAAAAATAAAATTAAAAAATCAAATATTATGTTCTAACGAAATTAAAAGAGAATGTGGAAGTCCGAAAGAAGTGATTTGTTTTATATTATTGATGGCTTTCGAACGTGAGAAACCCAAGAGAAGATCTGAGCCTTCCAATTAACAGGCAACAGATCTAATGGTAATCACATGCTAACAAGCGCGGAGGACGACTCCAAAATCGAACACGAGAAATTATAAAACTGAGTTAAAACCTCAGTTCATCAGGGTCATCTACTTGAAGGATTCAAATCCGATGGTAATCGCGTGGTTAACAAGGACGAGGTTTAATCCAAAAAATGGATGCGATGGTTTATGGAATGTGATTTAATCCGTTGAAGTCTGGATCGATCACAACCGCTCATCAAGAAGGGACGAGATACAACGAATATCGCGTCAAAAGTGCACGCGTTTTATTATAAATTTCGGACCCGATAAGTCTATGAACTACAATTTTGTTTCTTTTCAGTTCCGTGGGGAAGGTAAAGGTTTGTGGAAAAGGCAGACATGATAAGATTATGAACTGGAGCCTTAATTCCTTTGGTTCTGTGGTAACTGAAGGTTTGCCATATTCCACGTAAATCAACCAATTCCGTTGTTTTAGCAGAATAACTAAAATTAGAGGCGAATGACTGAAACTCCAAAGGAAATCCGAGAAGAACTTCCACCTGAATTAGAAACGATAGTTCTGACCATTGAGACCATTCATTGATTAAATGATCAGACGGTAATTGCGCTCGAATGTGCATGTGGGTTAATAGTTCTGGCGGACTCGATATGTTATGAACTTGGGTTTATTTCCTTTTGGGTTCCGGCCATAAACGTTTAAGGAAGGACCGACAGTGATTGGTCGGGTTTCTTTGTGATTCCGCCAATTAGAATGCTTTCGATATATACGTGGGCCCATAACCCACAGGTCCACGCACAGAATTTTGTAAAGATGCAACTTTGCTGCATTAAAGCAATTTAGTTGTCATCAGAACATCTACAGGAATGGATGATAGAGCAGACCAAAGATGCATCAGCAAGACCACATACTCAAGCCACAGATTCGAACGACGAGCAACAATCACCAATCATTCTCTGATTTCTATTACTTCCTGTTATCTTATTTCTTGAGAAGAATGAGGTGTCTTTTACCCTCCAATGCAATATTATGTAATGATTTTTACTTTAGATAGTCAGAATGTAGTTAAATAGTTTTTATAGTTTTGGTAGTTACCAACTGTCCCATGATGTATAAGAAGAGGAAAAATTGTAGAAAAAGGGTCGAATTTTGAAGAGCCTAGAGGCTATGCTATTGTATTCTTGATAAATTGATGATTAATGAAAGAATCAAGAGTTTTCCACACATTGTTGGGTATGATTTTGCAATTTCTTTGTTATGTGTCATCATGTGTCTTCCTTTATTTAAACATGGTAATGGAGTTGCAGGTCTTTGTTTACTTATGTGAATGAGGTTAAAATCCCTTAATAGAGCGCTCCTTTATTTAAAATTCCTACCTCTACATTTCTTGTAAGTTACAGATAATAGTTTCTGTGAAAAAAGCATATTGTCTCTAACTTCTCAAAGCATTCTTGACTTAACATTTATATTCAACAATCATATGGAATTCTGAGACTTTCATATCAGGTAACTATTAAGGGTTAAAAGTCAGGCTCTTCATGTCCTTCACTTGAGGATACATCATACAAATAAGTGACAAGAATAATAAACATTAATCTCTTAAGCACAATTTCTACATAGCCAAGAAATTGGTTTCTTAAGGGACAACAAATACAAGGTATAATAAACACAAGGGATTAATGCTAAAAACCCTAGGGTTTATATTCCCATGGGTTTTTAGTATTAATCCCTTGGTTTTATTATTCCCTTGGGTTTATAATATCAATCCTTTGGATTTATACTGATGATGATGATGGTTAACGTCCGCTAAGACCAAACATTGGTCTATCGGACCTAAAGAAACAAATTATTTATTTTGATTTAAGATTTTATTCCTATGCTCAAAAAGCTTGGAGAGAAGCCTCTCGAGCTCACTATAATTTTGACATTGTAAAAGGCTAGGAAGGTCAGTATTGTAACAAAGATTGTGAAACTGAGATCTAATGTGGTTGTATGCGGGGCACTCTAAGAGGAAGTGGTTTTCATCCTCGATGTTCCTATTCTCACATATATGGCAGATCCTTTCCATCCATGGCATTTTAGGAATTGCCCAACGACCTGTTTCACTATGGAGCTCATGAGAATTCGTTCTAATCTTTGCTATATTAATTTTCTTCTTTGAGCTAGTTAAAATAGAGAGATACTTTTGATCTTCTAGGGTGGGGTTGATGACCTTCTTATAATAACTTAGTTTTCTTTTAGCCGCTAAATCTTTCTCACACTACATTTTTTCTTTGAACTTAGAAGTAACAATATCTTTAATGTTATTTATGTTTTGAAATGCATCATTCTCGTTGATCTCCCAATAGTTTAACCAGGCCCTTGTGTCTTTATGCCACCCCGATTGAGCCTTAGGTGGTTTTCGCTGGAATTTAAAGCTAGCTTAGGAAGTCTATGATCGTCTATGTTATTGAGTTTGTGCTTGTACAGTAGAAACCTAATCATAGCTAGGCTCTCAATAGGGGAAATACCTGCTTCTACAAGGAGAATAGGATAGGGTGTATTACTTTTAATTTTTAGGTTATAAGTTATAAAACGCTTCTGGATTTTCTCAATCTTTCTCCATGATTCTCTGGAGATGCTGCAACCCCAAACCTCAGCCATATAAGATAACAGGAGTGACTAAAGTTTCAAAGAGGAACTTCTTTTTATCCCACATTACAAGGTTTGCTGTTTTACAATTACTTTCAAGACCAAAATAAGCTTTCCACCCCCCTTTAATCCTTTTCTCAATGCTATGGTTCCAATTGAGCTTGTGATGAATATCAATTCCTAGGTACTTGTAATAATACACTTCCTCCAAGTTATTATTGTCATACATAAAATTAGCGTAAGTGTCCTTCTTGGATTTGATAATCATAACTTTTGTTTTGTCAGTGTTAACAGTCATACCCATGGTAGAGCAGAAATCCTTAAGAAGCCTGAGTTGCTTATCAATATCAGATGGGCACCTTGTCAAAAGAACAATATCGTTAGCATAGAGAAGAAGGATGACAACTATCACAGCTAAGATCGTGCCATCACATCCTGCTTCCTCTAAATAGCCTTCGAGCTTATCGATGTAAATGCCAAATAGGGTAGGGGAGAGGGGGCAACCTTGTTTAACTCCGATGTTACACTTAATATCTTTCGACCACCCCTCATTGTTCTTTAGTTTGGAAATTACATTCTCGTATAACCTTATAACAGCAGCTCTCAACTCGAGAGGAACCTTTAGCTCTTCTAATCTATTCCAAAGGTTGTATCTAGGAACTGTATCAAAAGCCTTTCTAAAGTCCACAAAGCAACAAAATAAATTGGATTTATCATTACGACATTCCTCCGCAATGATCCTAAGCGTAACGAGGTGGTCTATTGTTGAGTGATGCCTTCTGAAACCTACTTGGCAGCCCGCTTACCTTCACTTTCAAGCCATATGCTTAACTTATTTTCCAAAATACTACCATATAACTTGGCTAAGAGAGGGCTGATCATAATTGTTCAATAATTAGAGGGGTTATTTGTATCCCCACTTTTAAAATAGGGATAATGAGGCTCTCAGTCCAAGGTTTAGGGAACCCTTGCTTGACTGCTTGATTGAAAAGCTTGTGGATGTGGGGGATGAGGACAAGACCTCCAATTTTTAAGATTTCCACCTGGTAACCTTCAATGTCCCTAGCTTTCCCATTAGCGAGGTGATTAACCCCAAACTTAATGTCTTCTAAAGAGAAAACTTCTTTTGTTGTGAGCAGGGTTTCCAAATTGTCAATGACATTTGGAGATTCATAAAGCTTTTTAAGATAGGAATTCCAATCGTGAAGAGCAATTTTATTATTATCTTTAGTCTTCCTAGTTAGAATCTGCCTCCAAAATTTCGTAGGAGCTACCTTAGAGAGGTGTAAGAGATTCTCTTGTCTTTGATGAATGTACTGCCTCTTTTTCCTTTTAGTTAGGGCTTTATATATTTTTATGTTGTCCATTTTAAGAGATTCATGAACAGCTTCCATAAGTGCTCTCCTCGAACTTTTACAATCTTTGTCATACCATGGATTGGTTTTGCTATTTCTTTTATTATTTGAAACTTCAATTGAGAACTTGTTAATAGAATATGAGAGGGTTGTAGTAAAATTATGATAGAGGTCTTCTATGTTGTCTATACTAGATAAAGGAAGCAAATTAGTTTTTAATTCATTTAGAAAGAGATCATTTTTATTTCTATCAAATATTAAGTTCTTTTGGTTGTAAGTATTATTTTCTGTGGGAACTCTATGCATGACAAAATTGAGAGTTATAAGTAAAGGCCTATGATCAGAGTCAGGTTCCTGATCGTTTAAGATCTCAAAATTTATTATTTCGTTGTATAATGGGAGATCAGAAATAACGTAGTCTACCACGTTGCTACCAAGTCCATGGATGCAGGTCATCTTGCTGGAATTGGGCCACTTCTTTAGACCGTTGCAAATTATGAGATCCTGAGCACTAAAGAGCTTGACTAGCTCTGACCCAAACAAATTTTCCCCAAGGTCTTCAGAGCTCCTTTTGTACCTACTAGCTAGAGTAGGGTCTTCGTCTAACCAAAGAGGATTAGGGTTGGAATGATTGCTTAGAATAATAGCTTGGTTGTTTGAAGTTCGAGCATTAAAGTCACCTATTAAAAGGATATTACCGTCATTCCTTAGGCTAGAAATATCATTCTCTAAACCATTGTAAGGGTTAGTTTTATCTAGATTCTTCTTCTTATAGAAGTTAGAATTGATGGGGGGAAATAACATATTGCTATGTAGGACTTTTTATTATTAATGTCTCTGATCTCTATCCAACTATATTGGTTGTGAGGGTTGTTTTTATAAATCCTAGCATGGGGGGAGATGTTCTTCTTAATGTAACAAGCTATTCCCCCAATGCCTCTACGGGAGGATCGCTTGTTCCAAGTAGACCATAGCGTAAAGCCATCTATGTTAGGGACCTTAGATTCTTCGTGCTCCCAAGTTTCAACAAGCAAAATAATATCAACATCATTTGAAATCCAACTTAGCTTGGGGCCTTTGTTCCATGGGAAGCCCCAACAGTTCCAAGAAAGGATCCGAAGCATGTTTAATTGCTATTGATTACTATCTTTTTGGTTTCTATCTTGAATAAAGGCTTTTCTATTTCTGATTATTGCCCATTTTCCTTCCTTTCTAGCTTCTTTTACCTTTTGAACCTCCTTTCTTAATTCTGCTTGATCTTCTGGAATGAGATCTTCATTTATGAATATTCCCATTCCTTTTAGACTTGAGGTTTTACTAAGTATGTTGTACTTATGATCAGTGGAGCTCACCTTTATGCGGATTAGTCTTCCTTTATTCTTGGTTAATTTCCCCAACCTTGTTGCTTCTGTGAGACACACTGTTTCAATTTGTAATCTATTATGTAATTCTGTCTGGGCTAAGGCTAAAGTATCCTCATCTACTTCCTCTTTTAAACCGAAGATTATAAGGTTCAAGGCCCTTTTGTTACGTTCGTGGTCTAATTCTATTAATTTTTTCATTTCATCTTTAATTGGTTTGGTATCTAACTTATCTACCACATTATTTAGGGTGAGGCGGCTATTAACTTTTTCTTCTAGTTCTTTAATCATGTATTTCATTTTAAGACTCTCTAAAGTATCAGCATCTCCTTGCTGGGATGGTTGGTTAGTATCTTGGTTTTTTTTTTCTATAACCTGCAATCTAGTCTCCATTGCCTCCATTTTATTCTCCAGTAGTTCTATTTTAGTTTCTATTTGTTTTTGGATCGTGTCTTCAAGAGATGCAAATTTATTTTCCAGCATGGCTTCTAACTCTTTTTGTAGCTTGGCTTCTCTTTCTTCTCTACGTTTCTCTAAAGACTCTATATACTCATAAAGGCCTTATAGGGTAACTGTGCTAGGTCTGTCCTTGGTAATCTTTGGTAACTATGGTGAAATATTCATACTTGAAATTATATGAGCAAATATGTATTAGAAAAAGAAAAAGATAAGGAATGTGTGCACCTGATATCAGCAAACTTGACTGCAGATCTTAGCAATAATATTATACCCTATGAATAATATTATACCCAAGGGATTAATACTAAAAACACAAGGGAATATAAACTCTAGGGTTTTTAGTATTAATCCCCTGGGGTTTTAGTATTAACCCCTTGCGTTTATAATATCAATCCCTTGGGTTTACTAATATAAGGGTTCATATTCCTAGGGTATAGTATTATTCATAGGGTTTGTAATTAATATTAATTCCCAGGGTTTAATATTATTCCCTAGGGTTTATAATTCCTTGGGTTTTTAGTATTAAACCCAAGGGATTATAAAACCAAAGGAATAAGATTAAACCCAAGGAATTAATATTATAAACCCAATGTATATAAAACCTAAGATAAATATGACATAACCTCGAATAAAAATGGTTTACCATGGTCAACCATGGTCCAATGCCACATTGCGACAACGACTATCTCAAAATGAAAATCAACCATGGTCAACCATGTTTATTTTATGGTTTATATTATTTATCTTAGGGTTTACAATATTAATCCTTAGGGTTTAATATTATTCCCTTGGGTTTATAATTCCTTGGGTTTTTTTATTAATCCATTGAGTTTATTATCCCTTTGGTTAATATTATTCCATTGGGTTTATAATCCCTTGGGATTTTAGTATTATACCCTAGGAATATGAACCCTTAGATTAATATACCTAATGGATTGATATTATAAATCCAATGGAATATAAACCCAACGGGTTAATGCTAAAACCTCATTGTAGTATAAACCGAAGGGACTAATCTTATTAAACCCAAGGGGTTAATATTATAAATCCAAGGTATATAAACCCTTGGTTGACCATGATTTATATTGAAACTAAGGGATTAATATTATAAACCTATGATAGTTTGATTCAAGATTGAGTTGCGGGAGACAGAGACTAGACGCGGGAGTACCGCAGCGACTAGGGTTACCAAAGCTAGCAGAGTTTGACTCTAATGGAGAGTGGCAGGGGAGGGAGCTCGGCTCCCTCCTACAGAGACGCTGTGGCCAGCAGAAGCAAATCACCGATCGGAAAGAGTAGATTATGTATGAATGACAGGAACAGGGATAAGGAAAAGGAAACAGATGGGATCAGATCAAAAGAAAACAGTAGCACAAAGGAAAAAGAGGAAGAAGACAAAAGTCTGGGTTCACGAGACAAAAAACAAAAAGGACCTTGCAAACCAAAAGCAGAAATCACTCCTCGAGTAATTTTAAATGATCCTACTCTGCAGGAGTACAGAGAACACATGGGGACCTACGCCATTATCTGTAAATTCATGGGACTATGGCCCACTGAAAAGGCTTTGCAGACGTGGATCAAGTTTCACTGGAAACCCAAAGGAAGCATTGACCTACATCTTGGGTCAAAAGGATTCTTCACAGTGGTGTTCTCAAACATCGAAGATAAAGACAGAATATTCGAAGGAGGACCCTATTTTTTTGCTGCAGCGGGTCTCTATATGAGACCTTGGAGAATGAACTTTGTCCCAGAGAGGGAGACTTTCTCTTCGGTTCCTGTGTGGGTTAGGCTCTACTCTCTACCTCTGGATTATTGGCAAACTGAATCGTTGGCTACCATAGGCAATAAACTAGGACGCTTTGTTAAAGTTTCTGAAGCCACAAGAAGGGGAAAATACACCTCCTTTGCTAGGATATGTGTGGAAATGGATCTATCAGGAGCGCTTCTGGATGAAGTTATCCTGGAAGTTTTTGATGAGGAGTGGGTGCAGACAGTAGACTATGAGCATATCCCTTTCAGATGCCGAAGATGCCATGAACATGGGCATCTGTTAAGAAACTTCCCTCTCAGTAAAGAAGATAACAAAGAAAAACTTAATACAACGAAGAACACGGAAAGCTTTCAGAAAGTGGCTAGTAGAGGAAGGGGAGGAAAAAAGGGATCAAAGCAACAACACACCGAGGAGCAGAAGGGTAGTCAGAATAAGTTTCAAGTTCTAGAAGAGACTGAAGAAGTCACAAAAGAGAACTAATATCAGGAGGAAGAAGCTAAAGAAAAAAAAACGAGGACAAAAATCAATCTCTAGTTATGGATTCTCAAAAAGAGACCATGAAAACTGATACAGAAATGGAAATGGACCAGGAAATGACCCAAAGTGAAACAGATCTAGAAGAGCATGAACTACAAGAAATTCTAGACAAGGAAAACTTGGATCTGGAAGGATTCCTGATGCAGGGAACCAAAGGAGGAATTGATTCTCTGCCCCAAGAAGAATGCAATAGAATACAACAGTTGTTTTTATGGAAAACTCAGGAACGAGGGCCGGAAAAAAGTAAAAACATCCACAAACAGGAGCACAGAGGGGTGAAAACAATGAAATTAGCTCCAGGATTAGCCACTAGAAATCCAGGAAAGAAAAGAGGCAGAAAAAAGAAAAATGAGCTCTTGATGGAGTGTGGAAAGCTAATGATAGATTCGGGTAAGATGAAAGATCTAACCAGTTACTCCTTTACAAATCTTTAATTATGAAGTTCATATCTTGGAATATTAGAGGTCTCGGTAGTAAAAGAAAACAAAGAATGCTAAGTAACATAATGAAACTAGCAATGCCGGACATAATCTTCATTCAAGAAACAAAATGCTCCATTCAGAGAATAAAACAAATCCATAGCAAATGGCTTGGTAAATTTGAGTTTCTAGAAGTCAAAGCAGAGAACACAGCTGGAGGGATTCTCACTATTTGGAACCCCCAAAAATTCAGCATAGTAGATGTGGAGGCATCTAGAAATTATTTATCAACGATCATTGAACCAGTGGGGATGTCTGATACCTTCCTGGTTACGAATGTTTATGGTCCTCAAAGAATTGATGAGAAACTTAGATCTATTGACTACTTGGTAAATCTCATAAGCAGACATGAAGAAATCCCTTGGGTCATTGGAGGAGACTTTAACATGATTAAATCTCTTTTAGAAAAAAGGGAGGTACTAGAATCCTAAGTAAAGATTCGGTAGCGTTCCATTCTTTCACAGAAGACATGGTTGACTCTGAGATTCAAAACGGACTTTTTACGTGGAATAAAAAACAAGGAGGTAATGCCCAGGTTACCTTCAAGTTAGACAGATTTTTGATCTCCGAGAAGCTGATGCTCACAAATAAAGAAATATCAACAAGTGTTCTCCCATTTTGAGGCTCAGATCACTGGCCGATTCAATTAGAAATCAAGGGGATCGATTCTCCCAGGAACAGACCCTTCAGATTTGAGAATATCTGGCTCTCCCACCCATATTTCATCAGCAACATTGAAAAATGGTGGTCCGGAGATCTCCAATTTTAGGGTACCAAAATGTTCCTCCTTCATAAAAGACTAAAGCACATAAAACTCAAACTCAAAGAATGGAACAAGAAGGATTTTGGAAACATTTTTGTAAACAAAAAATCAGTGGAAATAAAAATGCAGGAACTAAACCAAGCAATGATCATATATGGTTTTGATAAAATCAAAAGTGAGCAAGCTGAAAAACACAACCAAGAATGGGAGAATCTATGCAAACAAGAGGAAATCTTTTGGAAACAAAAGTCTAGAGTTCAATGGCTCAAAGAAGGTGAAAGAAATACTAGATTTTTCCATAGATCCACCATAGCCAATAGAACGCACAATAGAATCTCCTCGATATTAAATGAAGATGGGGAGCTTTAAACCTCTCACAGGAATATTGAAGCTATCTTGGTTCAGCATTTCAGAGGCATCACAAAAGAAAATAATCTAGACAGAGATAAACACATCAAGGAAATTATAAAGAATATCCCCAGGTTGGTGTCCAGAGAAGATAATTGCAACCTAAATAAACCAGTTACTGAAGCAGAAGTAAGTGCGGTTATCAAAGATATGCAGAATGGCAAAGCTCCAGGTCCTTATGGTTTTAATGTAGATTTTTTCAAAGCCTGCTGGAATGTGGTCAAACTGGATATTTTGGATGTTGTAGGGGACTCTAGAAGAAGCAGATCCATTCTGAAAGCCCTCAACACCTCCTTCATCTCCCTGATCCCCAAACAAGACTCTGCCATGTCTCCTGATAAGTTCAGACCCATTGCTTTATGCAATGTGGTTTACAAAATCATTTCCAAGATTCTAGCCAGCAAACTCAAACCTCTTCTTCCTTCTTTAACTTCAGGGGAACAATCTGGTTATGTTGAAGGAAGGCAAATCCTGGACAACATCATTCAGGCTCACGAGGTTGTTCATTCTCTCACTAGTAAAAGGCAGGCCGGTATGATTATGCAATTAGACATTGCAAAAGCATATGACAAGGTGAACTGGATTTACATCAAAAAAGTCCTTTCTGCTTTTGGGTTTGATCATGACTGGATCAGATGGGTTATGGCTATGGTCACTTCACCCAGCTTTTCAATTCTGGTGAATGGCTCGCCCTCAGAGATCTTTACTCCCTCCAGAGGCCTCAGGCAGGGAGACCCACTCTCTCCCTTTCTCTTTATCCTCATGATGGAAGGATTGGGCCGAACCATTAGAAATGCTAAAGTCTTAGGAAAGATCAAGGGCCTCCAATTAACGGAGAACGGTCAAGCATTGACTCATCAACAATTTGTGGATGACACTATGCTGCAGGGTATCCCCACAGTCAAAGAAGCTTCAGCGTACAAGCAAATCCTGAATGACTTTGCTTTGGCGTCAGGTATGGAAGTTAATCTCTCCAAATCAAAAAAAAAAAAAAATCTTAAACACTACCATTACTATTCAAAGGAACATCTCCAGAATTCTGGGATTCCAAAGGGATTTCCTCCCTTAAAAGTATCTGGGAATTCCCCTCACAGCTAAACCATTGCACAAGAGTATCTAGGAACCGGTGCTCAACAAGATGCAAGACAAGATCAAAAAATGGACTTTCAGATCGCTGAACCTGGCAGGCAGGTTGATTCTGACAAAGTCAGTTCTACAGGCTATCCCAGTTTTCTTTCTATCAACCCTGCCAGCTCCCAAAGGGGTCTTACAGCAATTCAGGAATCTTCAGCGAGACTTTCTTTGGGGCAAGTAGGAAACTAGGAAGAAATGGGCACTAGTTTCTTGGGATAAAATCTGCAAGCCCAAAAGTCATGGAGGACTAGGATTAGATGATCAGGAGATTCTGAGTAATGTTTTAGGAGCCAAGCTCTGGTGGAGATGGGTTAAAGAACCAGAGGCGCATTGGGCCATAACCTGGAAAGAAAAATATGCGAGCTCCTGGCAAACAAATGATCTTATAAGAATGTCAGGAAATATTAAAGGCTCTCACATCTGGAACAAAGCCTGGAATAACAGAAGCCTAGTTCAAAACAATAGCTTCTGGGAAATCAGAGCAGGAGACCAAGCTCTCTTCTAGGAAGATAAATGGCAACAAGAACCAATGTTGTTAAGAGAGGACTTTATGAGTCTCAAGCAGGAAACTGATCCCCAAGGATTAATAAAAGTTAGAGATTTCTGGAATCTTCCTCATGACAATGACAAGTGGAGAAGCTGGAAAAAATTAGACTGCAGAGGGGACAGCCACATAAAAGAAAAAACAGAAGAACTCATGAGTATATTAAATCAAAGGAAGATCTTGGTAACAGATGGGCCGGATCAGTTAAGATGGGGCCAAAACAAAGAAGGTATCTTTAATATCAAGGAAGCAAAAAGAATAATCCTAAACCTAGATCCATGCATTTTGGCAAAATCCTGGCAAAAACTTTGGAGCCACCAAGGGTGGATGAAGATCAAGCTGTTCATGTGGTTAGTTCATCACAAGAAAATTTTAACTTGGGAAAACATTCAGAAGAGGGGGGTTATGGGGCCTTCTAGATGTCAGTTATGTGAAGCTCAAGAGGAGACAATGGAGCATATTCTCAACAGCTGCACCTATACCACCTGGTTGTGGGATTCTTTTAACACCATTTTTCAACAGACAGATAGAGACAAAGGTAGTATCATTAACACCCTGAACAGGTGGAGAAAAAACTTTTCAGAGTATGAGATCCTTAATTTGGCCTGGACCTTTACGCCAAGCTTCATTATCTGGAATGTGTGGAAGGAAAGGAATAAAAGAATTTTCAAGGATGAAAAAACTACTCCTCTTCGCATAATGGATCTGATCTTAAAGCAGATTAAGGAGATAGTTTCCACCACTGTGCACAGTTGTCCCAAGAATCCTCCCACAGCGCTTGAATTGAGAACTCTCAAGCATCTGGGTATGCAAGAGATCATCCACCATGGTCCTAACAGAAATGAAAGAGTGTTGGAAATGGAAAATGAGTTTTGGCATCCACCACTGAAAGGTTTTCTGAAATGCAATATTGATGGGGCTTCAAAAAGCAACTCGGGGACAACAGGTTATGGAGGGGTGTTAAGAGATGAAGAAGGAAAAATAATCTTCACTTTCCATTGTCATCTAGGCAAAGCCACCAACAACATGGCTAAATTAATGGCTTTGGAACAATGTCTAGAGCTTCTTAAACTTAATCACAGCTCAAATGTCATTATCGAAGCAGACTTAGAGATTTCCATAAATGCAGTTAAGAAAATCAATTATGGAACAGCGCCAGAAAGAGTCTCAAAACATTGGAGACTAATACAAGTGTACCAGAGAATCCAAAAACATCTCCTTAGTCTTCGAACTGTTAGCTTCAATCATGTTCAGAGGAAAGCCAATAAACTTGCAGATTTACTGGCCAACCAAGGAGTGATAAATTCCGATTGTAGGATTGAAATGAAGTGGCAGGAGATGCCTCCAAGTAGGTTAAAATCTCTTTGCAATGAACAAGCTGTAGAGGATAAAGAAATTTTCAAATATTGGGCACGAGGGTCAGGCACAGAATAAAGCTTTCTATGCAAGTTCATACACAGAACCATGGTCGGCTCTTTGAAAAAGGGAAAGCTCTGAACAGTGACAGCTTCCTTTGGTTTACTGAATGCTTCGGTTGCGAGCTCCATGGGCAGTTTAAGTGGATTAAAAGGTTGGATTGCTCCCACGAGGGAAATCCCACTCTACCCCTCTTTCGGCGCGGTAAACCAGCCTTTGAGTGGTTTTCCATTGATCGCGAGGCTTTCAAATGGTAAGTGGTTTTGGTGTGTTGAGAGCGATTCCACTAGGCTCTCAACACGTGGCTTGGGTGGGGTTCGTGAAACCACCCTTCATCATGCCTTAAAGTTCTTGCTTCTTTGCTCTACGATTTCTCTCTGAGCCGTCCTTTCTGGCAGTGGCATTCGACAGTCAGATTTGGTTGGGCATTTCAGTGGGGCCGCTTCTATTTTCAATCTTTGCGAGTTAATGAGGGATAGGTTCGCGGCGCTTGACTTTGGGTCTTTGCTTAACCGTGGGGACCATTGGTTAAGTCAGCTTGTCTTTTAGTTGGTTTGTAGGTCACATCAATGGCTGTACGGCCTTGAGGTTTCCGTATGCCTTGAGAAATTCAGGCCTTTTGTATTTTTTGTAACTTTATTTTTGGGCTTTTGAAATAGAAGGAAAGTCTCTTACTTCAGCGAAAAAATATTATAAACCTATGAATAATATTATACCCTAGGAATATGAACCCTTAGATTAATATACAAAAGGGATTGATATTATAAACCCAAATGATTAATACTAAAAAACCAAGGGAATATAAAACCGTAGATTAATAAACCCAAGAGATTGATATTATAAAGCCAAAGGATTGATATTTTTGATATTATCGTTGACCATGGTTGACCATAGTTGACCATGGTTGATATATGGTTGACCATGATTGATTATAAACCCAAGATACATAAACAATAAGATAAATACTATAAACCCTAAAAAAACATAGCTGACCATCATTGACCATGGTTGATTTTAATATTGACACAATCTTTGTCACAGTGCGACATTGGATGATGGTTGACCATGATTCATTTTCATATTGAGACCATCTTTGTCACAATGCAACGTTGGAACATGGTTGACTTTCATATTGAGATAATATTTGTCATAATGTGAACCCAAGGTATTAATATTTTTTTATTTTTTTTTTAATAAGGCTAATTCTATTATAATACAAAAAGGTCAAAAATTACAGAAGAGTTACAATAGGGCCATGGCTCAGTAATCCTGCCCAGAAATTGTTCGTTTGCCCAGATTACATCTTCCAAAATTGAACATAGTCAAAATTTGGATTACTGTCTTCTGTTGTATCTGCTGCCTCTAAGACTCGAAACCGTGACTCTAAACAGTGCATAATAGGGACCCGTAGACATACAGACATATATACCCATACGGCCGACACATAGACAGACAGACCCATGCTGTCGAACTGATACATAGACACAGAAAACAAAGACAAAATAAAGCTCTTACGGCCTAGGTTTCCGAGAGCGAACTACTTGTCTTGCTCATTCATCGTCCGTGGTGTAGGGCGCTTCCTCAATTTGGCACCCAAATTGTAGAGAGTCATCAGAATCAGAGAGAGGGACTATCACGCTGGAAGGCCATCCCTGAACAGGCGCGCTTGGACCTACAAGAGCTAGTGGACAGGCTATGGGGGAGCTTTCCCTGACAGGCTCGCTTGGACCTGCAAGAGCTGATGGACAGGCTAAGGGGGAGCTTTCTCTGACAGGGCGTTGCAGGTCAATAATAGGCCCTATTCCATGAACAGGAGGAGTATATTCCAGAGTGGCATCTGCCGGTTCTCTAAGAATATCACAATGCTCAACCGTTACAGAGATAATAAAAGTGGAATTAGCGAGTGTGCAGGGTATCTGATACTTGACCATAGGATCCTTGTCATGCCCACAATCCATTCTTTGTTCGCTCTCCATTCCTCTGCCGCACCCAGCTCTATTACCATGGAATTGTTGCGGCACAGACGTAACTTCGATGGAGGAGGAAGGAGAAATGGGGGCAGGCCGCTGGGTGGTGGCCCGTCCGCGAGAGCCTCCGCGCCTACTGCACATTCTCTGTCGCTCACCCCGCATTTCTGGATTCAGAAGATGAACTCGCGTGTAGGAACCTGGTGAGGAGGACTTAGTTAGGACATGCGCTGCCGTATTGAGCTCACAACGCCGATTTCTCTGGCGTATGGCAGTCCCTGAGTTGGCTGCAGAGCATGGATGCTCTTGTTCCCTTCCCCACTCCACCGAGTGATGCACCAGTGAAGCAGCAGAATGCCAAACGATTGCAGTAGTATGCACAAATTCCAGAGGAGTTCCCAGTGTATTAATCTCCATCGCGCAGTTTGCCAGGCAGCGGAGTATGGACGACAAGACCAGCATTAATGCTGGCCCTGGTTTTACAGCATGCGAGCCTCCTTTACCTACCGCGGGGTACTGCATGTCACTAATGGGATGACACCTGCCCATGTGACTCCCCATCTGTCCGCTACGCCTTTTAGACACCCGCATCCGGGAAAGGTATTAATATTAAAAACCTAAGGGAATAACATTAAACCTTAGGATGAATATTAAACCCTAAAATTAATAAACCTAACATATTAATATTGTAAACCCTAAACTTAATATTAAACCTTAGGAATATAAACCCTGTGATTAATATTACAAACCCAAGGAATTTATATTATTAACCTAATGGATTATAAAACCAAAAGATCTATATTAATCCCTAGGATTAATTATAAACCCTATGAATAATATTATACCCTAGGAATATGAAACCTTATATTAATAAACCCAAAGGATTGATATTATAAACCTAATGCACTAATAAATGCAAGGGATTAATACTGAAAACTCAAAAAACCAAAAGGATTAAAATTGTAAACCCAAGGCATATAAACCCATAGATAAATATTATAAACCCTAAAACAAACATGGTTGACCATGATTGATTTTCATATTGAGACAATATTTGTCACAATGCAATGGTTGACCATGTTTGACCATGATTGATTTTCATATTGAGATAATCTTTGCCATAATGCGACTTTGGACCATGGTTGACCATGGTTAAATATTAAACCCTAAAATTAATAAACACAAGGGATTAATATTGTAAACCCTAGGGTAAATAATAAACCTAGGAATATAAACCCTATGATTAATATTATAAATCCAAGGAATTTATACTATAAACCCAAAGGATTTATATTAAACCCAAGGATTAAAAATATAAACCTATCAATAATATTATACCCTAGGGATATGAATGCTTAGGTTAATAAACCCAAGGAATTGATATTATTGATATTATGGTTGACCATGGTTGATTTTCATATTGAGACAATCGTTGTCAATATGCGACGTTGGACAATGGTTGACCATTATTGACCATGGTTGATTTTCATAGTGAGACAATCTTTGTCACAATGCGACATTGGACCATGGTTGACCATGATTGATTTTCTTATTGAGAGAATCTTTGTCATAATGCGATGTTGGACCATTGTTGACCATGGTTGATTTTCGTATTGAGAATCTTTGTCACAATGCGAAGTTGGACCATGGTTTACCATGGTTAACACAATGTGACGTTGAACAATCACACAATGTTTGTCATAATGTGACCATGGTTATTAATGATCATTAATCATGATTCACATTGGTTGACTATGGTTGATTTTCAAATTGAGACAATCTTTGTCACAATGTGACGTTGGGCCATAGTTCACCATGGTTGACAATGATTAACCATGCTTGACCATTGTTGATGATGGTTGACCATGGTTGATTTTTACATTGAGACAATTCTTGTCACAATCTGACGTTGAACCATGGTTGACCATTTTAGACCATGATTTATTTTCATATTGATCATGACTAACCATGGTTGACCATGATTGATTTTCATATTGAGATAATGTTTGTCACAATGTGACACTTAACCATGGTTGACCATAATTGACCATAGTTGATTTTCATATTAACCATGATTGACCGTGCTTGACCATGATTGATTTTTATATTGACACAATTTGTGTTACAATCTGAAATTTGACCATGGTTGACCATAATTGACCATGGTTGATTTTCATATTGACCATGATTGATCATAGTTGACCATGATTAACCATGCTTGACCATGATTAATTTTCATATTGAGACAATCATTGTCACAATGTGACATATAACTATGGTTGACCATGGTTGACCATGAATGACCATGGTTGACGATGGTTGAACATTACTGATTTTCATATTATAAATATTATAAACCCTAAAATAAAAATGGTTAACTGTCGTTGACCATGGTTTACTTTCATATTAGCACAATCTTTGTCACAATGCGACGTTGGACCATGGTTGACCGTGATTAATTTTCATATTCAGACAATCTTTGTCACAATACAATGGTGGACCATGGTTTATTTTCAAATTGAGATAATATTTGTCACAATGCAATGTTGGGCCATGGTTGACCATAGTTGACGATGGTTCACCATGGTTGTGATAATGTGATGTTGAACCAATAGACAATCTTCGTCACAATGTGACCATGGTTGATTTTGATATTATGAAACAATCTTTGTCACATGTGACGTTGGACCATGGTTGACCATGATTAATTTTCATATTAAGACAATCTTTGTCACAATGTGACGTTTGACCATGGTTGACCTTGGTTGTTTTTCATATTGAATTAATCTTTGTCACAATGTGATGTTGGACCACAGTTGACCATGATTGACAATGGTTGAACATGGTTGATGATGATTATAAACCCAAGGGGTTTATATTAAACCCTAGGGATTTATATTAAACCTTATGAATAATATTATACCCTAGGAATATGAACCCTTAGATTAATAAACCCAAGGGATTGCTATTATTGATATTACGGCTGACAATGGTTGATTTTCATATTGAGACAATTGTTGTCACAATAATTCCATGACATAAGAGGTTTTAGAATATATTAAATTTTGATATTAAATTACATTAATTTTAATTATCTTATTATATTAATTATTATTTTAATGAAAATGTCAAATAAAATTTAAAGAACAAAATATTTTTTTAAATAAAATAACTAAAATCTTAAATAATAATAACTAAAATAACCCTAATGTTATACGAGATATTATAAACCCTAACAATATAAAACCAATATTATAAACCCAATATTATAACCATAATATTAAAACCAATATTATAAACCCTAATATTTAACCCAAAATTATAAACCTTAATATTAACCCCACTTTTCTAATGTCGCAATACAACGCAAGGGATTTCATATTGGGTTTCATAAAACTAATATGAAACATGACAGAGAATTATAAACCCAAGAGATTAATATTATGAACCCAAGGGATTTATATTATAAACCCAAGGTATTAATAAACCTAGAAGAATAATATTATAAACCCTAGGGATAAATAAACCCTAATTTTTCATTGTTGAAAGGTTACAATGAATGAATTGCAATGTAATGTTACATTGCGACATTGAGCAACAGATTAATTTTCATCTTGCAATAATGTTTGTCATAATGTGACGTTGTATTGATTTTCATACTATGAAAATGTCACAATACGAAGCCCTATTGTAGTGTCACAATGTGACATTCAAAAAATTGCAATGTAATATAAGCTTCCAACAATGATTGTCATATTGGTTGTCCCATTACAACAATGTTTGTCACAATATGACATTGGATAGATTTATGCACCATTCAAATGCCACAATTTAAAACCCTAATGTTATACCAGGTATTATAAACCCTAACAATATAAAACCAATATTATAAACCCTAACAGTATAAAACCAATATTATAAACCCTAACATTAAACCCAATATTATAAACATAATAATAAACCCAAGATTGTAAACCCTAATATTTAACTCAACATTATAAACCCTAATATTAAACCCTATTTTTCTAATGCGGTAAAGGACTGTAAGTGATATACGTCTATCGACGTATATCAACCACATTTATCAATCCCCTGGGTTTTATTAACAATATATTATAATATAATAATATTATAAAACCCAACATTATAATATAACTATAATATAATATTTTTATAATTATAATTATATTAATCCAAGAGATAATTATATTAATCATTGGTTTAATTTTAATATTAGAGTTTAATAATGTGATAATATTATAGATATTATGAATAAAAATCCCAAGGGATTAATATGTGATTATTGATATTTAAAAGCCCAAGGGATTAATATTATAAACCTAAGAGATAAATGTGGTTGACTATTCATACATTAGCACATGTTAACTATTGTTCACTATTGTTGACATGGTTAATGATAGTCTACATGGGCATCATAGTAAAAAATAGTCAACATGGCTACCATGGTGAACCATACTCACGTCAAGAATTGTGGTCTATCTATAAGTGGCCTATAGTGAACGATAGAGGCTACCCATGGTTGACCATAGAGGCTTATAGTGGATGGCTAGGGTTAACAATAGTAATCCTAGGGTTTATAATATTAATCCTAGGGTTTAATATATATTAAACTTAGGGTCTATAATAAAAAATAGTCAACATGGCAACCATGGTGAACCATCAAATCTGAAACCCTAATATGAAACCCAATATTATATAGCGCAACATTAAAAAAATTTAAATCTTGATTATGACCGACCAAGGATGACCTTAGTTGACCAAGGCTAACAACGTTTGACTTTGGTGAACCATTGTGAAGTAGGAAAGTGTTCCCTCTGCAGATAGAGGAAACCCCTCTAACCCTAGAGTGGGTCTAGTCACAGCAAAGACAAAACAATAGTCGATTCCCTTAAATAGTCATCGTTGGAGGCCTACCTCAAACCAGTGGTTGATGAAGTTTTCGTTGCGCTGCTCCAGCTTCCGTTTCTTTCTCCTCAATGAGCAATCAACCTGAAACACCACAAGAAAACAACAGAGCACATAACCGAGAACAATAATGATCTATTTACTTGTAAAGTCAAGGAGTCACAAGCTATCAAGTAGATTATACACAAGATATAGGAAATCGTCACTGCTTGTATTAAAAATGAAACAAGAGCAAACTTACAACCATGCCTTGACGTCACAAGTCTTCTCAGAGGGTCTAGTCAGTATGTTCCTTCAAGAATTCACTCTTAAGAATGGGTCTCCCAATAGGACAATAGCTCTCTCTCTCTCTCTATCAAGCCCTCATGCAAAGCTAAGATACTCCACAACCTCTTATCAAACTATTAGCAATCCCACACTTGCCACACTCACACCAAAGCTATCTACTTAGTTTCAAACCAAACTCAAAAGAACCAGCAAGCACTAATTCCAGCACTAAAGAACTAGCAGATCATAGCAATGGTGAGTGATTTTATAGGAGAAGGAGTCTCCATGAAATGAGGGAGAGGGAGCTTATCCTCAAGGGAGGTTGCACAAGAGGCAGAACCACCATCCTAGAGGAGGAAAGGCGACCCAAACTGACCCAACAACTAGCTCTAGAAACAACCAGAAGGCCGATTGTTCGAACAAATTTGCCAAATCTGGATCGTAGCAGGTCATGAACTAAAGCTCAACAACGACATCGCAAGGAGTCAATGCATTCAGACCAATCGTCACAATAAATAGTTGGGACTCTTACGTCGAGCCCAAAAATCTGACCACCACGAGAAACACGTGTACACCTGTGACAATGTCGCAATGAGACAGTTCATGACAAGGGATCGTCGCACACTTTTAATGGCTTACTAGCGACAATGCAGAAACTGAGGGGAAAAGGGTCAATCTTCAACATCAGAGAGCACTTTTTAATCTTTTTGCATAAGTGGGAAGATATGGACATGTTTATTTGATACATGACACAACAAAGGGACTGAGATGAGGACAGTGACAAATTACTGTGTAACAGATGCCCCCTAAAGCATGAAGCCCGAGAGAGTGGGAGGGGTGAAATGCTTTACGAAACAATGATCGAACTGGAAAACCACCTTGAAGAACCTGCAGGTGCAATTACAACTGATATCTCTGATAGTGAAATACATGTAGTCTAGGCATGGGTGCAGCCATCCAAAAGACATATGAATCCTGGTCTGTAGTATGGACGCAGCCACCCAGTTGATAAGACCATATATAATGATAAAGGTATGGTCGCAGCCATCCATGAAGACTCGGGTATGGTCGCATCCATCCAATCAAAGAGTCATGTATGTAATCATGAACCAATCCACGCAGCTCGAACATATGTAATCTTAGTCTGGGGTCTTGAAACCCTAACTGATCATAGTACAAATTCTAGCATGTGAACAAATGTGTTGAAGTCGAGCATGATAGAAAGTCGCTTGATTACCGGTCAATGATGAAAACCGTTAACAAGCGTGAGAGAAACCACCAATAATGCCAATGGCTCTCAAGGAACTACCAGTACAATCCACTAAGTGTGAAAAATGATTTGAAGTCAAACACTCGTGGAATCACCCAATCGAAGACCAATGATGAACTCTGTGATCAGGTGCGAAGAACTTGCCATTGAGGCATGCAAGCTCCAAGGTACCGAAAGGGATCTCTAGATCAACCTCCTGGATAATAAGCTGGTGTCAACAAGAGGCAATCCGTTGCAGGAGGGCCATAATGTTTCCCCCATCAACGACACAAGATAAGGAACAAGTGGTAGATGGTGAAACAAAGTATCAGAGGAGGAGGTAAGGGCATAAGTTGTAGAAGGATTATACTCTTGAACATATTGGCGACATGACTCCAGAATGCGGCAGCATTTTGGTACCAAGGGATCGGAGGTCTGACAGAGACAACATGGATCAGATGGAATGAGGCAAAATGGCAACCCAAAACCCCGGAAGGCCAATGACGATGTGAGGATATCCCAACTCGACGAGAAGCAAAAGTGTCGATGTTCAAGAGTGACTAGCTACTGTAAGTAACCAATGACGACTTCCAAATTTTCCCCCACCATTACTGGCGAGTACCCCAATTATTTTTTGAAAAACAAGCTTGAAGGGGATAACATATGCTTGTGATATAAGTTTGACCTTCGGACGAATCCAACCTAGTAATAGTTTAATGAGCCCTAGGGAGGAGAAGCTCGAATCTCGTCATGGTGACGAGTCCAATGTCGTCAGGGTTTAACGAGTCCGACACAAGTAAAACTCGGAGTATTTTTCATGTTTAGAGAGTTTGAAAAAGACACAGAAAAGAAAACTCTAGGGGGGTCCTTTTTCGTAAATTTGTGTCCCTCGGGCCCGAAAAAGTAGAAAACTATACCCGAGAGAACCGCTTGACCATTACGACCAAGGATTACTTTTCGTAATTAGTGTTCATAACCAAAAATGAGCTTCACAAGACAAAAGCCCGGCTATCTTTTCGCATTTATATGGTCAGAAAAGCTCTGAAGGTGGGCTGCCTTTTTATTCTGTTTAACGAGTCAAAAGGAAAACTTGGCAATCTTTTCATCTTTTATAAGTCGGAAAAGAGCTTAAAGAAGACTTGTCTTGGAGGAACGAGTGGTATAAAGGGTAGCAACTAGTTCCCGCAATGGTGGAACTGCTCAAAACATTTAATGGTCAAGAGGCTAGCTAATAAAACGACTCATCGCTGTGGTCCGTCAGGAAAGGAAAAAACAACCAAGTTGAAGCATATGATCGGCCAAAGAGATGGCAATGATGGAATGAAATAGCCAAGGCTCATCTAGCAGAATTTAGTGGATAAAAACGACAATCATGAGATGTAAATCAGGTATGGGTTCATGTTTACACAAGCTTGAACCATGGAGAACTCTGCTTGGATTCAGTTTCATGTTTGCACAAGCTTGAAACAAAAAACTATGATTGTTATAAGGTCGCATGCCCCCAGAATAATAATGCAAATCGAGGTACATGCCCCCCAAGCTTCATTGCATCCAACGGAGTGGATGGAATCAAGGTTCACTTTCGAGATCTTAGAAAGACTCGACTTGGAGTTTACGAGATCTTAATCAAAGACTCGATTTGGAAAGGGAGTTGTTTCATTTTTTAATGAGGTTGACACAGTAAAAGAACTATCCTCATGATATTTGTTTCATTTTTTAACGAGGTTGACACAAGATCAAGAAATTTCCTCAAGACACCTTGTTTCATTTTTTAACGAGGTCAACACAAGATCAGAACTATCCTCGGACCTTGCTTCATTTTTTAACGATGTTGACACAAGATCAAGAACTTTCCTTAGGACTCCTGTTCATGGGCCAGATAAGAACACGGCGCCCATGAGGTCTTCACAGAAGGGAAGAAATGCACTCTGGGAGGAACACATGTCATTAGGCACCAATGGCAGATCGGGTTCCAATGCCCCTAGTACATGATGTACGAGACCATCTGCATGATCATCAACAAATACGGAGGCGGAACGGGTAGCCACATAATTGACTTGTGGCGGGGAAGGTAATGCTTGGGAGCAAGAACTGATAGGGGACGGCGGCGGCACGGGAGGCACCAGGTGGCTAAAGAATGACAGTTGATCTATGGCCACCATTCTTCCATCGTACGGAAAACAAACCACACGGAAAAGCAAAGAAACAAGAGCCCACATGGCATAGATATAGTCACGGCCAAGGAGAAGACTAAAATCTAAAGCACCTTGGACAACCATCACGTCTATATAGACGGTTTTGCCTCCCAAAGTCACAGGGAACTTGGGAAGGATCCCGAAAGGTTGAAGAGTTCCTCCGTCAAATGCTAACAGATTTTGAGTAACAGGCACAAGCGGTGGGGAGCCCAAATCTTGCCAAGTATTGGAAGGCATAAGACTGACAGATGCACCTTCGTCCAAGGGAGTGCTCGGTATGGCCTTATCATAGGCAAGTACGGTAATCTGGAAAGGCACATAGGATGGCAAGTGGAATGCGGTCAAATGGCTCCAGTCAAAAGAAATGACCGAACTACTTGGTGAGGGAATTGTATGATTGCCCCCCTGCTCTACAGGAATCGAAGAAGAACACCCTTGATCAGCGGGGATAAGAGGGTCGTTCTCGGACTCAGTAGGATCTGACGAGACGAGAAGAACATGAGCAGTGTGATAGTGATGCTCTTCAAGAACACAATGAACAACTGGTGGGGAACCCAAGTTGACACTCTTTCTGACCAATGGTTGGTCAAGAACAGGCTGAACATAGCCAGGCTCGGGAAGAGTAGGACGGACAAGAGAAGAATCCATATCTATCTCTTTGTCAATGGGGAGAGGGTCCGAAGAGAGCCTCTGATAACCAACTGGAAGGGGAGGCGAAGAAGTTGTAAGGCTTGCCAAAATGGTGGAAGCTTTATCCATGAGCGGACAAAGGTGAAGGGGATGGTTGACTTCACATAACTTACAACGGAATCAAATCTTCCCTTTCTTCTTACCACTTCCAATTGAGGATTGAACATCGACATGAGCTTCAAAGGACGATGAGGGACGAGCCAGATCATGAGACCATACTTTGAAGATCCTAGGAATGCCAGGACAATCACGAAGAAGATGGTTACCCTTGTACAATTTACAAGGAAACTTAACCTTTTGTGAAGGATCAGAATGTGTTTCGACCTGAGATGTACTTGGAGAAATAGTTGCACAGG
Organism: Pinus tabuliformis; assembly: GCA_031772625.1. NCBI lineage: Eukaryota > Viridiplantae > Streptophyta > Pinopsida > Pinales > Pinaceae > Pinus > Pinus tabuliformis. The sequence continues at coordinate 2,001,172,331 of CM062818.1, read as the reverse complement.
TGGCCTCGTGCTTATCGGACTTCTTCTTCTTCTTCGTCTTCTTCTTCTTCTTCTTAGTCTCCTAGTTACTAGATGTGGAACTTTCACCAGGCGAAGGAGGAGAGGAGGAGGAAGAAACAGGGGAAGAAGGCGCAGGCTCAACCTTGGAATCATCGTGTCGTGATTCAGACGAAGGAGATGGTGGAACAGGGGTCATGATGCTTGGGACCACTGAGGTTGAAAACAACCAAACGGGCAAACCAATGGTTAACCCAGGCAAGGACAATGTTGCCATATATGGAGCACCAGCATTTCCAAAAGGAGGAAACGAACCAGGAGTTCCATCTGGGGAAAGACCTTGGCCGGTAGACTCGGGGACTATCACCATCGGGAACGAGCCTGAATGAACTTGCACTGGAACCAAGAACTCTAACCGTTACCAGGAATATTTCATGGGTAGTAAATTTTATGACACGGGATCAAAACTAGACTTTTTCATGTTTCAAGAGTCGAGAAAAGGACGAAAAGGTGTCTCTATCTCTTTCGAGGTTTAATGAGCCTGAAAGGACAAGTGCTCAGATGATCCTTTTCTTTTAGGGAGTTGAAAAGGAACGAAAGTGATTACTCTCGAGAACTAGGCAAAATGTTTACCAGACAAACCGTAAAACTGCATATACACCTTGGTGATCAAATAAAAGAGAAATGACCAAGGACTTTCCGTACGACAGTCGATCTTCCTGAATTCTGTGTTCGGTGCATTACGGTTTGTAAGGTAGCAGACACGACTTCCTATGGATGTAGGATGATAACCTAGTGGGGTCTCCCGATATATACTCAACGGTACGGGGAGCACGAGTCCGTACTAGTAGCTATTGAGTCACAGAAGGAGGAATCACCCAACCTTAAGCAAAAACAATAGTGACTAGGTTTAACAACACTGGAGCACGTCTCTAGCCTAGACCTCTAAATAATGTGTGTTAAGTTCCAATTCGTTGTTAAGTTCATTCAATTAATTTTAGAGTTGTTCTTTGAATTAGGTTTCAATTTTCAGGCCCTACCATATGTATATCAAAAACCCTAGGATGCAACTAGAATGAGTAAAACATCTTTCATTTTGATGAACACCTACTTAAAGAAAGGTAGAAAGTTCATTCCCAAACCAAGACAAGCAAATGCAAGCGCTAAGAAACACAATGCATTAACACACCAATCCTACAGTGCATCGATACTACTAATGATAGATTTAAAGTTCGCTTTCCAATTTCTCAAACATGAAAATTTGAAATGCAAATGTACTTTCACTTTCGTATACTAGATGAATGCAATCTTTTGATTATGATTTATTTTTTTGTGTGTTTGAATTTAAAGAGAAAATCAAGCGAGTGTAAACTGATCAATCCAAACAATCGTAATCTATGCTTGGTAGTGAAGAAACCGAATCAATCATAAGAAATTGCTTCAAGAATCGACACCAAAAATTGACCAGCAAAACAAGTAGCAAAAGCTTCAAGCAAATCAATAAGACGGTTGCAGATGAACCTTGGATAGACAAGCAACCCAGACAAATGGTTCAAAAAACTTGAAAGAGCTAGGTCACAGGGCTAAAGAGACAAGATTCACTCAAATGAAGCCAACAAGCAATAAGCCTCAACCAAAGCAACTAAGACAAGCTAATGGGAGAGAGAAAACAACAGGGGATAAGCAAGACTGATGGTTTCAGGAGGCAAAGTTGTAAAAAACAACTTGCACAGGAATCGTCATGGGTCTATAACTAGCAACTTGTGATGATAAGCCAATCGTCGCAAGGGTAAAGGCAGCAATAGAGCGACGTCGTCGCAGGAGTACACCTATCTTCCGCGACGGACTGATTTCAGGAATAGTCGCGACTGTATGACAGGGGATCAGCGACGCACAGGTTTACAAAATGAGGACAGGGCAATGTCGTCGTAGCTGTCAAGCTTTTTCCAGCGACGAGTTTAAAAACAAGGAAAAACAAGTGAAAGCTCCGAAACAAACACCAGGCTACTCTTCCAGACAGTAAGAGGAATCCCCAGATAAACCCAAGCAATCCAAGTTCTTTTCCAGCACTAAAGAACTAGCATATCATAGCAATGGTGAGTGATTTTATAAGAGAAGGATTCTGCATGAAATGAAGGAGAGGGAGCTTATCCTCAAGGGAGGTTGCATAAGAATCAGAACCACCATCCCAGAGGAGGAAAGGCGACCCAAACTGACCTAACAACCAGCTCTAGAAACACCCAAAAGGCCGACTGTTTGAACAAATTTGCCAAATCTGGATCGTCACAGGTCATGAACTAAGGCTCAGCGACGACATCGCAAGGAGGCAATGCATTCAGACCAATCGTCACAATAAATAGCTGGGAGCCTCGCGCCGAGCCCTAAAATCCAACCGTCGCGAGAAACACGTGTACACCTGCGACGGTGTCGTGACGAGACTGTTCATGACAAGGGATCGTCACACATTTTAATGGCTTACTAGTGACGATGCAGAAACTTAGGGAAAAAGGGTCAGTCTTCAGCATCAGAGAGCACTGTTTAATCTTTTTTCATAAGTGGGAAGATATGGACATGTTTATTTGATACATGACACAACAGAGGGACTGAGATGAGGACAGTGACAAATTATTGTGTAACAACCATGGTTGACTATAATTGAATATAGTTGACTTATGTTGGATGGTGATGATTATATGTAGACAAAGTTCACTGTTGTTACATAAGGTAAACATAGAGTTTACCAAGTTTGATCATGGTCAATGATTCAAACAATGACTTCAAAGGTTGACATTCTTTGACTATGTTAAAAAATGAGACTATGATGTCTAATTCTTACAAATAGTGATTGACCATGGTTGACTATGGGTTTTAATGTTCACACTTTAAAACCATCATTGATTATGTTCTGACTATGAATGACTATGTTTAACAATTGTTTAGCTATGGTTGAATTGCTAATTATGTTTTGACTATGATTAACAATTGTATGACTATAATTGACAATGGTTTGATGGATGATCATGATTGACTATGGTTTAATATGATTTGACTATCATTGACCATCATATGACCACAACTTACCTATGTTCAACCATAGTTGAATGTGATTGGCTATAGTTGATCATGGCTTGAATACGATTTAACTATGGTTAGTCATATTTTCTTTATGGTTTGTTTATAGTTGACCATGATGCCTTTGGTAAGTATGGTTCACCATGGTAGTCATGTTGACTATTATTGACTATCATGCCTGTGCTGACGGGGTGGGGTGAGAGGGGCTACGTGCAGCCCCGTGTTGGAGCGGTGGGGTTGGGGGGGTTGCGTGTAGCCCCGTATTGGCAGGGTGGAGCGGGAGGGGCTGCGTGCAGACCCCTCCAAAGGGATACTTAGAATTGGGCCTCCACCTCTAGCGGCCCATTGGGCTGCAGGGGTGGGGTGGGAGAGGGCTGCATTTTTAAATTTTTTTTTTTTTTTTTAAAGGTTATGTATTACAAAATTATCTATCATTTATCATTTTGTTTGTTAATTTAAGCTATTAATTTTTTGTAATTTACTGATATATGTGTGTGTGTGTTTGTGGGAAAATGGCATCAAAGAAGATTTATGTGAATCTTTATGGACCAAAGACTGCTAAAACTAAAATTGGATCCTCAAAACGCATTGTTGAACGAACCAAACCTGAGCTGATAACTATGAATCTATCAAGTGCCTCAAATGATAAGAGGATGATTTCATACTAGAATAAATCAAAAGAAGTGAAGCTTACAGAAAATGTATGGTATGTGAAAGATAGAGAAGGCGAAGATGTGTAGATATATCTATTTGTTGGTATCCCTAACTATAGTGGAATTTATGAGGTGCTGGAAAAGGTCATAGACATGTGTTTGATGTTGGACACTGAATTTGTTTATATACTTACAAAACCGCCCAAGTCACATGACGATTAAATATCAGTTATCATTTTCATTGTATGACACGATAGAGGAATCTACAAAGTTGTGTAAACAAATCATAAATGAGATTGCATGAGATATCACAATTATATATATATATATGTTTTGGGTTGTTGTAACTATCTCATTATATTTTTATAACTTAGTTTTTATTGACATATGATATTTTGTTTGACATAATTTTATTTAAAATATTTCAATTATGTTGGGAGGCATTCATTTAATAAAGCAAGATATTATGAATGTTGTCATAAGTTTCTACTCAGTGCCAGAAGAAGATATGGAAAACAAGCAAAAAAGGTAGTAATTCATGATGCTACAAAACTACATCCAAGGGATCAAAAAAAAAAAAAAAAAAAACCTCTAGTGGATAAATATAGCAAAGGTAGACAGGTTACTTTTGAAGATGAGGAAGTTGAAACTGATGCTGAAGAATATGTTGCCATTACTGAGGATGACATTAGAAATGATGTTAGAAAGGAGAAGAGCCATAAAAGACCAAAAGTAACAATGCCCAAGAATGTCTCTATTCTATTTAATAATGAGAATGTTAGGAGGAACAAAATTAAAGTTGAACATTCTCAAGTAGTCATTTTCAACAGTGAAGATCCTAGTGAAAATTCAAAAGAAAGCGGGGAAATCATTACACTAGGAGATGATTTAGAGGATGGGATTATTAAAACAAAACAAAATTCCATTTGACAGAACTTGACAAAGAGAAACTTAATTGAGGGTGGTCATACATTTCAGCTTAATGTGAGACAAATAAATAAGCCAAGTGAAAGACAATGTAAATATCAAATCAGAAAGCCACACCACCTTCATGTTCACAACTTGAAGACATTGATGAGGTATAATCCATATGCTCATGTGCTTAATTATGTGCTTCTTGTTAATCTAGTTCAAGTTCCCAACAAAGAAGCATTTGATAAGTCAAAATGTTTTGAATATAATTATTATGTGCTTGGGGGGGAACCATTCTGTAGAAGCTCAAAGGAAATTGATGGAGGAATATCCCAATAACCAATGTTTTGAAACAATGAAATGTATCATTTTTGTTGGTTTATCAGATACAGAAGTAAAGTTATTGACATGGGATCATAATTCAAATAATGAATATAGGATGTCTATGACTTTCATCCAAAGGGTTAGATTTATTCATAGTGAATTTAAAGAAAAATGTGGTGGGGATAAGATAAATGTTACAATATAATTCTGAAAGGAATGTTGTATGGAAATTGGCTATCAAATTGAGGAGAAAACCAGTTCAAAAGGCGACAGAGTAAATACTGATATATTTAGAAGTATTGGTAACATTTTCCAGATGGCATTTAGAATTGGAGAGATATGGAAATCGATTAATGAGATTTTTAGCAAGTGGGAGAACATTGGCATTAGAAAATAGAAGGTCAAAAGGTGTAAACCATTGATATGTAGCAACAATAAATCAGGTCCTGAAATGAATCAATTTCCAGAAGATATGAATATCAAACCTTGGAGAGCATTGCAAGGAGTGAAAGATGAAAAACTTGTCAAAGAAATATTATCTCGTGTGAGGTCAGGGGAACTATCATTGGAGGAAATGTCCGAGGGATTTCAAAAGTAACTTTGTTGAATTATTTTTACTTATTTCTAGATTATAATTTTATTTTAAATATAACATATTGTTCTTGGTAGTATTTGTTATACATATCATTATATTAACTTTTTTTAATTTACTTATTTACACACAAAGTTTACATGAAAATACAAGAACAAATGGTTAAATTGTTGAATGAAGGTATTTGGATGATGTTGTATGCAACTATCCAGATTTAAGTTCTACATCAACACTAAAGGATTTTTATCTTGCATTTAAAAAGGTATGTTGACTTATACATTCATTTTTATTCATCTGTATACTACTTTTATTTTATAACTTGTACATATATTTGTTTATTTTATTAAAGATGAGGAAGGATGAAAATGGACCACTAGATAGTTTCATAACCTTTTTTGAAAAAATTAAGATCGAGAGACTGAAGAAGTAGCATCTTATGAATGTTGAACTTGAGCTAGCTCTTACTAATTTCATTTGGAATGGGCTTGACACTATTTAATATCAAGTAATACAAGGAGACTATGAAGACATTTCTAAACTCATACCTAAAAGGGATTATTCCCTAGTTATTGCATATATTCCCCATGGTTTCAATATCCCAAACATTGACTATGATAATGACCCTTATACTTATTAAGCTCTTAGTAAAGTGGTTGTGGGACTTGTAGAAGTCACATCATCACCATTATGGAGATTTGTGACATTTCATTTAGACACACAATTGACAATGTTATTGTCAAGCTTCAAGGGGAAAACAAACTCAAGGATGCACCTTACATGGTAAGACGTTGAAAATGTATGTTTCATTAATGCTAAGAAATCATTTATGTACAAGTTAATTGAACTTTTACTATTTCAAGTTACAGGAAAAAGTCAAATCTTCTTAACCGTGTGGATAAACCATTTATAAATTATTGTGAGTTCATCCATATTGATAGTTGGGCAAAAGATGATATCTATATGTCTATGCTTTTTAATCGGGTAGATGGAAAGAGTCATAGCCAAGTACTCGTTTATGATGATGTTGTGAAAAAACTAACATATGAAGACAAAGAAGCAAAAGGAGAGATAGATAACATGTATCAAAAACCACAATCATTGATTAATTATATTATAGACATATGTTCAAATGAAGGAGATTGGGTTCTGGATTTATTTTCTGGCTCAAGTAATTTTTATTATATAGAATTGAATTTCAATATCTTCTTTCTTGATTTATATGTCATTATACTAATTTATTCATTATTTCTTTGGTGTTTGATAATTAGGTACAACGCTAGCATGTTTCCTACAAAAAGAAAGAAATTGCATTGCCATTGAAAAAGATCCAGTACAATGCAAATTTATTAAACAAAGAATTAATGCTCTTCAATTTCTTCCATATGCAATGCAAGAAATTGGGTTGAAAAAGGGGGATTTTAGTGAATCACATGTGGAAAAAAAGGCAAAGGAACCTCAACCACCATTACATGGAATGATTGGAAAGGCATACATTGGGAGATTCACAAATATCAATGATCCATTAGAAGAGGAAAATGAGCAAATTGAAGCAGAAAATATTGTGGAAGAAGACAATGATGAAACTCTAAAGGATGAAGAGTTTGGATTACGTGATATTGTTTATTAAATTTAAGTTATACTTGGAAATCAAACTCATTTTTTGTAACTATTAATTAGCTATACTTATAATGTTTTGACTTTGACATTTTATGAGAAAAATAAGCATTCAATTAATGTGGATATGTGTTCAATATTTGTATTATGTGGTTTTTGCTTTAATTTTTATGTGAATCATTATTTTTTGAAAAAAACAGTGATTATTATTATTTTTTGACATGAAATTCATTAAAAAAAAAAAAAAAAAACTATTATTTAATCATTTTTTGTTAAATTTTTCCTATAAAAATTGTGATTTTGACATGTCATTTCTAGAAAAAATCATCAAAATGTGTAATTTTTTAGTTATATTTATGTTCAAAATGGTTATTTTTATGTCAATTGTTAAAAATGATTGATTTTTAGAGACAATTATTTGATGTGCATTGAAAATTTAATTAACGATATATAAATATGTAGAATATCGACCTTCTTCTTTAACTATGCAAAAAAAACAAAAACCTCACTAGAAAAAAATAAAAATGAAAAAAAGAAAATATGAAGAATAATACCATTTCAAAAAATGTTAAATTTAGAAAATAATTATTCACATTTAATACATTAGAAAATTTAAAGTTAAAAAATAGGTCTTTTAAAAAAAGGGCCTAATGCAGAATCAACACTTTTTAAAATCAGCGTGCAAATCACTAACATTCTAAAAACTAATGTACATAAAAAAATTAAAGTGTCAAAAGCTATGCTAAAAAAAAAATGTGTATTCTGCATCACCACTTTTCAAAATCGGGTCACTTTTTTGCTACCTCAACGAAATGGATAATTGTATCGGTTCTCATTTCAAAGTTTACATTGTTTATGATTGTAACCACTGAATCCATCCAAAAAAGAAAAGAACTTCTTCCCTAGAAATCCATCTAAAACTTGATCAATGAAAGGTAAAGGGAAATGGTCTTTCTTGGTGGCTTTCTTCAGCTCTATGTAATCCACACATATCCTCCACTTCCCATTCTTCTTTGGGACAAAAAATAGAGGGGACACCCACTTACTACTGAGATGGGGTATATGAACCATTCGTCTCTTCTTCAAATTGATTATTGTCAAATTATCAAAAGCCCAATCAAATCCGAGCAATGTTGGATAAGGGTGACTATCATCTACAATTTCAATCACTTCAAAGTCTACAACGGTTCAGACTCCTTCAATGTCTACTATGACGATAGGTAACCTTTCCATAGGGACGATATTATGTTGGTTAGCCATCCGCAATTGTATTAGCGACCATTGCAACTTCGGTCTTCCTATTGACTCCCAAGTTTTCTTAGGTAACATGTTGGAATGAGATCCAAAATCCACGATTACCTGATCCATTTCATATTCCCTGATCTGCGCTATCAAGGTCCAACCCTAACCCCTTTATTTATGTAATAATCCCAATGGGACGAGTCATAGTCATAGTTAGTTAGAGAGTAAATAAAGCCCACATTAATAATTGTAAGTGGTTGACCCGCATTAGAGAAAAGGGACCACAGTTAGTTGTAAATGTAGGTTTTAACCCCGTACAGAAATTACCTGCATACGAATTCTTAAACACAGAAAATAAACAATGCGAGAGCATAACCAATAAAGCACATATACACAAAGATTTTCCCCTGGACCCCAAAACTAGGACTACCAGCTTGATTTTTCATTATGTTCCTTTCAATGTTACAATACATATTTATACATGCCGAAGCATCCAATACCATGGACCAAAAATCATCGCATCCAAAACCATGGACCGCAAAACCATAGGTAGGTTCGCCCAACCTAATATAACACAACCCAACAATAAATGGGCCATAGTTAATAAATAAAGTGGTTAACCCATGTTATGCAAGGGACCACTAGTAGTTAGGGTTTTGGATGGCATTTAGCTATAAATAGTCTTAGTTAGTAAAAGAAAGATCATCGAGTCTCACTGTAATCGAGATATGCTCTGCTGGAGGTTTCCCCCTCGAAGAGGCAAGTGAACATTGAATCTATTTCTAAATAATAAAATAATTGTTGTTTTTCTCATTTTATTATATGTTCTCAGCTATATTTCTTCACATTTCTAGTATTCTAGAATTTTTCGCAGGTCAAGAGCATAACAAGTGGTATCAGAGGACTTTCCAGGGCCAGTTGTACCTTCAATTTTTGCAGTTTTTTTTTAAGGCTAGTGACGTGTTCCAGCCTTTTTAAACCACGGGATATGTCGTTGAGTGCATAAACCTGCATATTTGGGGAGGCATGCACATAGGAACTACAAGAGGTGGTCACGCTTATTGGAATCCCTTGTAACCCCTGTGGGTACCCCTTCGAGTAGTAGCGCATTAGACAGAACCATGCACAGACTGCACTTCCACGTGCCCTTGGGTATATAGGAAGCCCCCTAGGCTCACCTGAAACCTAGCCTTACAAAATTTGTTGGTCGTCTTGCTGCTACATTACACTAAGAACAATTCTCAAGGAGATTACTTGCATGTACAATAGGGTAGTCGGGTAGTATGGATAAGGGTACGGCCTATCCTCCTTAGTTAGCACCCTGAAAGATTAGGCTGAGTATTGTTGTTGGTCCCCTATGTATATTGCAATCTAAAGCACCTGACACTCCTTTCTGACCATAGTTCCCTCTACTATTTAAATATCTCCCACTACCTTATCTTCCAGATCAGATCCAGCAGTTTGGGTTCTGCCACCGTAGTGAAAATCAGATCTAGCAGAAGTGGTTCTGCTGTCGTTGTACAAATCAGATCCAACAGTTTGGGTTCTGTTGATGCCATGCAACTCACATTCAGTAGTTGGGGTTTCATAGTGTCGATCAAACTCTTTTGGTAGTGAGGCTTGCTACTACTACAGTCTGGGCCCTATTTTCGCGAGACATTGGGCAGGATAAAGTTTTCTAGAATTCAGCCACTACAGTATTGATCAACGGGGAGTAAAACTCGATACACTTGCACTATACTTAGCCCATAAGCTTTAGGACGACGAGCTGATCGTAGTGGTACCATTCACTTGTCAGGCTCAATTTTCTGGTGCTCCCAAATTTTTCCAAAGTGACTTCAAGTGACCCCTGCCAATAAATTCTTGAGCTCGCCCTCTTTCCAAGAAGACTACTCTTAAGTAATTGACCGAGGTTTGTGTATGGTAGGTACCATATCTCAAGTCATGGCCTATGAGAAGATTAAGATCCTTGAAAAAATTTTGGATGAGTTCCAGGGAAATATGGACATAATTACCTCACAAATTTCACTGCTCACCAATATGATGTTGAGGTCTCATCGAGAGGAGCATAGTGTTGATGAACACCTCGAAGGAGAATCTAGCCATCACATTCACTTCCATGGAAATCACCAACATTCCCACCCTCGGCCACCCAAGCTAGACATGTACAAATTTGATGGTTATAATCCTACAATATGGGTAGCACAAATGGAACAATATTTCTCCCTTAATGATATCTGTGAATATCAAACTAAACTACGTGTGGGAGCCCTTTACTTGGACTAAGAGAGATGGCAATGGTGGCAGTGGCATCAGAAATGTTATCCCAGGAACATAACTTGGCACATGTTCTCAAAAGCCCTATGTGACTGCTTTGACAAGGAATTTGATTTTTTGGGTCACCTCACTAAGCTTCGAAAGATATGCATAGTAAAAGACTACATTGCAACCTTTGAGACATTTTCCATCAGAACTGACGGTCTACGAGATGGCTTCTACTTGGAGTGTTTCATAAGTGGTCTCAAAGAAGCCATCCAAGCCCATGTCTGGATGCACCACCCAACTACGTGGATGGACGCCTACAAAAAGGCCATCGAGATGGAACTCGCCTTAGCTTCCTAGTCCACTCAGCCAAATTTCATAGTCAAGGGGCATCCCACCCAGGCTCAGGGCCCTATCCAAACACTTAAGGTTGAAAAGGTGTCTCCAACAGAAATGGTTGAAAGAAGAAAACAAGGATTTTGCTACTATTGCGATGATAAATACTCAGAGGGGCATAAATGTAAGGAACCAAAATTATTTCAAATTGATGCTACTAATAACAGCTCGTCTAAGGAAGCCCCACCCTTTGGGGGCCCAAGGATGAAGTTGAGGAAACCCACCCTGACAATGATCTCATAGCGACATCAGATGAACCAATTATCTCACTACATTCTTTGGTGGGCATTTCTTCACCTCAAACTCTCAAAATCTGAGGCTTTCTTAAACATCGACCAATAGTGGTATTGATTGATAGTGGCAGCACTCATAACTTTATCCATAAGCTAGTCATGGAATATGTTCATTGTTTCGTGCGTGCAGTCTCTAATTTCCAAGTCCTTAATGCTGATGGGGGGACCATGAAATGTGAAGACCGTTGTGAAAATATTAAACTTTAGATGGGAGACTACCACCTAAAGGCCCACATGTTTTCTATTGAAATGGGTGGTTGTGACATTTTCTTAGGTGTTGAATGGTTTCGCGCACTGGGCCCGATCACAATCAATTTCCAGGAGTTATATATGAGATTTAAGCAGAACGACCACACTCATACATTACATGGACTCCAGGCAGGTTCTCTTACTATCATCAGCTCGCATCGAATGGAAAAGCTTTTGAAAAAGGGCCATCACGTAGTCTTCGCCCAATTTAATGCCATCTAGGCCATTGAATCCACTAATCCTCATATTCATCCTGAGATGCAACAGGTCTTAGACCGCCACTAGTAGGTATTTGACAAACCTAAAGAGATTCCACCCTCTAAGAGTGAACATGATCATAGCATCCCTTTGGTCCTAGGGGCCCAACTGCCTAATGTGCACCCATACCAATATCCTTTCACCCAAAGAATGAAATTGAAAAAATCATCAATGAACTCCTAGAAATTGATGTTATTCAGCCCAACATCAGTCCTTATTCATCACCAGTGGTCATGGTGCTAAAGAACGATGGAGAATGGCACATGTGTCTAGACTTTCGGGCCCTCAACAAGCTCACTGTCAAAGACAAATTCCCTATTCCAGTTGTTGATGATCTTCTTGATGAACTACATGGTGCTCAATTATTTACCAAGCTAGATCTTCACTATGGCTATCACCAAATACACATGAAGGAAGTAAACATTCCCAAGACTGCCTTCTGACCTCATGAAGGCCATTATGAATTCTTGGTCATTCCATTTAGTCTCTGTAATGTTCCATCTACTTTTCCAAGCCTCATGAACCACCTACTGAAACCATATCTCCGAAAATTTGTCCTTGTCTTCTTTGACGACTTCTCATCTACAACCTAACATGGGAAAAACATCTTCAGCATGTAGACCTGATCTTGCAACTGCTCCGAAATCATAATATATTTGTTAAATTGTCCAACTGCTCTTTTGGCATGGAAGAAGTCGAGTATTTAGGACACATTGTCGGTCGTGAAGGAGTGAGGGTTGATCCAAAAAAGATATAGGCAATGCAAGATTGGACCCAACCAAACACATTAAAGATTTCGAGGGGTTTCTTGGGTCTCACTGGCTACTATTGCAAATTTGTCCGCAATTATGGTTGCATTGCTAGAACCCTCACTAATCTTCTCAAGAAAAAATCATTTCTCTGGATTGATGCAACTCAACAGGTGATCGTGGCTCTCAAACAAGCCATGTGTTCCACTCCCGTATTGGTCCTACCGAACTTCACCAAACCTTTTGTGATTGAACGTGATGCTTCTGGTACTGGTATTGGTGTTGTATTAATGCAGGAGGGTCGACCATTGGCCTTCACCAGCAAAAAACTGAGTGGAAAACATCTTGATCACTCTACCTATGAGAAAGAAATGATGGCCATCTTACATGCAGTAGACACCTGATGACCATACTTGTTGGGGCGACGTTTCCAAATCCTCACGGACCATCAAAGCCTAAAATGTTTTTTGGAGCAACGTCTATCATCACCACAGCAAAATAAATGGCTAGCCAAAATGCTAGGATATGATTATGAGATAATTTACAAGAAAGGGTGTGACAATGTAGTAGTTGATGTTTTATCACGCCAATTTGAGGAGGAAAGAACCCTGCTATCAATCTCTCTTCCCATAATAGATTGGATTGAAGAGGCACACAAGGAATTGTTCTCACACCCCTCTCTCTCCCAACTTATTAATAACTTGAGAGAAAATCTTAATTCCTTAGTCGACTACTCTTGGAAGGATGATATTCTTCGCTACACGAATTGAGTAGTTATATTGTTGGCATCGACCCTCAAAACCCACACTTTGGAAGAGTTGCATTCATCTCCAACTGCAGAAAATTTAGGCTTTCAGAAGACTTATGCTCGTGCTCATCATTCTTTCTTTTGGACTGGCATGAAAAATGACATTCTTACTTTTGTAGCTGAATATGATGCGTGTCAACGAAACAAAGGAGAAACAATCAAGTTACCGGGAACATTACAACCATTGCCACTCCCTACCTCTGTCTGGACAAATGTTTCCATGGATTTCATCACTGGTGTCCCAAATCAGGCAACAAATCCGTCATCTTGGTGGTTGTGGATAAAATTTCTAAATATGCTCATTTTTGCACTCTACCCCACCCATTTACCCTTACTTTGGTGGCTCAATCTTTCATGGATGAGATCTTCAAACTGCATAGCATGCCGACTTCCATTATGTCTGATCGCGACCCCACTTTCACCAACAAATTTGGGCAAGAACTTTTCAAGCTACAAGGCACGCAACTCCAACTAAGTACCGCCTATCATCCCCAAACGATTGTCAAACAGAAGCAATCAACAAACGTTTGGAGACATATCTAAGGTGGTTCACTTCAGAAAAGCAACATCAATGGGTACAATGGCTACCTTTAGCTGAATGGTGGTATAATACTAACTATCATGAAGCCACCAAGATGACTCCATACGAGGCAGTGTATGGTCAACTCCCACCTTCACCTATTTCTTATATCCTTGGATGTTCTATGGTGCGGGTTGTTGATCAACTCCTATAGAAATGTGCCGCCATGATAGATCATCTCAAAGATAATCTACATCAAGCTTAGAATCGAATGAAGCCACAGGCAGACCAGCATTGCTCTGAGTGTACATTTCAAGAAGGGGATCACGTATTCCTTCGACTGCAACCATATAAGAAAACATATCTCAAATAAAAGGGCTTCCAGAAACTAGGACCAAAATCCTGTGGACCTTATCAGATACTTCAACGCATTGGAGAAGTCACCTACAAACTGGCCTTGCAACCAACTTCAAAAATCCATCCGGTCTTCCATGTATCATGCCTCAAGAAAGTGGTGGGGAACAATTGCAGAATTCAAACCAGTTTACCCGAATTGGATGAGGAAAGCTCACTCTGGCCCCAACCAGAATAAGCCCTCGATACCCGTGAAATACATCTCTCAGGCTGCACGATCAAGGAAGTCCTCTTCAAGTGGAAAGACACCTCTCCAGAAGATGCGACCTGGGAACCAGCCACTATTCTTCAGCAGTTTTCGTAGCTTCAGCCTTGAGGACAAGACTACTTTCGATGGGGGAGGGAATGTTAGGGTCCAATCCTAACCCCTTTATTTATGTAATAAGCCCAAGGGGCCAATTCATAGTCATATTTAGTTAGAGAGTAAATAAAGCCTGCATTAATAATTGTAAGTGGTTGACCCGCATTGGAGAAAAGGGACCACATTCAGTTGTAAATGGGTCATAGTTAACAAATAAAGTGGATAACTCGTGTTATGCAAGGGACCACTAATAGTTAGGGTTTGGATGTCATTTAGCTATAAATAGTTTTAGTTAGTAAAGGAAATATCATCAAGTCTTATTGTAATCAAGCTCTGCTTTGCTGGAGGTTGCCCCCTCGAAGAGGCAAGTGAACATTGAATCTATTTCTGAATAATAAAATACTTTTTGTTTTTCTCATTTTATTATGTGTTCTGGGCTATATTTCTTCGCATTTCTGGTATTATGGAATTTCTTGCAGGTCAAGAGAATAACATACGCAGCTAATCTCATTTCCTTCCTCCTTCTCTTCTTGTGTCGATGTAAATTGTTTACTGCGCGTAGATTGCCTTGTGGTACCTCTTAATCGGCGCAGTAGTTTATCAACTCCTCGAGTCCTTCAACAATTTTTTGATCCCTCAACAACTTCATGCAGGTCTATAAAAATGACTTCAAAATACTTGGATCTAATTCTTGTGTCGGAGTAGACACTTTGTCGCAATCCTTCTTTGGCATTAAATTCAGTTGCACACTAGATGTTGAAGCCCCAACATCCATGAAGATTCGCTTCACTCCCATGAAAGTTTCTTTTTTCTTTTAGATACTTAACCGAGGGACCTTTTCTAGGGTCTTTCTTACCCATGACTCTTCTACCTTGTTCTTACCTTTATCGTATCCCCTCATAGCTCCACTCCTCGTTACGATGTTGATGCGCGGTTCATCTTCCCTTGGCTCAGCAGTCATCATTTGAATATTTTTTTTCGGTTGCTGGTTTATTTTCTTCTTCATCTTTGTGATAAGGACATGACATTCTTCTATCACGTGATCAAAATATTTGCAGTAGCTGTCAGTTTTAGTAGGTTTCTGACATTCTCTTGCAAAGTGTCTTGCATGTCAACAGTTATAACATATAATTTGTCTGCGTCCTCAACCAGCTCCTCGTCCTCGTCCTCGTCCTCATCCCTAGAATCCTCAGAAGACCAAGGATTTCTACGCTCACAAGTTGGGATGATGGCACATTCTCTCTGACTCGTCCAAGTTCATCTCTGATCTAAGTAAATTTGAATAGGTATTGAACAACAATTTCATTCTTTCCCATTCGAGTGTTCCTGAGCTTATCTCTCAATGTTAGCTATCTAGCATCACTGTTTCTTTGGAATATATCTGCGAGGGTTTTCCACATTGAAAATGGAGTCTCCTTTCCATGCAAATTCGAAACCACATGATCTCTGACTTTCTCTAGGATAATCCTCCTAGATTTTGCAGTATCTTTCTTCCACTGAGCCAGTTAATACGAATTTGATGTTGTTGGTTTTGGAATATCAATTTGTGTGTACTCCAATACTCCATTTTCATCCTACATAACTTCCATCCCATCTTTCCAACCACAGAAATTTGAAGTTCCCTCCAATGCATACTCAAGTGTCAATCCATTGAAAGACATAGTTCCTACACTGAAGAAAATTTGCACTAGAAAACTAAGCTATTCAAATTTTCTCTGAGAGAAGATCAAGAACCTGGTTTCTATGTATTTTTCAATAGCTCTAATACCATGTAGAATAACTCAAAATTTATAGCTACTAATGAATTCAGACTGAAAACAATAGACACGAAATTCTTTTGCTCAATCCGTGGAAGGGAAAACTTACAACAGAAACACATGCAATCATTCAATCATAATGAACACAATATTTTTACTGGGGAACCTAACTGAGAACAATCGTCCTTTGTTTGTATTATATCAGATGAGAGAGTGATCAATTAAAATGACAACTTCAATCCTTGATGCTCAACCTGGATTGCCATATTGATCTCCTGCTCTGACCAACACTTAGCCAAAATAGGCCTCCAACTTCCTCCTATTTCCTTGTGCAATTCCTACTCCTAAAGAATAGGAAGCTCCTATTTCCTTCTTTAATTCCTAAGGAAATTAGTTCACCTACTACCTTCAAAAATTTGTACACTCACTAGTATACAACAATAAATACAATTATGTCTTTTCCCTCCACTCAACTAGGCAATTCAAATTGTGTGCATGACTAGGTCTATTTTTAGCAAATTGACTAGTTAACTGAGAAATATGTGAGTTAACCACAATTACAACTACTCAACTGAACTCATATTGAATTTATTCATGACTAGAGCTTAGATAACTAATTTTCACTAACTATAACTCCACTAGATTACTAGATCTTAGCAATCAACTCATGCACAACTCTACTTGTTGCCCACAAACTTGAATTGATTGACTTAACTAAGTGACTTGTCCATGTCACTCCTACTAACTGCAACTCAAATCATTTTGCTGATGTGGAAATTCGAATTTCTCTATTTGACTAAGGCACAATTCAAATGAAGCCTTTTCTTGCTACAATTTGATAGGTCTTTATTGTGATCCCAAACCGTTGTAAGATTATTATCTTACAAAACCCTAAGAGATGTCCTTTCTTCTTTAGGAAGCCTTGATCTACGTGTATCTCCTCCATTGAGTGTCCCTTTTACCTAGGTCTAGCCTCCTACCAATAATATTTTCTTGGAGAGCCCTCCCTTTAATTCTAAAGCAAGCAAGCTATTTTTTTTATCGGCAATACTAACTACTGATATATTAATATGTACAGAAAATACTTTACATCCAAGGAACCTAGCTGCCCATGGCCAAAGGAGTCTCCATGGGTGACATTGACCGTTTCATGAAATTGCCACGCAGGGCAATGTTAGCAAAAGAAGCAAAATGCTTGACATTGAGAACTATACTACTCACACTATGATAGCCCGCGCAGGGGCATCTTGAAACATATTTATAACACGAGACAAACTGTGACAAGAGCCAGATCTGCATGGCCTGAAGGCCTAGCCAGGTAATTACAAAAGACAAAAATTGACATATACCAGACACACTACTTCGCGCCTGCTGCGTCCGTGAAGACCGCGCGCAGGACTTAGTTCCGAGATACTTAACCATCATAACAAAAACATGGAATTGACAATTAACCAGACCCCTGAACCTAACATGAAAGGACCCGACCTGAGAAAAGAAGACTAAAGCATGAGAGCGTTGGTGAGAGCTAGTCCTCGGACTCTTCCTCCATGCTTCTGCTTCCGCCTTCACCTTCAGACACGCTTTCTCCCGTAGCCAATGGACTTTGCGAAGGGGATGACTGTGCATGGCCTCGACATTGGGGGTGAGGCTGAAGACTTGCACCTCCAGAAGTGCCTGCAGCAGTGGACGACTCCCCCAACAGAACCTTACCTTTGCCTCTCCCGGAGCAGGCCACCAAATTTGACTGCTCCCCCAGTGGGAGTTTCCCCTTCCCCTGCTCTGTGCCGTCCTCCGCCAGAACCAGCGATGACCCATCATCATCCACCGCAGGAGTTTTGGTGAAGAGCATAGAGATATGTGCGTTAATCCCTTCATTGCCCTCAGAGCTGCCCAGTGAGAAAATAACCGAACCAAAAGCTGGAAGCCTGGGCGCCCCCTCAACGGAACTGCCAACTTCCATGACTTGACTTGCAGGAATTGGGTTAGCTCCCACTCTGCGATAGCAATAAACACAACAACAATGATGATGTATGTCTGTTGCAGGTGGGCGGGGGAATTGTCCACTCCCAGAACCCCTCCTACAAGGCATTCTCTCACGCACCATCGTAACCTCCCGTCCTTTGAGCTGAACACCGGCTCCCCGAAACGGTATGCAAGCCCCTTCCGCCTCTTGCCGTCTCCTAGATACAGCCAGACGGAGCTCCAAAGAGCGTAAACACAGGCCGAGATGCTCAGGGGGGAAACTGTCCTCACCCCAGCTCTCCACCACCCAAATAAAACATAGACTATGAACATTCCCTGAACCACAGTGCGCTGCCTTCGCCGGCCAACATTTGCCTTTATTCTCATGTCCAATTCTTGAGAAGTGATCCGCATTGAATGCCTTACGCAGGCCTGCCATCATCTTCAGCGGCTCCATTAAGGATGCTCTGAAGCGGCTCCCTTAAACCTGGATTTCGACGGCTTGGGGCATTAATAGCCCAGTCCTCTTCACGTGGCAGCGTGTGCTTGTCATGTGGCACCGCTCCGTTTACCTCTGAGACACCCGCATCCGGGAAAAGCAAGCAAGCTATTATATAAGCCTCTCCTTTCAATTTGCTTTTGAAAATCACACAATATCTAATTATTAACCTCATCATTCTAGTGGTTTCCTTCATACCCGGACTCTATCCATCGGTGAGAGTTCGTAAAGAGAAGGGGGCATCGACTAAGGTAACAATGGGTCCTTGTCCCTTTGTTTCCATTTGGTCTAGTATTCATACTTTAGGCACCCCTCCTAGAGCCCCTACTAGATTCTGTGGTAACATGTTTGGCGCCGTTTTCGGGGAGGAAGCAGGTCTACCTCCCTGTGAATCCTTAAGGAATTGATATATTAATGGCATTACAAATATTCCTCTGGATACTCCATTCGTTGTCCAATGCCCTAGTTTTCTTGAATGAGACAACATTCCTCCTATAACTAGGGCTACTGCAAGAAGGGGAGAAAGAACTTCATCGCCTGTTAGAACTAATATTCTCCCTAAATTTGAAAAGGTTGGTAATTCAACTCCCGATATGGAAACCAATACCAATACCAACCAAAATAAAAACCAACCCAAGGTCCTAATAAGTAAGAGACACCTTTTTAGTGTTTTAGGCCCTCTAAAATTTAGTGACAATCATGAGCCTTTACTTGAGAAATATAATGAATGGTTACCCAAGTTCAAATGGGATGCTACCAAATGTGCCCATGATCATGTTGATGACTTCTACTAGATGCTTACCCCAGGAGAAATTGATTATGATGATAGAATTATGATGATATTTTCTTTATCCTTTTTGGGACAAGTAAGGGAATGGTATCTTAGTCTCCCTCCGGGTAGTATAGATGACTTTGATGAGTTTGAAGATGTCTCTATAAAAGGATGGTCATTTGATGCACAAGGGGCCTTTAATCTTGAATTTGTTTATCACATAGTTAAGGGAAGGGAAGACATTGAGGAATTTATCCAAAAAATTGAAAACATCGTCAGGGACATCCCTCATCAACTTAGACCCCCTGATGCACTCATTCTTTCGAAATTCACTAAAGTTATCAGATGTCACCTAACATATTCATTAAGGGATAAAAATCCTAAGAGTTTTTTCGCGGCCAAAGAAATTGTTATAGAAGTTGAGAAAAATCTAAATATTTCCAAAATGGAGATGTTTGAAAATCCTAAAGCTATGGTTGAAGCCAAAAAGAGTAAGTCCAAGGACCAGGTTGAGGGAGCCCTTGTAATGGCCCTTAAGAAACTTGATAAATTATCTAAGGACATGAACTCTTGGAATAGATTATATATGAATAAGTTCACCACTCTTGAAAAGGCTCAAAGGTCAAGTTTTATTCCCAAGAACAAGCCTTTTGTCAAGAAAGCTAATGATGAAGGCATGCAGGCTACACTCCAAGTTCCTAACACTTATCCCCAACTAATGTTGTGGAATGATAATCCTCTTCCAAATATGAACAAAGTGATGATGAAGAAAGTGAAGATGAGGAGGGTAGTGAGCAAACAATTTTTTTTGAAACCCATGCCTTCAACATCACATTAGGTGACGCATTTTCTCATCCTCAAATTAGTGAAGTAACACTTAAAGAAAAAATGGATGAGCCAATCCTCAATGTTGATGATAATGGGAGATTCAAAGAGGTCCAATACTCAAGAAGGAATGAACCCTTCTACAAAATCCAAATAACCTAAAAAGAAGGAATATTTACCTAAGAAGCCCCCTCCTAATAAACCTCCTCCTAAGGAACCCGCAAAGGAGGATCCTCCCAATAAAGACAATACCAAAAAGTGCCTTCCAAAAGGGGAACCAAGCACAAGACTAAAGACAAAGGTGTTGAGTTGGAAATTGATGTGGTTGCTACCATATGAAAGATGACCATGCAAGTTTCTATAAGGAGTTAGTTAAACTCCCATCCCAAAAATGGCAAGCTAAGAAAGCCTTGGGGTTTTAGGAGGAGGACACATCGATCACATTATAGAACATACACATCTCCAGTACTAACCTTGGTCATGAGCCATTCTTGCTAATATTAGCCATTAATGGTCTCCTCTTGCACAATTGTATGTTAGATTTTAGGGCTTTCACAAACATAATGCAATTAAAAGTTTTGAAGTAACTCAACCTCAACACCACTCGTAAGTACAAGAGTGTATGTGGTTTCAATTCCCAACCTGTTGAAGTTGAGGGCCTTATAAAGGATCTCAATATTTCCTTAGCTATGAACCCCGACATATCATTTCTCATGGATGTTGTAGTCATTGATATGTTTGATGTGTGGGGAATGTTATTGTCTAGGAAATAAAGTGCTACTATGGGAGGCCAACTTCAAATGGATATATCTTACATCACTATTATGTAGTCTGATGGAACCCCTTTCATCCTCTACAGGGATCCTTTGTACCCAATTCATGTGGTAGAGGCTGGTCTCATCCCTTATACAAGATTCCTAAGGCTGAGAAACCATCCCCTATCCTTCCCTCTTAAGAAGTCTACATCCTCAAAAGACCCAATAAAAAACCAAGAAAGAAATGGAGGCCTAAAAGGGAATTCAAAGTAGGGGAAATTGTGTTGGTTGATAAAAATCCTATCCCTATCAAGGTTCATGGTAAGGTTGGTGAGGGATATTATTACATTGCTCGACTTGACGACGAAATTTGGCCAGAATCAGTCAAAATAAGTCGTATCACCCCTTTCCTTGATACTTGACGCTTATAGCATATGCATGTTAGAGTAGGATGCATTGCATATTGTTTTTCGCATTAGAACTAACATCATATTATGTTATCATGCTAGAGTAGGTGCATTTAGATTAAAATTGCATTCAGAATCAAATTATATTCCTATTGATTTTTAAGGCCTAACAAAAGCATGGGTAATCAAAAGATGTCGTAAAAACATCTTTCTCCCTTTGCTTAGTCTTTGATGTACATGTAATGAGTTTATTTTCCCAGCAAATTGTTGGTGTTCTCATGACCTCCTCGTTCGAGTACAATCATGCACTCTCTTAACTGCTCATGTCTTAGTTGGAACCATATGTTACCACCACTAATGGGTGACACCCATAGGAGAAAGTTTGTCCTAGATTTGTCTTCAGCTGATAGTCGGCAACACCTTGCAACCACTAGATAGCTCGCCACCATTCTCTACCACTTGAGGAAGCCACTATGTGCCCTCACCCCTTTTTGATGACCATGTGTTTGAAGGCGGGCCTTCAAACCTTGAAGGTATGGCTTTTCATTATGTAACTAGGTATTTATGCGTACTTATCATGGACACATTTGGATTTGGATTAGTGGGGGGATTCAACAGAAATAACGAGTTTGCTCTATACTCTTATCCCCTTGTCCAACTTGGTAGCTAGTCTTGTATCCTAGTCCCGTGGGATCCCCTCTACTCGCTACAAGCTTTAGGAGTGGCACTACACAAGAAACCCCGATTTTGGCTGCATGGTCTCACTTCCCAACACCATATACATCACTCCCTTCCACTTATTATAACGTCTTTTTACATATTTCTTGTCTGAGCCCACATTTGTCCATTAAATCCATAGAGAGTTAGCCTCCCTTCCCTTTATCCACACTTTGAACACTGTTTCAAAAAAATTAATCATCGTATTAAAAAAATTATTCTTAAAAATATTAATTTTAATAATTATCAAATCCACTTATAATTTTTATTGAACTAAATGTTGCGATCCATAAACTTGGTATCAATACGAACCAAGATAAATTCTTACCATTTTCTTATTTAATGTGTATTTGTTATTAAAAATCAAGTTAGGATCCATATCTACTATATAATTGCTCGTGTATTATTAAATAAAATGATCCATAAACTTGGTATCAATACGAACCAAGATAAATTCTTACCATTTACTTATTTAATAACAATCAAGTTAGGATCTATATCTACGGTATAATTGCTCGTGTATGATTAAATGAAATGATATGTGTTAGTCATTGCATGCATTGTGATTTATAAAGAGAGTTGTTTTATTATTATTATTATTATTATTATTATTATATTTTTTTATGACTTAATAGGTTATTTCATAAAAGTGAATGAAAATTATGTTTTAATCTATTTTTGAAAGTTATAATCTACTTTTGACAAATTATTATTATCAACATTAATAAAATCTTGTCAATATATATTTTTTTTATAGAAGAGTAACTCTCAATATTTGACTCATTTTATAGAAAAATATATTGGTTGCATATGCTTAAAAATAGGTGGAACTAATTGTTATTATATTTTCCTGTTGGTAAGATATAATGTATTCAATTTTTGATTGACTTGTTATTAGTTTTTCTTTGATTAAAAAAATTTAAAATCTATCCAAAATTTAACATTATGAAATTAAATTTATTATTTTTGAATAAAATTTATTTTTATTTATCTGAAATATGATTGGTTGAATTGTCTCCCATCTTATTGTGTAATGATGGCAATAATTGACTTTTATGTACTCTATTATTAATTACTATGTACTATATCACTAATTATTATGTACAATAAACGTAAATAATTTAAAAAATAACATCATATATATAAACACAAATGGTTTGTAATTAAATTCGAAAATTAAATTTTCTCATTGGTGTAAAGTATTGAATAGACAATTTTTATGGGTTTTATTATTTAACGTAACAAAAAAAAATTAAAAAATATAAATTTGTAAAAAATATGTAAAAATAACATGTGTACAATTTGTACAACTCTCATTATATCAATTTATACTCTAATGAGATAACATGTGTACTATAACATAAACATTATAAAAAAATATTGTCATTATTTAATATTAAATCAATAATTATTAACTTGTTATCATTCTTTTCAATGTCAATGAAAAAAATATGTAAAAATAACATGTATACAATTTGTACAACTCTCATTATATCAATTTATAATCTAATGACATGACATGTTTACTATAATATGAGTACTATAGAAAAATTGTCATCATTCAATTTTAAATCAATAATTATTAAATTGTTATCATTCTCTTCAATGTCAATTATATATATATAAAACTTTTATCTATCAAAAAATTATTTAATTATATTAAAAAAAATAATAATAAAAAGTTAAACAAATATTCATATAACTTATTTTACAATTTTATTATTGTTTGGAGTACATACAACACATCATGACATTAAAATATTTTATTAAACTAAGCCTCACGAACCCTAGCTATGCGGCCTTGTTAATTATGAGATGAGTTGTTTTTTTTTCTAAGAGTAAATAAGGCTTCAAAAGAAACATATTGAGAACATATCAAATCCATGTCATTGACTAAAATGTTAACGTAGCTTCATCCACGTGAGGTTTAAACAAGGCCGCATAGCTAGCATTTCCCTGTAGCTTAGTTCAATTATTATATTTTGAAATGTATGAACTAACTATTGTATTTGAACAAGGGCTACTTTATAGATATTCTTGCTTATTTTAAGTATCCTTAAATTAGAGGAAGAAACAAATAAGACATACATACATGAATGAATAAAATGTTTTTAATAGCCATAAAATACTGCTAATGAACTGAGATTTAGTACTTGAACGTTGAAACCAAAATTCTAGAGCCATATTTCCAACAAAAAAAGGTTTCTACCAAAAGTGGTAAGAAAAATCGAAAGTTGAAACCAAAATTCTAGAACCATACTTCCAAACCAAAAAATGTTTCTACCAAAAATAATAATAAAACTATTGTTATCTTGCATTGAAAATCTGCTCACTAAAACTGCTAACATATACATATATATACCTTCTCATCAAATTCTATTTTTGCACAATATTACATTTGTTGGAATACATATGAATATGCTCAAAATAAACATCACAAACATATATAAATATACTAAATATGAACAAAAAAAATATATGTTCTACACAAGTGAAACTAACACTCAAGTAGAGTTTTTTATCAAACACACTCACATATTTCCAATCCCTGAAATAAACTAATATGAAAATTAATATGAAAATCAATTTAGTGGTTTAGAGTACAGTGATTGAATGGCAAGAAGCCTGTTGTCCGCTCACTTCCCCCACAGGAAAGTACGTATCAATAATTCTCCGGAAAATGCTACAATGGGGCTACGTTTAATCATAAAGAATATTAATCTAGCTGTCGCTGATGTGAAGATACATTCAAAAAAAAAATACAAAGTTAATACCAAAAAAATACTAAAGTTAATTAAGTTATTAATCAGTTAAAGTACATATTATCATTGTAAAATAAAATTTTAACTAATCAAAATGTAAAAAAATTAGATTTAAAAAAAAAAAAAAAATTCAAAATTTAACATCATATAAAATCATTTAATTTTTGGTAAATTTAAAATTAATGTCAATATCACTATTTTTTTAAAATAGTGATATTAAGCTACCAAGAATAATAAAACCCCGAATGAATAGTTCGGGATTGTAAGTAGTTTTGACATTAAAAAAATTGAGAGAATGGCAAGCGTTCTATGGAGGAGATTGATGGCAGAGCAGTAGTGTAAAGGTGAATGTACAGATTGATTGAGAGAAATATTTTAAGAGAATTAAGAGTAGTGTGAAGGTGAATGTACAGAGATTGATTGAGAGAATCGCAGATGGAAAATGACAGCGTTGTAATAATGAATAACAGTCAGATAATGAATAGAGGGAAATTGTAGTAGTGGTACCTCTTAGATAACAATACTAAATTAAAAAATTATGAGCAGAACGAGGAGGAGAAGAAGTACAATATTCACGGTTCTCATAAATGATTGACATTGCCATCACGTGAAGAGTCATTGGCATTCATCATTTGGTTCATGCATTCACTTTTTAAACACTGCACACGCCCCAACCTGGAGGCACCTGGGAATATTCAATGGGTAAACGCAGCTTATAGATCCAACTCTTCTATGGAATTGAAGCCACGCGTTTTTCTGTTTTTCAGGTTGGTTTATGTAGATTCACGGACGTTAATTTTTTTGTGTTTGTTATATGTAATTTTTTTTATAATAATTAAAAAGTAGGTTTGAAAGTGGTTATCATGATATTTCACTAATCTAGTTATATAACACTAAAATATTATTTTTAAATGGGTTATTTTTGCTGGTTGGGAATGAGATTGGTGAGATCATTATCATGACTATAAAATCAAAATCATTTCAATTCTAAAAGTTATAATACAATAATATTGTTTTAAAACAAATATGTAATGAAAAGGATTAAAAGTTGGTTTTTAAGAGAGAAAATGTATTTGGATTTACAGAATTATGAATGGAAAATAAGAATATTGTAACTAAAAAATGAATTGGGTAGATTACCTGAAATCAAATTTATAATTTTAATAATTTGCTGTAAGGAGAATGTATATAAATGGGCAGAACTCAAAATATATGGAAAATAATAGTATTGTGTTAAAAAATCATGGATTGTGTATATTATACCAATAAAATTTAGAATTTAAAAATGTCTGGTAAGAAGAATGTATATAAATTGATAAATTACATTATACATGGAAATTAATAGTGGTATAAGGATTGTTTAGATTACAGGTATCAAATTCGATATTTTATTCATTTTTTTTTTTTAGGATTTAAGGTAAATTGATTGGAAAATATGAAATGAAAAAGTTAAAAAACACTAAAGCAAAAAATTCACAGTATAAATTTTTATATTTTGGGTTTTTTTAAAGATAACTCTAATTTTTTACTACATCATAATTGTTTTGTTTTTAAATATGTAAATAAATTTGAGTAGTTTTTAAATGTAATTTTTTTTTGGATTTTTAACAGAAAAAAATTATGACCAAATTTTAATTTATATTGTTTAAGCTAAATTTTTAATTATATATATGGATTCACACTTCAATTTTAGACAAATTAAATTAAAAAAAAAACACTTTCAAAAATCACTTAAAGATTACTATAAATAAATTTAATAACGGTAAAAAATTTCTAGCATTCTAATTATATAAATTTCCTAACTCAACTTTATTATTCAATGCAATTTCTGACCAAATTCAAAAAAGCCCCCGAACAAAAAGAAAATTTCCAGTGCACCGGAGGAAGAAAATAAAGATATAAGGGTAAACAATGACTAGCTTTGAGCGTGGAATACGAGCACAACGATAAATGAGTGGTTAACTGAGGAGTTCATCGATGGGAGTGGGAGAGGAAAATGATGATGGTACATCAGTAAGTACATCGATGGTACAACAGTGAGTAGGCTATTCACGTTTATCATAAATGGCTCACATTTCCAATATCTCAATTAAGTCTGGAATTCAAATCTTTTTTGTCTATTAAATTTTCATTTAATGACGTTTTTATATTTTTCATGCTTTTTATTATACGTTCTATGTAAAGTTTTGAGTGTCAACTTCCTTTTATAAGGAAACTCTCTTTCAACTACTCTTGCATCTCAACTTTTATTAATCTCTCCGAAAATGCCTTGTTTTTCCCTAAGTTAGCATATGTGCTTTGAAATAGCATAAAACTACACTTTCAAGGTTTTATAAGGTTTTTCAGCATTTTGGGTTAATAGTTTTGATTATATACTTAAATTTTAATATGTGAAAGGCACTAAAAAAGTTCACATAATTAGGATGATGAGGATCCTCAACCATCATTGGATGTGATGGTATTATGCATCCCTAAGCATATTAGACGTGGAAAACCTACATCAAGAGAAAAATACTAAATGGAAGTAACTAGTTGTCCAAGAACCACTGCCCATCACAAATGATTTGTTGGTTAAGCCCAATCATGACACCTTTGATATTTTAGCTAAAATATATGATAACTTGTGTTTAAAATAACAATAATTATGTATATTGTTAATGCAACCATCAAGACATAAACTAATACTTTTAATGGTTTTCGTATTAAACTTTGTGCATGTGATCTCTCTCAAATTTGCTAAGTTCCGTCTACAACATGGGACTAATAAATAGTTTGTTACAACAATTAAGTGGACAGAAGTATCATCCTCATTGTGAAATGTTTGAACTAACATTGCTAACTTTTGATAAGCATGATTCTAGGCATTGCAGGTTATTTATTTTGACGACAATGGCAGAATTATGATAACTTTTAGAAGTAATTAAGGAGTCTTTTATTAAAGATATGAACAATAGTGCGAAGAAATGCTAAGCCAATTTTTTTCTAAGAACATGCGCATGGATTGTGGTGAACTTTTGCAATTTGAGACCTCCTAAGGAATACATTTTCATGCTTCAAGGGTAGGCAGGCTTAGAGAAAACTCTTTCTGATATGAAAGGCGAAAATTGTCATACTTTGTGCAAATATGAAAGAGAAAACTCTTTGTGCAAATATGAAAGAGAAAACTCTTTCCGATATGAAAGATGAAAATTGTCATACTTCTTGCAGAAATGAAAGTAGATTGAAAATATATGGGAAAGATTCAGCAAATTATTTTTTTTCCAAAAGTCAAAAGCATATTGTTACATGAGCCACTGCTTGTCAAGGTTGAACATTTAAGGTTCCAAAAAATATTGTTGGAAAAAAAAAATCTAGCTCCAAGTCTCGACTTGGGAAGTTGGAATGTATGTTGTGTCTAGAGTCCAATCCCTCCTTTTCAACAACACTCAACGTTGATAGATGAAACCGAGAGAGTAGAAGGCCAGACAAGAGAGTTTATAAACCCTTCCCATCCTTAGACAAGGAGTCGAGTGTTGTCAGTTTATAACAAAGTCAGACAAGAGAGTTTATAAAACCCGCCCATGTGTTGTCAGTTTATAACAAAGTCAGACAAGAGAGTTTATAAAATCGGCCCATCCTTAGACAAGGAGTCGAGTGTTGTCAGTTTATAACAGAGTCATACTACTTTAGAGGTCGAGATTTGCTTCCTCCCTCTAAGCATTAGTTAGTATATGATATATCTCTAATTTCATAAAGTAATATACAATATTTTAACCCAAAAAAAACTCTTTAAAATTTAAATGAAGAAAAATATTATTTTGATAAGAACTATTAAAATAAAAATTAATATAATCATGCTTAACTACAGAAAACCATACAAAAATTTCAACTTAAATACCGCATGAAACAGTGTAATTAAAAAACAAAATAATATAACCCTATATTTCACAAAAAAAAACTACTCTATACATACCACTGTCAATAATTAGAATTTTTTTCTTGTTATCAATACAATGATCCATGTGAGATGAAAAACAATGTTTTAAGTTTTTATGGTTTCCTTTTCACATTTAATGAAATTATATTTAAAAAATCAAATTATAAATTTGGCCATGAATTTAGCATAATTTAAATATTTAAGTTAAAAAAGAAGAAGACAAATTAATTTATATGTTTAAAATTATATATTAAACTATAAATATTTTAAAATTTTGTAATAAGATTAGAAAATATGAATCAAAATTGTTCGTACAAATTCAGACCAATAAAAAACTCATTAAGGTATAGTAATTAATTAACGTTCAACTCTAAATCTTCTTATACCACAAATAGGATGGTGAGTAAATATCATTGACGGGATCTCAGTGGCAAGGGCACACTTAATTTCTATTTCTTTTTCAGTATGTTGAGATGGCACAGTAATGGGATGGGCTGAAGGGACAGTACTATAGATTGTCTTATAACGAAGCCACAATTTTCGCTGGAATCAAAATCTTAGACTACAGTGGAAATCAATTTATGCAGAAACGCAAGCTTCAAACCAGAGACAATGCATATCATTAGACTTATGAAATCAAGTTCATCCCATATATAACTCCTACATGAAGCTGAACACAGCCATTGTACATCTCTAAAGACATGAAAGTGACCCATGTAAACACATTTAAAGGTAGAAATTTTGTACATTGTATCATTTGAAAACTAAAAGACAACAAATGATTCAATTCAAATACATTGCCAAAAAGAGTCGAAAATACAATGAAAATCTTAATTTAAATGCAAGTGCTCCTACTTAAATACCACGCGGCAGACATAAACAAAATCCAGCCTACGAAACTTTAAATTAAATTTAAATCCAAAATACGCCAAATTATAAAATTAATTTAAATCTGCACTTTGCTAACCTTTAAATTAAATCATAATCCACACATTTCAAAGAGTTGCAGATACCCACACTTCACAAAGATTCAAAAGTAAAACTAATGATAAGAAAAACAAGAAAAAAAAACTCTACTGTTTTCGAAGATCAGAGGAGGAGATTGAGCTTGCAAATCAAAAAATTGAAATTGGGGCAAAATAGCCCTCTGCTTTGGCAATTTTTGCTCTGCTAAAAAATATGTACCACCCTAGAAAATAAGAAATCTGTGCCTTCAACTCCTAAAATTGAATTACGGACCTTTATTTAATTTTACAAAAGAAATTATTGGGTATGGAATAATCTAGGGCTGAGCTGCTAAGGTGAAGTTGATTGACACTGTACTCCCTCATTCCCCCTATAATTTATGACGGGCAACCTAGATACCTGAACGTCAAATTTACGGTTTGAGATTTTTTTTAACCGTCATTTATACGGTTGCAAAAAATATGTGCTTTCAAATACGTTTAAAAAGCAGTTGTTTATAAAGCGACTTTTTGAAAGTCTTTTTGGTGGGTTTTTCCGGTTGAAATCCGGCAGGAATTTATTGGAATCGTAAGTTAAGTTTGATAGCTAGTTTCTGCACAATGAAAGCGTCCTAGGGGTTTTCGAGAGTGTTGAATCCAAATATACAGTTAAAAAACCATTTTAACTGCAACAAATCAAGATTTAACCTCAATTTCTTCCACCGAATTCCGTCACCCGAATCTCCAAAAAATCGCATTATAGACAACTCCGTTTAAAAATAAAAAAACCGTTATGTAAAACGTCAAATTCCAGGGCTACTGGTACCTCCTAGCGTGGGATGAGAGAACAATAATAAATAAAAAACTAATGTTGAAATTATGAGTACAACTAGGAGAACAAGAAATACAATATTCACGTTTCTCGTAAATGATTCACATTGCAATCATGTGAAGAGTTATTGCCATTAATCATTTGGTTCGTGCATTCAGCTTTTAACCACGTCGAAATATTGAATGAATAAATGCAGCTTATAGATCCGCCTCTTTTATGGAAATGAATCCACGTTTTGGGATTTTAAATTTGAATTATTTTGAGTGTGATTTTTTGGAAGTTTTTTGGTCGGTTTTTCCGGTGTAATTTCTTTAAAATTTAGCAAGAATTTATTGAAATCATAAGTTTAATAAGTAAATTTGTACAATTGAAGTGCTCTAGGGTTTTTTCATGCTAAATCCATATATACAGTCAAAAAAAATTTAAATAATATAAATGAAAATTTCACCTCAAATTTTTCGACCAAATTCCCACACGAAATTTATTTTACCAATAAAATGGAATTTGATAATAGACTTTTGTTTTTTATAAAACATATCTCACCCATTCAATTTTATAACACTAAAATAATTAGAATTCCACTACAATGTTTCTCCGTATTTTTTGGGTAGTATTAGTAACAATTTTATGGCGGCTAGAGGGGCGGACCCCCCTACCGTGGGTGTGCTCTTGCTAAAACCATAGGATCTTAGTATACCCGACCTGCAGGTGGTTGGTTATGCTCTTAATGTTATAGTGGCAGCAATGAGGTTTGATCCTGGGTCTCCCGTGGATTAAACTTGATAGTTACCGATTCACCATGTGTTAAAAAAAAACAATTTTATTTTTAAATTGACAAAATACTAACTAAAAAAAGTTTGGCACTAAACATATTTTCCAGCTTGACTTTTATTTCTAAGTTGACTTTTATTTAAATCTCTCATTAAAATTTATGAAATTTACATTTTAGAAGGAAAAAAAAAAGCGAAAAGAACGTTCTGTGGTTCTTCAAATTCCAGGCCTGGATGAAATCAATGAAGAGCTTAAACCATGGAAAAGTGTACATGATTCTAAGTAAACTGAGGTTAAAAATGCAAGAATATAGAATACACGCCTTTCGGTAGAACTGCACACACGGAAGGGAAAACAAAACGTGCCAGGCAAGAAGAATATTATAATGAGAGAAGCGAGAGAATAAATTTCACTTGAATTCCAGGCCTGATCCCAACAGTGCAGCATTCATCATGAGAGTAGTCACTGAGTTATGGCAATAAATATGATGGGAATTAAATGATAGGGGTTGTGTAGGTTTAATTTTAGATGATTAGTTTGTCAATTTGTTTATTTAATATTTATTAATAAATTATTTATTTTTAGTATTAAGTTATTATTAAATAAAAATAAATAAATTCAAATTCAAATTTATTTTACATGTTAAATGTAAATTTAGTAATAATTATTTTTAAGTGTTAAGTTTTCCTTTTCTTATATATAAATTTCGATATAAACTTTTACGTACATTACATTAAAAAAACACATTCACCATTCCTTACATTTTTAAAATTTCCAAATTTTAAACGTTACAACACTAAGAAATTCTTGTTGATAAAAAAAACATAAGAAAATCCTTAACAACATAGTAGGTCATTCTCAATGACCACTGAAACAATACTTTGCTATACTTTGCTTTACTCAGTGGGAATTCCTTTATCCTAAATCAACTCATTTACATATTCACAATTATTTAAAATTAGATATTAAAATCTATATATTTAAAATTAGATATTAGGATTTAGGATGGTCAACTTAAATGTCCGTATTATTATTTAAAATTTTTTATACGGTTAATTTTTTATTGGTTAAAGTGTTTTGAACCAACAAGTGTGGTTCATCATCAGGACCAGATGAAGAGGTAGACCATGGCAAAGGCTTAAATAGTGAGCAATGTAGAGACATAATTTCAAATAATGGCTATATTTAAACAATTTTGTTTAAATTATAATATTATTTTATTAATATATTAAAAACAAATATTATTAAGTAAGGGCTATATTAAATGGCTAGTTTTTGAAAAATATTTAAATAATGATATTATTTCATTAATTTATTAAAAATATTAATAGGTAACAGCTAGTTTTTTAAACATTATTTAAATTATTTTATTAAAACCAAATATCACTACTTCTTGAAAAACAATATTTAAATAATGATATTGGTTTATTAATTTATTAAAATATTAATATGTCACGAATATATTAAAGAGCTAGTTTTTGAGCGATTAGGGTTCTGAGAAACTCTGTGACGGCGCAGACGGCAACCCACTGGACACACTCAAGAACCGGACCAGGAAACCTGTAGCGCAGCAGCGTTGCAGGGTACTAAAGGAAGAAAATGGAATCTCCTCAGGGGAGGGCGTCAGAGCCCTCCCCCAGCGCAAACACCACGCGGCACGATCCTGAACAGGGTTTTGTTTTTGGATCTATCGACAGGGAGGTAATGAATCAAGAAAAGAGGTATCAGCACGGAAATAAGGCGAAAGAAGGGCGAAAGGACAAAGCCAGCGCCGAACAAGACAATGGGGAGAAACCTAAGGAAGCTCCGAAAGTTTCTTCGACCACATGCAAGCCCATAGCCAAAGAAAGGCCCAGGATAGAGCTGCCGGGACACAAGATTGATCAGCGAATAGAGTACATGCGGGATCATGCCCTCATTGGGAAGTTCATAGGGTTCTGGCCGACGGAAAGAGCCCTAAATGGATGGATTGCAGCGAAATGGAAACCCAAAGGAGATGTAACCCTGCAGCTAGGGCCGAAAGGCTTCTTTACGGCGATTTTCTTCTGTCTTGAGGACAAATACAGAATTCTGGGAGCAGGGCCCTACTTTTTCAACTCAGCGGGTCTGTATCTGAGGGAATGGATACCAAAATTTAACCCGGATAAGGAAGATCTCACATGGGCGCCAGTCTGGATTCGAATGTACTCACTTCCAGATGAATATTAGGACGAGGACATTCTCAAAGGCATAGGAAATGGAATAGGAGAATACATTAGAGCAGCAGAAGAAACAAAAATGCGCAAATATACCTCTTATGCTCGCATATGTGTCTTTATACGACTGAATGAAGCATTGCCAGAATCGGTAACACTCTCTCACCGTGATGAAGAATGGGTTCAACCTCTGGACTATGAGCATGTCCCCTTTCGTTGCAGAAAATGCCATGCTCTTGGGCATCTCTTCCGGGACTGTCCGCTGAATGCCAAAGCTACTAATCCTGATCCCTCGGATGCCCAAACCCAGGACGGTTTCACCAAAGCCCCAAGCAGACGGCGTGCGCACAAGAAACCCTCTAATGGGAATAAACCCCAGCAAAACCCTAACCATGGCCCAGCCACAAAGAACAGCTTTGAAATACTCGCGAGTACCTCTGATGAGCCTCCCTCGATCCCTGAAGCCACCCAAGCCCCTCCGTCCTCATCCTCCCCCCCGCCTCCATCAGCCTCCTCATCCAAATCTAAACCTCCCATCATCAATCCAATAACCCTCATTGATGGACAGAAAGAAACGGAAGGGAAGTGCAAGGACATGGAAGTTGATGGGAAGTCAGACCCCCCACAAAACTCAGAAATCAATATGGAGGGGAGCAATCAAGTACAACAAATGGAAGAAGAACCAGAGAGCATAGATCTGAATGGATTAGACATTCTAGAACTGGAAATGGCATGCAAAAAGAAAGCATATGATAGTATATCAGAGTATCAGCTCAATAAGCTGGAAGTGGTCATTTCCAGAGCCTTCCATCAGCATCAACTAGGCATTTAGCCAGGAAGCCGATGGGACGGTAGCTTGCCCCCAAAAGACACCAAGAAGAGAGGAAGAAAAACGGATCTTCAGCGAACGATCGAGATTGGGAAAATCCTGGTAGACTCGGGCAGGTATGCTAAGTTGACGAAGTACTACAAACCCTCTCTCAATAGTTAAATCATGAAGCTGGTATCATGGAATGTAAGAGGGCTCAACAGCCCAGGAAAACTCAGAATGTTAAAAAACATGATTAAAATGGAAAAACCGCAAATGTGCTTTATCCAAGAAACCAAATGTAATAGCTCTACGTTAGGCAGTATTCTCTCCAAGGCTTGGCCAGGTTGTCGATCGGTTGCGGTAGATGCCTCTGGAGCTTCAGGAGGGCTGGCAATAGCTTGGAGTACACAAGCGATTGCTCTTTCAGATTTTCACGCCTCTCACCACCTCATCCAGGCTGAGTTCCACATCCTAGGTACGAACATTCATGGAAACCTCTCAAATGTTTATTTCCCGCAGGACACAGGAAGCAAAATTGCTCTTCTTGATACTATAGAAGCCCTGAACAACAATAGGAGGCACCCGCTCTGGATAATAGGAGGGGATTTTAACATGATCACCAAGCTAGAGGAGAAGATTGGGGGTAGAAATAGAATGGAACAAGAAAACTCCCACTTCAAGGATTTCATTCAGAATACTTCCCTCATAGATATGCCTTTCTGCAATGGAACTTTCACATGGAGCAATCGCAGAGCAGACAAGCATCAAATCGCTTCCAAACTGGACCGCTTCCTCATATCAGACAATGCGGCTCACCTTGGAGGAGATTTTTCAGCAGCTATTCTTTCCCACACTGGATCGGACCACTGGCCGATAGCCCTCCAGTGGCAAAGACCAGGCAACCAAACTAGAAGACCCTTCCGCTTCGAAGCATTCTGGCTCTCGCATCCCTCGTTTAAAGACTTTATCAAAACAACATGGACATCCTTCATCCCGTCGGAAGGATCCAAGATGTATCAGTTCCAACAGAAGCTTAGGTTCCTAAAAAGTCAATTAAAGCAGTGGAACAGAGAGACCTTCGGCAATATATTTACAACGCAACAGGATTTAAATAAGGAACTAACGGAACTACAACAAAGGATAATCACAAGGGGGCACACTGAAGAAACTCTGGAAAAGGAACGACGCATCCAAAGCCAACTAGAGGAAAGAAGGAAACAAGAGGAAATATATTGGAAGCAAAAATCTAGAATCAGATGGTTGAAGGAAGGAGAGCGAAATACCAAATTCTTCCACAGAACCACTGTTCAGCGAAGAATGCACAACAGCATCCCTTACATCCAAAAACAAGGAGGGGCAAAAATAGAAAAGCATGAGGAAATTGAGGAGGAATTCCTCAATCACTTCAATCAGGTCCATCGAGAGCCTGAAGGAGACAGGCGTCCGGCTATTGAGAAAATAACCAAAAATGTGCCAAAAATCATCACGGAGGAGCACAATGAACTTCTCCTTCGCCCCATTCTATCTCAGGAAGTGGATGAAGCTATGGCCCAGCTCAAGGAAGGAAAAGCCCCTGGCCCGGATGGATTTACCACAACGTTCTTTCACACCTTCTGGGAGCTAATAAAGCAAGAGGTCTGGCAAATTGTAGAAGAATCAAGAGCTCTCCATTGGCTGCTTCCCTCTCTAAACTCAACCTTCATTGCTCTCATTCCTAAAGAGGAAGACTCCATAACACCTGACAAGTATAGGCCGATTGCTCTTTGCAATGTCATATACAAAGTCATATCCAAAGTAATTGCGAATCGGCTAAAGCCCCTCTTGCCCCTGCTTATCTCGCCGGAACAGTCAGGGTATGTGGAAGGACGACAGATTATGGACGGAATTCTCCTCACGCACGAGATAATACACTCTCTCAAGCAAACCAAGCAGGCAGGTATGATTCTCAAACTGGATCTCTCTAAGGCTTTTGATAAACTCAGCTGGACTTACATTCAGAAAATGCTAACAGCCTTTGGATTTTGCTCCATGTGGGCTCGATGGATCATGAGTTTAATCACTTCTACTCACTTCTCCATTCTAGTGAGCGACATTCCCTCCCGCCCCTTCAAACCCTCCCGAGGAATCAGGCAAGGTGACCCCCTATCTCCCTTCCTCTTTATTCTTATGGCTGAGGGACTAGGGCGTCACATAAAAAATGTCGTCCACTCTCAAAGCTCAAAGGCCTTTTTGTTCACAACACCCCTGCTAATTCTTATCAGCAGTTTGTTGACGACACCATGCTATTCGGCTACCCCTCTGTCCAGGAAGCCTCCTGCTACAAATCCCTGCTCTCTGATTTTACTGAAGCCTCAGGCACTAATGTCAATTGCACTAAATCGCAAATCTTTTTCTTTCACACCCCTCCCTCAGTCAAGTCCGCGGTGACCCGCATCTTGGGTTTTCCCTCTGCCACCCTCCCGTCCAAGTACCTTGGGGCTCCTCTCACAGCCTCAGCCATTAAGCATTCCTCCTGGCGATCTCTCCTTGAAAAACTCGACTCACGCCTTAACCTCTGGACCTATAGAACTCTAAATCTAGCCAGTCGGGTGGTCCTCATCAAGTCGGTTCTTCAGGCAATGCCTCTCTACCTGTTCTCAATCCTAGCAGCGCCAAAGTGGGTGTTAAAACGAATAAGGAATCTTCAGCGTGGCTTCCTATGGGGAGGTTCGGCAACTAACCGTAAATGGGCTCTAGTAAAATGGACTACCGTTTGTACTCCCAAAGATAAAGGGGGCATTGGACTGAGAGACCCAGAGCA
The DNA here is from genome assembly GCA_031772625.1 of Pinus tabuliformis. Classification (NCBI taxonomy): domain Eukaryota; kingdom Viridiplantae; phylum Streptophyta; class Pinopsida; order Pinales; family Pinaceae; genus Pinus; species Pinus tabuliformis. The sequence continues at coordinate 2,001,134,950 of CM062818.1, read as the reverse complement.
TAGCAATTCCATCATGAGCGCCAAGATCTGGTGGCAATGGGTCACTAATCCAGATAAGCCCTGGGTCAAGCTATGGACAGCTAAATACGCCAACAACAGACCTCAGGAGGAACTCATCAGGTTCACTCCCAATGTCAAAGGCTCGCTAATATGGAATGCAGCCAAACAGCACTTCCACCTAATTCAAACGCACAGCTTCTGGGAAGTGAGGGATGGCAGAACGGCAAGATTCTGGACGGATGCATGGAATCAGATGCCAAAGCTCAACAGTATTCTGCACCCAGTTCCAGAATTCAATAGGCAGGAGCAGCAGCAAGAAAAGATCCAACAGTTCTGGCTGCCGAACACGGAGAACGGCTTCAGGAAATGGAAACAGGGTTATCAATTAATCCATAACACAAACCTTCAAGACGCTGAGCAGCTGGAGCAGGAGCTGCGGAAAAGAAATATTAGACAGAACGAAGGAAATGACATACTTCGGTGGGGGTATCAACCAAAAGGAACCTACACCCCTTCAGAGGCGTACAAAATAGTAAGTAATATTAACATCCCGTCTGACCCAATATGGCGCAAAATATGGGAGCTCGACTCCTGGCCCAAAGTCTCTCACTTCTTATGGTTAGTAGGACATAAAAGAATACTCACCTGGGATAAATTAAGAAGAAGAAACTTTCATGGTCCGTCCATTTGCTATAATTGCAATTGTAATGAGGAAACTCTTCAGCACCTCCTGGACTCCTGCCCCTTAGCCAATCAGCTATGGGAAAAGGCAAGCTTCAGATGTCAAAGAAGATGTAGATTGGAGAACGACATTACCAACTCTTTAAGACAATGGCCTCAGAAACCTTACAAAAGCGAGCTCCTCAATTGTCTTTGGAACATTATCCCTGGTCTAATCCTCTGGAGCATATGGAAGGAAAGAAACAAACGAATATTCAAAAACCAATGTTCCCCGATTGAGGACGTATGGAGGAGGTTCTGTGGAAATCTCAAAGAAACGATATTGCTAAGATCATGGGCACAGGAGGATCTACCCTCTCTAAATGATGAGAAAAGCATCTTGGACAACTGGCAACTGAATCTTCCTAAGGAACTTCATAAGAAAGGCTCTGCCAAAAGTAGCAACAGCAACAAAGGTAAATGGACACCCCCTCCAAAGCACTCCTACAAGCTCAACTTCGATGGTGCTTCCAAAGGCAACCATGGTATGGCTGGCTTCGGAGGCATTCTAAGAAATCACGAAGGCTCTCCCATGCAGATATACTTTGGCAATATAGGATGGGATACTAATAACTCAGCTGAGCTAGAAGGACTATGGCAAGGGCTCACTCTTGCATGGAATCTCAACCTCCAACCATTGGTCGTGGAAGGAGACTCCCAAATTCTCATTAACATGGCCAAGCGCATTCAGAATGGAACCCAAGCAAGGAAAATCGCCACTAGCTGGAGGCTAGAAGCAAGACTGGAGGCTATTGAACAATTGCTACGCAGCAACAGAGCTATCTCTTTTACTCATATAAAAAGGGAAGGCAACAAGGTTGCTGACCTTCTCGCCAATATAGGAGTGGAAAGTGAGAACTCCCTTCTCACTGGGAATACCACCATAATTCCAAATACTGTCCAGGCTCAGGAATATGATAACCTGGTCCAATGTGATACTGATGTCCCGGATGCGGGTGATAGTACGGGTGGCAGGGAGGAGCCACATGCCAGCCATGTGGAGCCTTAAGCTCAAGCTTAAACGCTAATGCGTCTCTTGCCGCTGAAGATTAAAAGCTCTGGTGAGGGTGATGGGAATTCAATGCAGCGTCCGGTTCATTGGTGCGACTGCAAGCTGCAGTTATGGAAAACAAGTATCGAGGGAATGTTGAGGTTATTAAGGTGGCTGAAGGTATGGAGCAGGGTCAAGCTCAGTGTTGTGGTAACAAGGTTCAGGCTCCTGAGTGTTGTTCTGTTCTACAGGCCACAGCTCTTGCTGTCAAGGCCAGTTTTCAAGGTGGAGAGGGTTGCCTCCAAGCCGGAAACTCTGCTGGTTGCCGCCTTTGCTTTGTTGAGTGTTGTCCCAGGTCTGCTGAGAGCAACGCTAACTCAGTTGGGGGCTGTATCCAGTTGGGAAGGTCTTCAATCGCAATACTGCTTCAAGTCGTTGGTACTCCTGCAACTATGGTTAGACCCCGGCAAAGACTGCTCAGTCGACGAGGCTCTGCTCGGGGAGGGTCTTCTTGTCCTCCAGCTACAGAGCCCCATCTCCAATGTTGCCGCTGTAATTGCCACAGAAGGGCAGAGGCCAATCCCCTCCAGGCGAGCCAGTTCATGGATGCGAGCAGTCCAAGCTCTGAACCAGACCCTCTTCCTGCGTTTGGCTCAGCCATCTTCACTTTCGGCAGCTTGAAGAATAAACCACACATTAATGCTCACATTTCGGTCTTATTCATCGAGGAAAATCAGGATGGTGAGGGTGGTTCGCGCAATCAGGAGGAGGTCCCAGACGAAAGCATGGAAGGTGACGAGGAAAGACCGGCGAGGGCTCCTGTGCAAGCTTCCATCAGCCCTCAGGCTCAGCAGGCGTCGACATCCAAGGAGAACACTGCTGAAGACTGGGACTCCTTCCCCACTGCAGAAGAGCGAGAGAAGTATGGATGGTGCAGAATTGTCGAGGAGAAGACGGAGGACTAACCTCCACTGGTTCAATCTGTCGTTTTCCACAATTGTGCAGGTCCTGTTCCGGTCTTATATCTATGTCTATGTCTCTCTGGTTTATGTTTCTGTCTATGTCTGCTATGGCTATGTCCCTCTAGTTTACGTTTATGTCTACGTCGGCTCCGGCTATGTCTATAACTCTTTTGTTGCCCCTGCGAGGGATGTTCTACTCTGCTTCGGTGCCCCTGCGCGAGATGTTTTTTGCATGGTAAAGATTCACTGTCATATTTTAATGTACTGTGAGGATAGTTTTGTCTGGTCGAGCAGCCCTTGCGAGGGCGGGTCTGGTGTTGAGAAATCATTCTCCAAAGATCCACAGTCGGCCTTGGGCAATCTGAATATATGCCTGTAATGTTTTTATTCTGTACATAATAAAATATAATAGATTTACCGAGAAAAAAAAAAAGAGCTAGTTTTTGAAAAAATATTTAAATAATGAAATTAGTTTATTAATTTATTAAAATATTAATATGTAACGACTATATTAAACAACTAGTTTTTGTAAAATAATATTTCATAGCATACATCACACACAGCGGATTTATACTCAGAGACTTAGACGACAATAGCAAAGAAGAATTGCAGAGACAGAGTCAAATGGAGAAACAACAAGATTACTCAATCAGAAACAGCGAAATAGATAAAACAATCACTGGAGAACAAAAATCACTTTGCATTACGTAACAGGCCTGGACCTTGGCTTGCCTTCCTTGGCTAGAGAAATTACAAATTTATAGAGGCTGAAGAAGGATCTAGAATCCTGCATCTGATTTAGATGGAGATCTAGAAACTAATGGCGGTGTAGAAGGATCTAGAATCATGCATGTGATTTAGATGGAGATCTAGAAACTAATGGTGGTGTAGAAGGATCTAGAATCGTGCATGAATTTGGCTTCAAACTTAATATTTATGCTCTCCATCGACTTTAGTATAGACTGCTTTAGATGGAGATCTAGAAATTAATGGCGGTGTAGAAGGATCTAGAATCATGCATGTGATTTAGATGGAGATCTAGAAACTAATGGTGGTGCAAAAGGATCTAGAATCGTACATGAATTTGGCTTCACACTTAACATTTATGCTCTCCATCGACTTTAGTATAGACTGCTGCATTGAGGTAATTTAGTTGCTAAATTGTTATTGATAAAAAAAATTGATGGCAGGGCAATGAGTACAATGTTCACATATTCGTCTACCCTAGGGGCAGGGCTGGAGTTTTAAAAGAGAGGTAGGCAGAATTGGAATTTCAAAAGAGACCCACCCTGCTTTACAGTGACAGTGAAAGATTTTGATAGCTGTGCATATTTTTAATTGTATTTAACCATAAATCACAATTTGCTAGTCAACTTCCATGGCTAATCTGGTTTACAAACCGTTTGCATCTCAGAGCATATTCATAAATATATATATAAATCCGATAAATCTTTTATATATATGCTATGGTCGTACATGTATTTATGAATATATAAAGCTTTTCCTTATTTCTTTTTTACATTTTTAATGAAAGTCGGTAATTAAAAAAAGAAAATAAAGAACTGATTTTATTGAATAATGACGTGGAGGGGATAAGTGGTAGCTTTGATTCTGGGCTTTGTTTATTGAGGTGGAAGATTTTTTTAGACTGTTAAAAGGTGTCATGTTTTTTATGGTGGAAATAGATTCAGCGCCATCGAAAACTTTTGAAACACTCAAAATCTTGAAGTTTGACAATAACCTAAATTTACAAAAATCTCTCCGTATTTTATCAAAATATTACTTATATTACCTAAATTTCCACAAATTTTAAGACAAAAAACAATTTAGTTAAACCACTTCTTTCCGTATTATAATTAACCTAATGATTTCCATGAGACCCACATGTTTCCCCGAAGAACCTCTAATACCTCAAGCGCTGTGATAAGAAACGCTCAATTTTTCTGGCTCTTGCCACGATTAAACTATCGTCCTCCGGGTTAGACTATTTCTTTCCATATTATAATTAACTTCTTCATATTACTTGATCTTGAATTCAAAATAAAGTTTCTCTTTCTACCTATTTTAAAAGTTGGGAAAGATTTATAAAAAATTAACACTATGAAAAACTTTTCTTTTATTAACCATATATATTGGATTAATTATTTTGTCACTCCTTCCAATAATATTAAATGTACTGAAATGGTTCAGAGTTATGGTTCAGGTTAACAGAAAGAAGTGCAAATTGCAATCTCATGTTTCAAAAAAATTAAGAAGAGTGAAAGTGTACACATATGGAGATGGAAAATGACATGCGGATTCCATTAAAAAGTAATAAATAACGGTCAGATTCTGAATGGACGGGAATACATATTTTAGTACATGATACATCCATGGGAGCACAAAATGATGGTACAACAGTGAGTAGCAAGTTAATGTTTATCATGTATATAACTCACATTTCGATCATGTGAACCGTCATTGGCATTATTTCGTTTATTTTAGTAAGTCTAGAATTTCAAATTTATTTGGCTTGTTATGCCATTTTGATGAAGATTATTTAAGTTTTATTTCAGTAAGTTTAGAATTTCAAATTTATTTGGGCGGTCATGTAATTTTGATGAAAATCATTTAAGTTTTAAATAGATTTGTGATTTATCTTTTTGTTGTTATAAGAAAATTGTTATGTTATAAGAAAATTTTGTAAAACAATTGAGAAGTAAGTTTAAAGTTTGTCAATTTTAGAAAAATAAAGTTTAATAACTTACTAGTTTGGTTCTATCGCACCAAAAATATATTGAGATTCAAGTGATCCTTGGAAATTACAATAGTAACCCTTTTTTTCAGAAAGAAAAATCAGGATATATATTATATTGAGAATATATAATGATCTTGTTACAAAGAAGACGCATTGTCTCAATCTGATTAAGAAATATAGTAACCCTACAAACAGAAAGTTGTAACCCTACAAACAGAAAGTTGTTAGAGACATAAAACTGTTATGTAAATTAGAGAAAGGCAACATCTAAGAATACAAATATCATAAATAATATTTTATTTTACTTCAAAACTTTATTTTCCATTGAAAACTATAGAATAATATGACATATGTGTTAAATCTTCATATATTAAGTAATCAATTAAAAAAAAAAAATAAGCTTGTTTAAACTTATAATTGTTTATTTCACCTATACTTATATGATCTCAGTGTCGATGTCAAAATACGAAATAGTTTTTTTTAACTTTAAAAATGCAATTTAGGATCAGCCATACTAGTTTAGTTTCACTTACTAATGGTGATGGTTCTTACCTGAGGAGAATGCAATTTAGGATTTACTAATTTCACTTACTGATAGTGAAGGTTCTTACCAAGAAATTATAGATGGAAAAAGATCCATTATTATCATCAAATATACAAATACAAATAAACGCAGTTCATAGATCTACCCTTAACGGAAATGGTGAAGGTTCTTACTGGGAAATTATAGATGGAAAAAGATCAATTATTATTATCAAATATACAAATACAAATAAACGCAGTTCATAGATCTACCCTTAACGGAAACGATGGAACCACTGAAGTGCACAGCCTGTGGAAAAGCATACATGATTTAGTAAACAGAATTAGAGTGAACACAAAACAATAAAGCAGAAGCCATGGTTCTATATGGTCTTCTTCTATTCTGTTTTTCCCTGAATATTGAATCTTTTTGGATCTATGAAGAGTTAAAACTCCTAATAGATCATGTTATGGGTAAATACTCTATAAACAATATCAATCTCGCCGAATGGATGTATAGAATTTCCCCTATCTGGAATACTACAAAGGATTTCTCCAAAGGATTTCTCCATCGCCAATGTCAACCGATCCCAGAATATGATCGCAGATAAACTATAAAAAAAAGGGCTGCTTTCTCAGTGCCGGATATAGAATCTGAACATCACAGTGGGACCATCAGGCATCAAATACAGGAATTCTCAATGCCGAGCATATAAGAAATCTCAAAATGTCCTGATATGTATCATGACCCTGTCTATCAATCATCTATTATAAACTCGGGTATCTCTGGTTTTATATAACGCCAATTGTGAGTATATGTCATTTACTGGTATTTGTAAATAGTTCCCGTATTCTGCGGTTAGGCATATTCTGTATTATTGCGGGAAACTTTTATAAGTTTACACTATTACATATTTACACTTTACATGTATTTCTGTACCAGAAAACTTTTATATATAATACTATCCAGCATTTCTTCGCACTGAAAAAGAATCAGAGTGAACACGTTAAAAATGCAAAGGAAATTAGTAGTGACAGAATACACGCCTCTCGGTACAACTGCACACGGGCAACAAAAAGCCTATTAAGAAGAATATTATAACGAGAAAAGCGGGAGTATATATTCCACGAATATCGTTGAAATTGTGAGTGCCTTCGACCAAAAAATTTGAGAGAATGGTAAGTGAAATATGTCCATACGCGAATAGGAGGAGATTGGGCAGACAGCGTAGTTAAAATGGGTCACTTTTGTTGGTGGAGAATTAGGTTGGTGAGTTCGTAATGTTTATTAACATTATAAATTTGAATTGCAAAAATTATAATAAAATATTTTTTTTAATAAAATTGTTTTGTTACACGCGCATTGTTATTTAGAGGTGGGAAATTTTATTTCAATGGTTTTGGTGTTTATGAGAATTTTGGAACGGTATGTGATCGTTTTCCTTTTAATGGGCACTGCAATGGAACCTAAGGAAGGTTTCGGGAGTTTTGAAGACTGTTTCTTTTTTAATTGTTTTTTTTGGAGTTTAAACATTTTCTGGGGTTGGGGATTGCCCACAAAACATGAGCCTATGTTCAAACTTTGGCATGAAGACAAAGCCTGAAGACAAAGCCTGTAGAGAAATAAGTTGAATTGCCCACAAAACATGAGCCTATGTTGAAACCGGGGTTGGGGAATTGCCCACAAACCATGAGCGTATGTTGAAACCTTGGCACGAAGACAAATCCTGTAGAGAAATAAGCTGAACTGCCCACAAAACATGAGCCTATCTTGAAACCTTCGCAGGAAGAAAGGCCAAAGACATCCTTAACAATAACTAAAGAAACATGTAAGAGAACTCATAATAAACTTGACATTTTATATATATAAAAGAGAGAAACTTAGGGAGAAAGACACCCAAAGAATATATTTATATATAAGAGAGATTATATATTATATATTTATATATTTAAATGGATTTTAATTTTTGAATATTTTGATTATTATATAAATTATATACCTAAAAGATATTTTATATTTTCTAAATTTTTTTATTATATAATATTACTTCTCTGACTAACCGTTTCCAATTTTGGGGAAACCTCTAGCCGTTCCAAACATCCGTACCCAAGTTCCCAACCTTCCCACATTCGAGAAACTCATGCAACATAGTAAAAATGTAATGAAAAGAATTAAACATTGGTTTTCAAGTTTTATACGTGCAACACACATGATATAAGGCATTCAATTTTGCCTTTAAATAGATATTAGATTGTCTTTGACCAAAAATTTGGGATGTTTATGCATAATTTAATATTAAGAATTCAATTTTTGTTAATTTTTATTACTATTTAAACTTATTTATTTTTAGAATTTTTTTTTTACTAATTCAATTATATTCATTAAAATGGAAGTTTTATTGTACAGTTGTTGCTTTCAAAATTATAGAAAAGTGAAAGGAAAAAAATAAATTAAAAAAAAAAAAAAAACCTAACAAACAAATTATGATTAAAGGAATTGATATTGAAAATAGAGAAAAAATAAAAGGCCAAAGAAAAAGACAAAAAAAAATATTGTAAAATGTTTTTAAAATATTTTTTTCCTCTTTAAATTTTGTCATAAAATATGGAGAAAAGACTATAATTTAGGAAAAAAAACAACTAATAAATAAATCATTTAAGTCATTTTAAATTGAAAATATTGTGAATTTTTTTATAATTCATGAAAATAGAAATAATAGAAAATAAAAAAATAAAAAAATTAAATAAAATGGAAATAAAACTTAAAACAAACAATGCCATAAATTTTTGGTGGAAGACAAACTAATAGGCAAACTGAAAATATGGAGAAAAAATTATAAGTCATAAAATAGAAATAATATAACAAAGGAAAAAAAAATAAGAAAATTAAATAAAAATGGAAATAACAGAAAAAAGAAAAAAAAATAATAAAAATAAGAAAGTTCAATATAAATGAAAAAGTAGTAACTAATAGAAATGGAAGTTATTAAACAACCTATAATAAGAGCTCAACCAATCACCTTACAAATAAATAAATTTAAATAATAATAATAAATAACAAAAATTGAATTCCTAATGTTAAATTATGGATAAGCAGTATAATTTTTTGGTCAAAAGCAAACAAATATGCAGTGAAAAGAAAAATTGAATGTATAATAAAAATAAAACAAACACATAGATATATGTGTGTTAATATAAACAATATTAGTTAATCATATTTGTTAATTTTTGGCGATGACATTCAACAATACAATATTTTATTAGTTGTTTTATTTTTGTGATGAAATATCTGTAAATGTGGTTTTTTTTTTTTTTTTTTAATTAAGTTATATGTAGCCTTTGTTGTATATAGTAGTACATTTTTAAGATAACCAAGAAGAGTGAAAATTTAAAAAATAATGCATATATATTGATAGAATTGCAATTATTAAAATCACAGGCTTGATTGGTAACCCCTTCATAATTGAGTGCCCTAGGGTTTTTCAGAGTGATCAATCCTATATATAGTGAAAAAACTAATTTAAATAAACAAATCAAGATTTCACCTCAAATTTTTCTATCAAATTTCAACACTTAAAAAACTAAAAAATCAAAAAATCTTTATTAATCACTCTATCTTCATTATTTAAATTCCCATACCCTATCTTCATTTAAATGTATCCCACGGGACCAACCCATTCGAACCCTTAAAATCCAAAAAATCAAAAACTCTTTATTGAATCCCTGTGTCTTTCATTTAGATGTATTCCCACGGGACCAACCCACTTGATGTTGTTATATGTAGGATATTCCCCTGTAGGGGAAATATTGAATATCATGTCCGTTAGATAAATGAACACAACACCGAAGAAAGTCTTTTAAGAAAATATGGAATTTACTATATGCTTTTTAGTAATGACTCATATATCTCATTCTAATGTCGGTAACGAGAGACAACACCATGGAAAATAATAATGTTGTAACTGAAAGATGAATGGGGTAGATTATATAAATTAAATCTATAATGTTAATAATAATTTAAAGGAAACATGTTAATTTAAAATGACTCTTATAAATTACTATTCCAATAATTTTGTGCGCGATTTTATAGTAAAATTGAATGAAAAAGATGAAAAAAAAAAAACCAAAAAATCAATCCAACTTTTTTCTTTTTTTTTTTAACCTTAATTTTTTTATGTTATCATAATTATTTTGCGGTTGAAATTACCTTTTTCAAAGCCTTGAAAAATTCTCTAAAACATTCTACTTATGCAAATTTCATAATTTAAATTTACAATTGTAACACTTTATTGGATTTGCTATAAAATTCAAAAGAAGAAAATATTGTGAAAGAATGAATGGACGGAAATTGTAGCGATACCTTTGAGCGTAAAGTAGGAGAAGAACGATAAATTACAGTCAAATGCTGACCACATCGATGAGAAAGGAAAATGGTGGTGGTACAGTAGTAGTAGGTACGATGTTCACGTCTCACATTCCCAATATGTTTCTTCACGTTCATCATAAATGACTTGCATTCCTAATATGTGAACACTCAATTTGACTACAGCGACGAGAGAGGAAAATGGTGGTACAGTATTAGGTAGGATGTTGACGTTTATCATAAACGTCTCACATTCCCAATATCTTTGTTCACTTTCATCATAAATAACTCGCATTCCCAATATGTGAACAGTCCCAGCCCCTGCCATTGGTTTACCCAGGTGTTGAATTTGACGTCGGTTTTCCGTTTTTTAGACGTAAAATACTCTTTATTTGAAAATATACACATCAGTTTTAACTGGCCAATATTGACAGGCATATAAAAAAACAGACACCTGCAACACGGCACCTTGACCAACACCAAATCTCTTCGTTCACAGCCAACTAATTACGCCTACTACGCACGCCAATTGCCGACAGTCTGCAAATATTAGAAACAACTCCCAACTGAATTAGATCGGGCACTGGGACTCCACCTCGATCGGGACAACCTAGAAATAAACTTCGGGATATGCTATGCACTATCAATTAATTGGTTTGGTGAAGCTCTTTACCTCCCAGCTATGCCTGCAATTTGCAAGTTATTGGAATTTGGACTCCCTGTGAATTCTTGTGGTGGAGCATTGAGCAAGGGCATAGGCAGCAGCAGGGGTTAAATTTGACGGGTGCTCCTATCAGGCTGAGAATTTTTTTACCACAGTTTTATTTTTAAATTGTCTATCATATGATTTTTAATATTTATTTGTACATGTTTCATTTAATTTTTGTAATTTGCAAAATTTCTATGATGTGTTGTACCAATCAACTCAAGTGTCATAGTTTTTTTCCGAAGGTGGTAAAACCTATCAACTCAGGGGTCAAACCAACAGTGAGGACAGCCATCTCTGGCTGCTATCCGCGAATGCTGGGATGACTCATCACTGTTAAATAGGAAAACCACGCCACCTGACATAACCTGCTGGTGGTCCGTAATCGGGAGCAGGCTCTCACTCCTGCCAGATGCCTCTGGGTCTTGGGCCGTTAACCTGTTTCCTTACGTCCGAGGAAGACGAGCTCTTAGCCAAGCAGAAGCAGTTTTACGGCATACTCCTTAAGTGTCATAGTTACACTTTCATTTCAGAGTTGTTGAAACTTTTCTGTGATTTTTCCAAATTATTGAAATATTCGTCATTTTTTCTTTTTAAAATGGAAATAGTGAGAAAATAAATGGAAAATATGTATCTACATATTTGTAAATTTTTTATTTCTAAGAAATAACAAAAATATATATTATAAAGTGAATATATATATACTCACATGAAAATAGTAACCTTAAATATTATTGCAATTAAAATTGGACAAAAAAAATTCACACTTTTTCTTCGTCACTCTTGACTAACGTGTTTTCGTCACTCTAAACTTTCTATCATCCATTGCTCCATTCTGCGTATATCAGCCTATAACTATTTCATGGTACCTGATAATTATATATTTTAGAGTAATTAAATTATATATTTCCAAAATTCAATCAATATTAACAAATCAAACAGTTGAACTTTGAAATATCAATAAATTGACTTCTCTTATATCTATGGAAATTAGTAAATCTAGTTAAATTTGCAAAGATGACAGATTTATATTCATTGATTATTAAATCTAATTCTAGAAGTTCCCAATCACCTCTACTGGCTCTGGGAATGGATCCTTAGGCTATGATGATACGAAACACACATTATCTCCCACTCTAATGCACCCATCTCACACAAATGCTTGTCAATTTTAGGATAAATTGACTCACTGTTTTTACATCTTTATTATACAAAGGTAAAATAATGTTCACGTAGTAATTAATAATTTTCATCTAAATAATAAATTCATTTTCATTGAAAAAAATTCAGAGAAACATAAACGGTCTTGGAATTTGAATAATTTTTTTTATCAACTTGGGAATTTCACACTTTACTTATCCATATTCACAATTTCAAAGAAAAATATTTATGATTTTGTAAAATTTTTAATTAGATTTGACTAGCAAAGCACCTAATTTCGTGTTTGCTTATGACCTCTCTACAGGAATCAAACTAATTATGAAAGCCCGCATGTAGAAATTTAGAATGTAGCTATTCTCAATGGTGGTAGAAAAAAAACATACAAGACACTTCAAAGTCTTATGGATTCAAAATTGATTGAACATCTAACTAAAGTCATCAATACAAATTATGTAATATAAGTGTTTACTAAAAGAGGCAACGGTTGGCGTTGATTTTGCATTAATTTCTGGAGCTTGTCCGGCTACCAGAAAATACCAAGATGGACGAGGTGAAGGCTTCAATGGAAAACGACGTGTTAACTGTCATTGTACCCAAACAGGGTGAGCTTAAACCTGAAGTTAGGGCATTGAAATCTCTGGTTAACTAAACGGAAAATGTTTGTAAATGGCGGTTGTGTATATAGGTTTACCTTTTATTTAGCTGGTTGTTTTGTTTTGGATTTTTAGAGGGTTTGGGTTTTGAGATGGCACTGTAGAGCTCTTGTGGCAAAGACATGGTAGTCCTAAATGTAAATGGTTGACGGTTTATAATTGTGGAAATAATGAAATAGATGGCTATTTTTACCCTCTTTGATTGTAATCTGTTGTATTGCTTTTGCTTTTATGTAATGAGCAGGGCAAAATCTCTCTGGTTTTGGTTTTTAATAGTTCAATCAGTTGTATTGCTTTTGCTTGTATGTAATGATCAGGGCTTTTGATGGATCATAAATTATGGCAATTAGTTACCATTCTACAAGTGCCCTGTGGTTTTAATCTGGTGTACTAATTATTGTTGTAGGTTTCTAATTAAAATTAGTTTCACAAAGTTGTATTTTTGAATTGGGTTTAAGAAAGTTGTATTTTTGAATTGAGTTTTTCGTTGTTTTAAGTTTATTTTTGGGTGATGAATGCATAATTCCTAATATATGAATTGGAAAAATCTATTATTTACTGAAATAAAATGTACAGAAAACCTCTCTTTGAATAGAAAGACAAGGAGACAAGTTAATTTTTCCTACGACCTTGAATTTTATAATTTGATTTTTACCTCTAATCAATAGTCCTTCATTTGTTACAATTGTAAATATTTTTTTTTAATAATCCATGTGAATAGCAGAGAAAAGTCCGGCAAGAACAAGCAGAAGAAGATTTTGACAAGCACAAGAGGATTTTGTTCATATATTAAAATCAAATTTAATCAAGAATGTAAATATATTTAATGGAGTCATTATTTCAAATTTTTGGGATAAAAAAGCAAAAGAATTTTCAAACAAAAACACAAAAGAATCAAGTGCACAAACCACCTACCTGTAGCGAAATCTATGGGCAAGAAGCTTAAGAACCACTGAACATATTCCTGTTCTCAAACTCTGCCCGTGTTCTGCAATCTGTTATCAAACTGTGATAGCTAAAATGGCTAGAATTTAGAACTTGAATTGGAGTCAACTGTGATAGCTAAAATGGCTAGAATTTAGAACTTGAATTGGAGTCAACTGTGATAGCTAAAATGGCTAGAATTTAGAACTTGAATTGGAATACGAAAGTTGTGAACATAACTGGTAGGGTGGTAACTACTAGCTGAAAGCCTCGAGGTCAAGACTCACCAACCAATTAGTTCATGCTACATGAGATGACATTCACACTTGCTGAAATTTATTGCTTCGTCCTACAAATTTAACTATGTAACACCTTTCATCATGGGTTCATGGCTTAGGGGAATATTATATATATTTTTTTGTTTTAATGTTAGGTTAGGCTTTTATTGTACCAATTACTTCTCCTTGTCCATATTTTTATGAAATGTCTGCATATATGTTCATGAGCTTTAAAAAATAGTTATACAAAATTTGCATGCTTTATATAAAGTTAAAGTTGTTTAGTTGTGAAAACAATTAATTTTATATCATTACATATGGGATATGGGATTTTTGTTCAACATATCGTATCAGAATCTAGATTTTATCATGCCATAGTTATCGAGCATCCCAATATTATAAAAATAAACCGGGCACAAAAAAAGCAGGAAAGAGAGGTTTTGAGTCTCTCATTTAGTCAACATTAACTGAAAGCTGAAACAGCTATTAAAGTCTGTCGTCACTGCAGTATGCGGTGTATATATAATAATAAAAATTCAAACTGGTCAATTTTGAATACGCTCGTATGACATTTTCAGAAATTATTAGCCAATCAGCGATGATGTGTAGATTTAGAAACCAATAGTATTTAACGTGTAAAAGGGCAAAAAAATGGGCTACACTACTGTCAAATTTAACCCGTGGGCAGCAGGCATAAAGAAGCAGGAAGTCAGAACCTGGAGTTCATATGTCCAGAAAGTCTCTGAGAACATCAAAAGACTGAAGATAGGTATTTGTTATGGCATGAGAAAATACGACAATTTGACATAGGAGATGCAGCATCAACATTTTTTTGTGTGTATAGATAATATCCAGACTTAAGTTTTTAGATAACATGTAGGCTTAAGCTTTTATAGAGGCACAGAAAGTAACTTTTTATAACCTGTCAGCATGTTTTTGGAATAGAGTTATATTGTATATTTTTAAATTGGAAATGCTTAATGTGAAAATTTACCCAATTAGTTTATAGTGCTTCCACATTTTTATAACCTGTCAGCATGTTTTTGGAATAGAGTTATATTGTATATTTTTAAATGGGAAAGGTTTAATGTGAAAATTAACCCAATTAGTTTATAGTGCTTCCACATTTTTATTAGCTAAATATATTTTTGTTAGCATATAAGTTTCTTGGGATATTTTCGTTAGCAATAAGTGCCTCCACATTTTCGTTAGCAGCCTCTGCCTGCAGTTTGCTGCAATCATTCAACTCGTGACTCTTCATCTCGGAATGCAGTTGTTTTCTAGTAGCAACAACAGGCACTGAAGGCTTTTTTTTCACCCTTGATTTTAATTTTTGTTGTTGTGGTGGGTACCATGTCACCAATAATTGTGTAATTATGTTCTACTTTGCAAATTCCATCTTTAAAAAAGCTAAACATTTAGTTAGGAAAATTTATAGAAAATTTCATCAATAATCTCAAAAGAAACCGGAGCAATGAGGTACATTTCAGCAGCTTGGAAAAATCATAGAAAATTTCATCAATACTCTCAAAAAGAAACTAGAGCAATGAGACTTGAGTGCACTGGTACAACAAGGAATGAAAATTCTATAATAATTATGAATACAATTTGTAGAAGTTAGATAAAATGGGTAAAAATAAATATTAAAAGTCATGTGATGGGCTATTTAAAAATAAAATCCTCATATACAAAAATTGTGATGGGTAGGGGACCCATCAAATTTAATCCCTGAGTCTAGCTTATCATTTAGAATTTTTTTTAGGGTTTTCTCTCACTTTTTTTTTGGTCAAAATGTAAATTCCAATGTCAGTCAACATTTTGTTAAAATCAGTATAGATCGAAGTTAATCATGGATCTACCAAGAGTCGAGAATGATCAAATCTCATTATCTGCAAACGTAATGCAAAAATTGAAAAAGATTTACACATCAAGAGATTTAATCCCTTTTAGTGCTTGATAAATCCATGATTATGATAAATCTATAGTGGTTTTCTAAACCATGTGTAATTCTTCATTGTTTAAATTATGGTTTTATGTCTCTCTTTATATAGACCATGTGTAATTCTTCATTGTGGGTTTTTTCATTGTTTAAATTGTAGTTTTTTTTGTAAGCTTAGCAATACCTTTCATTCATCTATCTATAAACAGGCAGGTTACAATATATAAGTTGTTCGTTGTTCTCAAACTGCCCAGTGGGAAACCATGCCTGTTGGCCACTGAATCAAATTATAAGTAATCCAAAACATGAATAGTTTGAGCCTATTTAACCAAGCCTTATAAGGTTGATAATCTGGAAATCAACTAGTAAGCATAACACTAAAAACATAAATGCTACCCGACATATACAACCAAAATTAAGCCAAAATTAACAGGTATAACTTCGTCCCTTCAAAATTCCACCTATGTATGACCAAAAAAAAAATGAAGCGCTGGATAACACTACATCCTTCAAAATTCCACCAGCCGAGCCAGCAAGCATACATAAACAGTAACCGTCCGAGAGTGGGAGGTACCACCAGAATAAAAACGGTTGCCCCCATACACCCCAGAGCCCTGGAGCCCTGAGTCCGTAGACTTGGCCCTGATGATTTACCAGAACCCTTACTCTCCACAAGGCTCACCTAGATAATTCAAGCTTAAAACGAGGAACCTAATTATCAACATGAAAAGGAAACATCATGAGAAAAAACTGGAAACCAGTAAACATGCCCATGCGAGAAAGGATGTTTCCAAAAAAGATAGAAATCGATATTAGATAGTCGATAAGGCTAATATTACCAGTCATAGAAACTGTCAATTTAACCAGTGTTTCCTTTCCCCTCCAGACATGAGGTTTATCAGCCCACAACACAGGATATATAGATATCATTATAACATACCAGACTTTATACGCCAACCTCCAAATAAGACACACAGCAGCTGGGTATACCTCTTGTGTTTCTGGCACCATGAACTAGTAAACATCAAACTTAGGCTCCCTAAGACGCTGAGGACTCAAGTTTATACGTCGAACATATGGTCTTAACTCCACCTCCGCTCCCACCACCTGTAGGCACCGAGGGTTATCAACCTTCATGTCATGCATCTACCTTGATCTGCGACACTTCATGTTATCACAGTGAATAAGCGTGTGAGAGTGTGGAGGATATCACCCACCATCCCAAACCAATAAATGCTCTGTCATATCAATCAAACCCAAGCGGGCCTCAAACTATTCTGCACCCCGATTACGAGTTTAAATTGTATTTTTGAAATATATATATATATATATGTTCTATATTGAAATAAGAGAAATAGAAGTTTTTTTTCTAAATCTTAATTATTTTTATCTTTATAAAGTTATATTAACTTATATTATTTAACATAGACATCGAAATATTTTATTCATTACTCGAAGAGTAAAAGTGAAATATCATTGAAACAAGTCACGAGATTGCAATTATTAATGTTTTATAATGTTTTTAATTAAAACTAACCAATATGTATAATCATTTATGATTCTTTTATAGTCGAAAATATTTTTTCATTTAAAGTATTTTTTGGAGGGACATGTGTCAATTCCAAGTTGAGCACATACACAATTACACATCACCATCAAATTAGATTGTAGAATGAGCCTCTCCACTCAATAATCCAAACATATATCAAAATTATAAAAAGTATCAAATTTAATACTTATTTTAGATTTGAAATACCTACTTCGAATATAACCATGGAACCATGAATCACATTTAAAAACTAAATGTTGAATAGGAAAGAGGAGAGCAAGCCTTCACTATAAGAGATTAAAGGTTGATAAAGAGTTTTCAACGTAGTCATCAAAATGTGATATAAAAATGGATTTATGTAGTTATATATAGACCATAATGGAAGAAAGACAATTACTTACAAATATATGTAAGTAAAAAGAGGAAAATAATAGAATAAAGTTATACTAAATTTCAAAGTTGCATAAAAATATTTGAGATGAAAATAGAAGATAATTTGACCATTATGGAAGGCTACTATGTTAAGGGTTTATATTTTTATTATATTAAGTTATGGTCTAAGTTATTAGAATTATTTCACTTGGGTTTGAGATTAAGATTCATTAACACAGACGAATTATATAAATAGAGTGAGCTTTATTTGTGTAAGGTAACGTAAGATTCCAAAATAAAAGTCAATCACTTAAATATTTTATTTCAAAGTTTATGAAAGAATATGGTTTAAAACTCAATTTATAAAATATAAAATATTATAATTAAAATTTATTAATTTTTTTAATATATATTTATATCTATAAATTTATTAGATTTTTCTAAATTCTAAATATATGGATTTAGAATACTCTAAAATAAAATTCAATCATTTAAATATTTTATTTCAAATTTTATGAAAGAATAGGGTTTAAAACTTATAGAATATTATAATTAAAATTTAGTAATTATATATATGATAAATTTTTCTAACTTTTATATATATGGATTGAGAAGATTCGTTTATTTTTCTACTGGTTTTTAATATTTGTTTTTCTGATTTTTAATCCTTGGGTTTATAGTATTGATATTTTAGATTTAAAATATTAATTTATTAGGCTTTTAATTTCTAAAGTTTATAATATTGATACTTTGGTTTATAATATTAATCTCAGGGTATTAATATTGTACATTATTATCACTAATTAATTAATATTAATTATTACTATTATTATAAATAAATAAATTATTTATTTATTATTAACAATTAATAATGTATTATTTATTATTTATTATTAATTATTTTGGCTATTATTATTAATTAATTAATAATTAATAATTAATTATTATTATTAATTATTATAATTAATAAATAAAATAATAATAAAGTTGTTATAGTATTGTTGTTATTATTATTATTAACTTTCAACCACATTTACTAATGTCAAGTATGTGATTGATAAATACATATCAATGTATATAAATCACATTTATTAATATGGTTATGTTAGTTACATACATTTAATATATATAAATTTATGAACTTTTTCCAAATTTTATATATATTATTATTCACTAATAATTATAATCTAAAAAAATTATAACATATACATATGGTTATGCTAGTTACATACGTTTAATATGTATAAATTTATTAACTTTTTCATATATATATAATTCACTAATAATTATAATTTAAAAAAACTATAACATATACATATTTCATATATAAATTTCATATATAAATAGAAGAAGAATTTTCATGAAATAAGTTAGTTTTTTTTTTTTTAAATGAAAGTGGCCGAGGAAGAGGTGAATAAGAGAGAAAGGTTTAAATATGGACTAAAAGGTATCACTAATTATTTGACAGGAGATTGGTAATTCATGATGATGGAAATGGCCAATTAGGGGAGAGATTGGTAATTCATGTTGATGGAGGGGAGGGATTGAGAGATTCAAGAGACATTCTATCTAGTGTCTTAACTCAATGAGTTTATGTTAGTTAATGACATGTTAAATTGAAATGAATCTAGTATCACATTAAATTAAAATAGTGGCTATGAAATGTGTATTATATTGGATTTTCATTTTAAGCACTCACATACTTAGTGTTTAATTCACTTCTATCATATATTTATGCATGACTAACCCAATAATAATACAATGCCTCTCGAGATGCATTACTTTGTTGAAGCTGAGATCCTAACCTTAAGTTAGATGTGTGACCTTTTAATGATGTCTAGCATTTAGGTAGCATTTTTGGAAGCCCTCTTTCCCCTGGTTTTTGGCTCTTAGTTAATAGTTTAGTTCACTTTGACTATAGTGACACTCACTTTCTAGTATCTCATAACGTTAAGGGGTTAAGGGGTTATGTGGAGGGTAAAAACCCCAATGAATCCATAATCAATTAGGATACCTTCTTTTAAGTTCATAGTACCCAAAAAAATATTGAATCGCTATTTATTGACTTAAAATGAGTGAAACATCCTTAACTTTAATCCTTAAAATGAGTGAAACATCCTTAACATTAATCTCTTGGCAACGAGAATAACATTGGTTCCTTAGAAAAATATTGAGGTAAAAAATGGGCTTCTAAACAAAAATATATCAACAAAATCAACTTTAAAATAGTCAATAATGTTCGAGATGATGAAGTCATTCACAAGGGAAAATATTTTTGAAGGCAAAAGTAGATTTTTTTTTTTAATTGTATTTTTGTCTTATCTCTTTATCAGTTTGCTCAAATGTGAAGTATAGACACTCGTTGAAAGCGAAATAAAATTTGACATCCAATGAGTACCCACTATGCATACTATTGAGTAGATCCACAATATAAAAAGTCAGACACTCGTTGAAAGCGAAATAAAATTTGACATCCAATGAGTACCCACTATGCATACTATTGAGTAGATCCACAATATAAAAAGTCAGAAATGCATGAAAAATGCATAGTATTTTCATGTAGTTTTTATTTTTTTCCATTGTGAGTCAAAAGTATGCAAAGTGGGTACTCATTGGATGTGGAATTTTATTGGGCATCAACATGTGTCTACATTTCACATTTGAGTAAATATATAAGTAGATAACACATAAATAAAATTAAAAAAAATGTACTTTTTTTCCTTTAACAATTCATCTCTTATTTTATTATTTTAACCCTTCTTTTATTATTTTCCTTAGGAGTCTCACTTTAGACCTCAAAATTCCTTTAACAACTATGTATGTTCTTTAGGTCAAATGTAATAGAGAGGCAATTTAATCCTAAAACCTTTGTGGCATTGAGTGAAAATATACAGTAACGTTGTTTAACCTTCCAATAACTAACCTAACATATACCTACTTCTTGAGATTTTTTCCAATACCAATCTATATTGTACAAATCTTTATTGTAACTCTATATCATACAAATATTTAGTGTAAAATCTCTTATATCTCTGAAACCTTATTTTATAGATACAAATTTAAACTTAAAACCTAACTTTCATCCACCTCTAACAATCATGGATTGCTTACACCTTTCATCTTTAATTAACTATTTACAAATATACATAAATAATAATTAAGTAAAAAATATATATAATATATTTAAAATATTTAATATTTTTTAAATTAAAATTTATTTATTAAAAAATAATTATTAAAAAATAATTATTAAAAAATATAAAAAATTAAAAATTAAATTTAACAACTAGTTCACATATTAAGAATATCAAGAAATTAAAAGGAGAAAGACTTTTAACATTATTTATTTTACTATTTGTTGTTTCAATGGTATTATATTTTTTATTTTTTTGGGTTATAGTGGATGGTATATATATATATATATATATATATATATATATATATATATATATATATATATATATATATATGATTTTTAATATTATTTGTTTTATTGTTATATTTAAAAGTGTTTTGCTTTAATGATTAAGGATATGTATTTTTTTTGTTAAGATGTTATAAGTTTATATTTGAAAATAAGTTAATAAGTTTATTTTCTTAAATTTTAGCATAAAAGTTGAGTTTTTGTCTTACAAACAAATAAATCTTATATATCAATTTAACATTTATTTAACTATAATCTTAAAATTATATTATTATTATTATAAAAAAAATTCTAATCTATAATTCAAAACACCTATAACATTTTAAGAAATAATAAAATATTAATAAACAATAAAATCATTTCAATATTAATTTTAGGTAATATACTTGAATTTCTCCTTCAAATAAAAACCAATTTATATAAAAAAGCAACCACATCAAGACTCTGGCTTTGAAAATAAAAATGTAAATAACATCCTCATCTCTCAATCTTTTTAACACATACACACACTTTAACACTCATGTAGGAAGAATGTCATTGAAAAACAGTGCTGGTTCTCGTAATTCCCAAACAATCTTGTGAGTAAAATACATTAATTTCAAAAGAATCTCCTCATGTTCTTATTATTTAATCAGGTTGAGCATCTTTTTAACACATACACACACTTTAACACTCATGTAGGAAGAATGTCATTGAAAAACAGTGCTGGTTCTCGTAATTCCCAAACAATCTTGTGAGTAAAATACATTAATTTCAAAAGAATCTCCTCATGTTCTTATTATTTAATCAGGTTGAGCTGGCTTTTCCATGGAGCAAATTTGTGGCTTTTTTAATTAATTCATGCACTAAACATTATTTATCTGATTTAGAAAATAAGTGTTTGAGTAAACTAGAGATGATGCTTTAGAAAATAAGTGTTTGACTAAACTGGAGATGATGCTTTTTAGAAAACACAAACCCAAAGTATATGTACAACACAATATTGAATACATGACTATATGTTAAAAGAAAAACCCTTTAGGCGTAAGGTCATGAAAATGAATAACACTCATTATAATGATGAATGCATTTAGGTAATACATGTAATTTAAGACTAAGAACTCTTACTGTAGGGATATATCATGATGATGTGAATTGGCATCCAATCGTGCAATACTAGTAGATCTTATTGTAAGGATATGCTATTATCAGATGGGAGTCGCATCCAATCCTTTATTGCTTTTAAATTATGTTATTAGTTCATTATAAATATAATTTAAAAAAAAAATAGTATTAGAAGCTATAAATCTTTATATATATTCATATATAAATAAAAGATGCATTTTTATGATATAAGTTTATTTTTTCTAATTATGGAAGTGGTCAGAGAAGAGGTGAATAAGAGAGAGATTTAAATATAGATGGAAAACTATGGATATGGTTAAGTATTGGAGCAGAGACTAGTAATTTATGTGGATGGAGTGAAGGGATTAAAAGAATTAAGAGACATTTTATTTGGTGTCTTAATTAAATGAGTTTATGTTAGTTAAACACATCATATTATATTGAAATGAATCTAGTATCACATTAAATTAAAATGATAGGTTATGAAATGTGTAATATATTGGATTTTCATTTGAATACTCAAATACTTAAGGTGTGTTGTTCACTTTTATGATATATTCATGCATGACTAACCCAATAATAATATAATGTCTCTCAAGATGTATGACTTTGTTGAAGGTTGGATCCTAACCTTAAGTTAGATGTGTGACCTTTTAATGATGTCTAGCACTTAGGTAACGTTATTAGATGCCCTCTTTCCCTTGGTTTTTTGCCTCTAGTTAATGTTTTAGTTTAGTTTGACTATAGTGACACTCACTTACAAGTATCTCCTAACTTTAAGGGTTTACAGGGAGGGTAAAAAGCCCCAAATGGATCAATAATCAATTAGGATAACTTCTTTCAAGTTCATAGTACCCCAATATCTTTTTGACTTGCTATTTATTGAATTAAAATAATTGAAACGTCCTTATCTTTAATCTATTGGCAAAGAGCACGGGGGTTTCACTGGGGGAGCAATACCATACCACGTGCATTCATATTGGGGGATATATATTGAGGAAAAAATGACATAATATATTGAGGATATAATAGGGGGTAAAGGGTTTTTATATTGGAAAATATAAAAAATGGAGCTCAAAGTTAATGAAAAAATATAAAGTGGTATAAAAAATGTTAATGACAAAATCGATACTTACAATATCTAGTGAAAATAGCCATTTTTAAATTAGGAATGTGTATTGGATTCGTATTGGTAGAAGGTTAAATAATGTGATTTTTAGAGATATTTTCCAATCTATAGTCAAATTAAGGGTATTATTTAGTATGCCATGAACGCATGTGATATGTCAGAGGTTCATTGAGTGAAGTCCCTGTGGCAAAGAGAATAACATTGGTTTCTAAAAAGATTCATAAGGAGAATTTTGAAGTAAAAAATGGGCTTCCAAAACAAAAATGCATTAAAAAAATCATCTTTAAAATAATCAATAATGTTCAAGATGATGAAATCATTCCTAGGTGTAAATATTTTTTAAAGTAAAAGTAGAAAACTATATTTTTTTTTTATTTCCACCTTATCTTTTTATAGGTTTACTCAAATGTGAAGCATAGACACTCGAGCGGAATAAACTTTGACATCTAATGAGTACCCACTTTGCATACTTTTGAGTAAATTCACAATAGAAAAAGTCAAAAATACATGAAAAATACAAATGTATTTTCTTGTATTTTGTTTTGTTTTCTTTCCATCATGGGCCTACTCAAAAGTATGCAAAGTGGGCACTCATTTCATGTGAAATTTTATTTGGCATTCAACAAGTGTCTACACTTCACATATGAGTAAAAATATAAGGAGATAAGACATAAATACAATAAAAAATGTAGTTTTTTTCTTTTTTCTTTTTAACAATTCATCTCTTGTTTTATTATTGTAACCATTTTTTTATTATTTTCCTTAGAAGGCCCATTTTAGACCTCAAAATTCCTTTAACAACTATATATGTGCTATAGGTCACATGTAATAGAGAGGCAATTTAGTCCTAAAACTTGTGTGGTATTAAATGAAAAATGCAGTAACAGTGTTTAGTACAACTTGAGCCTTCCAATAACTAACGTAACATACACCTACACCTTGAGTTTTTTCCCTTGCCAATCTATACCATTCAAATCCTTGTAGTAAGTCTCTTATATCTCAAAAATTTATCTTATAGATACAAATTTGAACTTGAGACCTAGCTTTCATCCACTTGTCTAACTCTCTTGAAAAAAGAAAAAAAATGATTTTAACATCTTCTCTTTAACTACCTGCTCCTCCATCTAGGAAAAGTAAATGTGTGAACCGTAATATGGAAAGATGGGACATCAAACGATCAAAAGAAGTCATCACGTCATCCTCATGAGGGAGTCGGACGATGAGGGAAAACCCTGAGTAGGAGGATGTCAGAGGGAAGGAAGACGTGTTTCAGGGTGGACAGGACGCCTGGTGGTAAGTGACAACAAGCTTTAGACACTTGGGTCGTACCTGTCACCATAGAAGGATGCCTCGGGAATGATGAAGACAGTGAACGGTGTTATAGGGTAGCATTGTTTCAAGAGAGGGGTTTTCTGTTATTGTTGCTGGTATTACTCTTGGTTTCATCCTTCAACTGCATGCACCTGACAAAGGGTTTTAAAAACTATTTTTTACGGTGGAGGTTTCCCCTATAGACAAGAACGGGTGTAATGATCAAACAACGAGATTTTGTTGACCTGGAGCCCGAACCAAAGGATATCCTGTCGGTTTGGGGGTTGGATATTATTGAGCAAAATTTAGAGAAGGTTATTTGTCCTAGTAGGCTTCCATCAGGGAAGAAGAGAGGCTCAACAGTGGATTGGAGCCAGGAAGACGGATTAGGGTTTCTGGGGGATACGCTATGTGATTCAAAGGCAGAGATCTGGGATTCTGACAAGGAACTTAAAGAGAGGCAGGAACCAGTGCTTTATTGATAGTGTTAGGGTCTAACCCTAACCCCCTTATTTATGTAATAGGGTCGAGTCATAGTTATAGTTAGTTAAAGAGTCAATAAAGCCCATATTAATAATTGTAAGTGGTTGACCCGCATTTAAAGAAGGGACCACAGTTAGTTGCAAATGGGCCATGGTATTAGATAGATGGTATTAATAAGAACCATGGTACTGACCCATGGTATTGCATGTATGAATCCTATATAAAGGATAGAGACTTCCCTTGAGGAGCGTCGTGTCTTATTTTGTAATTGAGCCCAGCTCTATTGGAGGTTGCCCCCTCGAAGAGGCAAGTGAACATTGCTTTCCTTTCTAAATAATAAAATGCATGCTGTTATTTCTTATTGTTCTGTGTTCTGGGTATATTTGTTCGCATATTTGGTATTCTGGTATCTTCTCATGGGTCAAGAGAATAGCAAGTGGTATCAGAGCGCTTTCTAGGGCTGATGGGATCTCCATTTTTAGCAAAAAAAAAATTGGCTAGAGACGTGTTCTGGTGTCTTTAAACCACGGGCTTTGTCATTGAGCGCATAAACCTACGGATTTGAGGAGGCATGCACGCAGGAAATACAAGAGGTGGTCATGCTTGTTGGACTCCCTTGTAACCCCTGTGGGTACCCCTTCGAGTAGTAGCGCATTAGACAGAACTGCGCACGGACTGTCTTCCAAGTACCCTCTAGGTATATCGAAAGCCCCCTAGGCTCTCTTGAAACCTCGCCATAGATAAACTGTCGGCCGTCTTGCTGCTATAGTACACTTAGAATAGCACTTGGGGAGATTACTCATGTGTACGATAGGGTAGTCGGGTTGTACGGCTAAGGATACGGTTGATCCTCCTTGGTTAGTGCCCTGAAAGATTGGTCCGAGTACTACTGTTGGACCCTTATGTATATTACGATCTGTAGCACCTGACACTCCTTGAGACCATAGTTCCCTTATCTCTCTCTAGATCACGCATCATCGTTGCTACATCAGATCTAGCAGGTTGGGTTCTGTCGCAGCCGCAACAATCAAATCCACCATTCAGATCTATTAGATTCACCATTCAGATCTATCAAATCTGCCATTCATATCTATCAGATCCACCATTTAGATCTAGTAGGTTAGGTTCTGTAGCAGTCGCAACAATCAGATCTGCCATTCAGATCTAGCAGCAGGGGTTCGATCACTGCCACATGGCTACTCATACTCTGCAATTGAGGGTTTCGCCAATAGATCTGGCTCTTTGTGTGGCTCCTATACCTAGGCATGATTCTCGTAGGACATTGGGTAGAATTAACTTTTCTCGGAATCGGTTACTGTAGTATTCCTAAGCGAGGAGTAAAACTCCTTTCGAAGCAAAAAAAATAAAATAAAATAAAATAAAATAGGAGACTTAGCCCATAAGAATCAGGGTGACGGGCTGAGCAAGGTGGTACCATTCACTTGTCAACGTCAAAATTTCAGGTGGTCCCATATTTTTTTTTCACAGTAACGACAAGTGTACCAGATCTGTGCATGGTACAAACCAGAGCTCAAGCTATGGCTAATGAGAAGATAGACACCCTTGAACAAAAGTTGGAGGCCTTAACGAAGTAGATCCAGTCCTTATATGACACAATCACCAAGGGCAAGTCGGGGGAACAATTGGAGGCATATGATTTTAATGAAAACCTTGAGGGCGAGTCTAGCCATTCTCTTCACTTCTATGGAAACCACCAACAGTCCCAACCTCGACCACCTAAGTTGGACATGTATAAATTTGATGGCTCTCATTCAACCATATGGCTAGCACAAATGGAGCAATATTTCACATTGAATCACATCAAAGATGATGCGACTAATCTAAGTGTGGGAAGCCTGTACTTGGACCAAGAAAGATGGCAATGGTGGCAGTGGCATCAACGTTGTTATGCAAGGCCAATGACTTGGCAGATATTCTCAAAAGCCCTTTCTAATCGCTTTGACCATGAATCTAACTTTTTGGGTCGTCTTAATAAACTCCGACTAATAGGCAGAGTGCAAGAATATATTAAAGCCTTTGAAGCATTAGCCTTCCTCACAGGAGGTCTAGTAGATGAATTCTACTTGGAATGTTTTATCAATGGTCTCAAAGACACCATACAAGCCCACGTCTAAATGCACCACCTAGTCTCATGGCTGGCAGCTTGCAAGATAGCTCGGGAAGTAGAACACGCGTTAGTGGCCCAGTCGACTCGTCCAAATTTCATAGCCAAGGGACGCCCCACCCAGGCTTCGAGCACTACCCAAACACTTAAGGTTCAAAAGGTGTCACCAGTGGAAATGGCGGAAAGAAGAAAGCAAGTATTGTGTTACTACTGTGATGAGAAATACTCCCCTAGACATAAATGCAAGGAACCCAAATTCTTTCAAATTGATGCTACTGATCACAGTTCATCTGAGGAAGCCCCACCATTTGAGGGACTAGAGGAGGAAGATGAGGACAACCAGCCAGACAATGAGCTCCTAGCTACACCTGAAGAACCAG
This sequence comes from Pinus tabuliformis, assembly GCA_031772625.1. NCBI lineage: Eukaryota > Viridiplantae > Streptophyta > Pinopsida > Pinales > Pinaceae > Pinus > Pinus tabuliformis. Next base: position 2,001,107,117 of record CM062818.1, on the reverse strand, counting down.
TTATCTCACTTCATGCTTTGGCAGGAATTTCTTCTCCCCAAACTCTCAAAATCAGAGGTTTTATTAAGCATTGCCCTGTAGTAGTCTTGATTGATAGTGGCAGTACGCATAACTTTATCCATAAAAGAGTCGCCGAAGCAGTGCATTGTTTTGTTAGAGCAGTCTCTAATTTCCAGGTCCAGATTGCTGATGGGGGGACAATGAAATGTGAAGGCCATTGTGAAAATGTCAAACTTGAAATGGGGGCTTATCACCTAAAGACCCACATGTTTGCCATCAACATGGGTGGGTGTGACATTGTCTTGGTTGCTGAATGGCTCCGCACACTTGGCCCAAACACAATGGATTTCCAGGAGTTATATATGAGCTTTAAGCAGAATGACCACACGCATACCCTTCGCGGACTCCAGGCAGGTGCTCCTTCTATCATCAACTCGCATAGGATGGAAAAATTGTTAAAAAAGGGCCACCATGGAGTTATAGCCCAATTTAATGCCATCCAGGCCTCCGAACCCACTTCTCTTCATATTCATCCTGAGATGCAACAGGTCTTAGACAACCATCTGCAGGTCTTTGACAAGCCTCCTGAGCTTCCACCCTCGAGAGGGGAACATGATCATAGCATTACTTTGGTCCCATGGGCACAACCACCAAATGTGCGCCCATATAGATATCCTTTCACCCAAAAGAATGAAATTGAAAAAATAATCAAGGAACTCATAGAAGTCGGTGTCATTCGTCCTAGCATTAATCCTTATTCATCGTCGGTGGTCATGGTGCTCAAGAAAGATGGGGAATGGCGTATGTGTCCAGACTTCAAGGCCTTCAATAAGCTGAAGGTCAAAGATAAATTTCCCATCTCGGTTGTTGATGATTTGTTAGATGAACTAAATGGGGCTCAATTCTTTACTAAGCTCGACCTTCGCTTGGGCTATCACCAAATTCGCATGAAAGAAGTAGACATTCCAAAGACTGCTTTCTGAACTCATGAAGGCCATTATGAATTCTCGGTAATGCCATTTGGTCTCTGTAATGCCCCATCCACTTTTCAAAGCCTCATGAATCACCTCCTCAAACCATATCTCAGAAAATTTGTCCTTTTTTTCTTTGATGACATCCTCATTTACAGCCTCACTTGGGAAAAACATCTTCAGCATGTAGATCTACTCTTGCAACTACTCCGGAAGCATAAATTATTTGTCAAATTGTCCAAGTGCTCTTTTGGCATGGAAGAAGTTGAGTATTTGGGCCACATTGTGGGGCGTGAAGGTGTCAGGGTGGATCCCAAAAAGATCCAGGCAATGCAGGATTGGCCTCAACCAAAGACCTTGAAGAGTTTGAGAGGATTTTTGGGTCTCACCGACTACTATCGCAAATTTGTCCGCAATTATGGTCGCATTGCTAGACCCCTCACTCACCTTCTCAAGAAAAATCATTCCTCTAGAATGATGAAGCGCAACAGGAATTTATAGCTTGCAAACATGCCATGTGTTCCATTCCCGTATTAGCACTACCCGACTTCACCAAATCCTTTGTGATTGAATGTGATGCTTCAGGTACGGGTATTGGGGCTGTCTTAATGCAGGAAGGTCGACCCTTGGCCTTCACTAGCCAACAACTAAGTGGGACAAATCTAGGACAATCTACCTATGAGAAGGAGATGATGGCCATCTTACATGCAGTGGATACCTGGCGACCATACTTATTGGGGCAGCGTTTCCAAATCCGCACAGACCATCAAAGCCTTAAATATTTTTTTGAGCAACGCCTATCCTCACCACAACAAAATAAATGGCTATCCAAAATGTTGGGATATGATTATGAGATAATTTACAAGAAAGGGCGCGAAAATGTCGTAGCGGATGCTTTATCACGCCAATTTGAGGAGGAAAGCACCCTGCTAGAAATCTCTCTTCCCATTCCAGAGTGGATTGAAGAGGCTTTCCAGGAATGGTTTTCACATCCTTTGCTCTCCCAACTCATTAATAAATTGTAGGCAGATCCAAATTCCACAGCGGGCTACTCTTAGTAGGATGAGATTCTTCGTACAAGGACAAAGTAGTGATATCACCAACATCCACCCTCAAAAGTCGCATTTTGGCAAAGTTGCACTCATCTCCCACTGCAGGCCATTCAGGCTTTCAGAAGACTTATGCTCGCACTCGACGTTCATTATTTTGGACAAGAATGAAAAAGGACATTCTTAATTTTGTAGCTGAGTGTGATGTGTGTCAGCACCACAAAGGAGAAACAGTCAAATCCCCAGGCACCTTATAGCCATTGCCCATCCCTGCCTCAATCTGGACAGAGGTTTCTATGGATTTCATTAATGGCCTCCTGAAGTCAGGCAACAAGTCAGTCATCATGGTGGTTGTGGACATACTTTCTAAGTATGCTCATTTTTGCGCCCTACCCCACCCTTTTACACCCGCTTTGGTGGCTTAATCTTTCATGGACCAGATCTTCAAATTGCATGGCTTGCCCACTTCCATTGTGTCAGATCGTGACCCGATCTTCACCAGTAACTTTTGGTAGGAACTCTTCAGGCTACAAGGTACCCAACTACAACTCAATACTTCCTATCATCCCCAAACTAATGGTCAAACTGAAGCAATCAACAAATTTCTGGAGACCTACCTCAGGTTTTTCACTTCAGAAAACCAACATCTATGGGTACAGTGGTTACTTCTAGCCGAATGGTGGTATAATACTAACTATCATGCCACCACCAAGATGACTCCATATGAAGCAGTTTATGGTCAACTCCCTCCTTCACCTACTTCTTATATCCAGGGATGCTCGAAGGTACAAGCAGTGGATCAACTCCTACAGAACCGTGCAACCATGCTTACCCACCTCAAAGAGAATCTCCATCAAGCTCAAAATCGCATGAAGCAACAGGCAGACCAACATCGTTCAGAGTGTCAATTTCAAGAAGGGGATCAGGTATTCTTGAGGCTGCAACCGTATAAGTAAACATCACTCAAAGACAAGGGTTGTCAGAAATTATCTCCAAAATTCTACGGACCGTATCAAATACTTCAGCGCATCGGAGAAGTAGCCTACAAGCTAGCCTTGCCACTACTACAAAAGTCCATCCCGTCTTCCATGTCTCATGCCTCAAGAAAGTGGTTGGGAAACATTACAGAATTCAAACCAGTCTACCGGAATTGGATGAAGAAGGTTCAATCTGGCTCCAACCTGAACAGGCTCTTGACACGCGATAACTACACCTGCACGGTCACACGATCAAGGAAGTCCTCGTCAAGTGGAAAGACACCTCTCCAGAAGATGTGACCTGGGAAGCAGCCACTGTTCTTCAACAATTTCCGCAGCTTCAACCTTGAGGACAAGGTTATTTTTATAGGGGAGGGCATGTTAGGGTCCAACCCTAAGCCCCTTATTTATGTAATAGGGTCAAGTCATAGTTATAGTTAGTTAAAGAGTCAATAAAGCCCATATTAATAATTGTAAGTGGTTGACCCGCATTTAAAGAAGGGACCACAGTTAGTTGCAAATGGGCCATGGTATTAGATAAATGGTATTAATAAGAACCATGGTACTGACCCATGGTATTGCATGTATGAATCCTATATAAGGGATAGAGACTCCCCTTGACGAGCGTCGTGTCTTATTTTGTAATTGAGCCTAGCTCTATTAGAGGTTGCCCCCTCGAAGAGGCAAGTGAACATTGCTTTCCTTTCTGAATAATAAAATACATGCCGTTATTTCTTATTGTTCTATGTTCTGGGTATATTTCTTCGTGTATTTGGTATTATGGTATCTTCTCGCAGGTCAAGAGCATAACATTCCCTATGAAAATCAATCACTTTGGTAATCTTTCTCCTTGCTCTGGCAACTTGGCCTCTCTAAAGCAACTCACACGACTAGGAAACTCAACCTCTCTATAGAAAAATCGATCTCCTACAAAATCTGGAAATCGCTATGATGAAATTCCTCTGGAAATCTTGTCTCCAATCACTATTGATCTCAATATGTTGGTGCCTTCACGTTATCATTGTTCCCTTGCTATCATTGCAAATTATTGTCTCGGTGTGTTCTCCGAATTCCCATCAGTTTCCTCTTATAATATCTCATTGAACAATCAATGACCATAATATAATCTCAATCGATGGATAAGATCATCTTGCCCCCATCACATGACTTTTTCAGAAGTCACTCAAGGAAAATTGATTTACCTCAATTAATCTCGATTAATTAAGACATTTCCCTATGTTAGACTTACGAAATTAATAAATTGGCTAATTAATTCTAATTAAGGTACATTTCCTTAGAAACATTTTCTAGGTACTAGATAAAATCAAACCAATGTGTTCCTTAGACTCATAGACACCATCTGATACCAGAACAATTGTCCAAGGTACATAACTAACACTCCCTCTTAGCGAGGAAGGTGTTCTGCATAACACCTATCTTATCTCTGAAGAAGATGACTTTCGCCTTCCCCAAAGCCTTCATTGGTATATCTACTACCTACTCATATGTGTGAAAATTTGAGAATCCCACCCGAGTCTACTACTACAACAACTAATTAAACTTCTCCTATTTTTTAATTTCTGAAACAAATTATTTACTACTTCCTACAGCAAATATCGAAGCTAATACAATTGCAGCCTTCACTTAATTAATTAATTTTCCCAAAACAAGAACATAACAATAGAGAAACATACACACAAGGGACAATATTTTTTGGACAAATGTCCCCAAAAAATCTCAATGCGGGAAAACTGGTGCAGCAACTCTGAGGGTTTTATATTATTAAGCAGTAGTTTCTGAATACAACTTTGGATGCCCTTCTGACAATCCAGTTACAGAGAAATAAACTGGCATAAAAACTTATTGAGATGTCATGTCCCTTCTCAGATGAATTAGTCACGGGATGCAACAACACAATTTTGGCAGCAATTTTGGTTTAGGAGGAGGACCCCACATGTAGAAACTTATGAACTATAGGCAGTTCGAATTATTTTTGGTAGCTAATGGAATGTGGGGGCCACCACATGCATAATTCGGATTTGGCCAAGGAGGACGCTGCAAGGAATTCGAGTTAGTGGAAGGAGGGCCCCACAAGAGGCTAAGGGAGCCCATGGTGATAAAAGAGGATGGAGCTCTCATTTTCCAGCATTTTGAATATTTGAAAAAAAAACTCACTCTTGTACGCTCTGCTGCTTAGCGAGTCTACCGATTGTTTAGCCATGAGTCTTCCGCAGGGAAGATTCAACCTCTACTTTGGGGGACCATCCATGCCCGCCCTAGGGAGGTTGTTCCACAGAGATTGCAGGAGTTTCCAGCAGCGACTCACAACTCATCCAACCAAGTAGAGGAAGGGACTACGTGTTTTTTGGGCAGCCAGAAATATGCAGAGGTTGATTTAGCCACCCAGATGCCGAAAATCCAAAGTCAAAATCAGAGAAATTGCCTTCTGGGTTTTTCTGGGTTTTGTCCAAGGCATCTAAGGCTAAAAGAGCGGAACTTTCTAGGTAGTTTTTGGGTACTTTCCAGTAGGCCAAAATTCAGTAGATATAGTAGGAGAGCAGCACCCAAGAGGCCAAAAATCAAAAGTCAAAACCAGAGAAATTCCCTTTTGGGTTTTTCTGAGTTTTGTCCAAGGAGTCTAAGACTAAAAGGGCAGAATTTTTTGGGCACTTTCCAGCAAGCCGAAGTCAACAGATCAAAAATTTACTAGGACAGCGTAGAGCATAGTAGAGTGGTAGCTGAACATCCATCTTTCCAGCTATTCTACCACCTGGGTTTGGTCCAGCTTGTCCTTGAAACAAGCCCAGGTTTCATGGGTGTTTTCTAGATGTTTTTAATTTTCCACTGTTGCATTATTTGTTTAATTGGTTTATCCCTTAAATTCTTGTATAAGAACATTACAGTGGTATCAGAGCCTAATTCTTGGCTCAGCTATGGGGTTGGTTTCCTATGAGAGGAGAAGACTGGGAGAACATCACTTACCGGGGGCAGAGGTACAGAAGCAGAGAAAGGGAGCTGGAAATTACACCAAACAAGGAGGAAAGAGGGAAAATAGTGGCCGAAGAGGAGGAGATGACAGAGCCTAAGATCAGGGAGGAGATGGTTTTTGATAACCTCTTGAGGGCTCTGAGTGACTTGTCCAAGGGGAAGAAAGACATGCTAGGGGAGATCAAATCATAGAGCCGAGACAAAGCCACACCTAGGGGTTTTTGTTTGGAGAGACTTTCGGGGCTTCTCATCCCTTCGATCATCCCTCACCAGCAGTGCAACGCCTTTCAGTGAGTGTGCCCACTAGGGCCACACTACCCTCCTTCGTGCCAATAACATAGATCGAACCAGCAAGGGAGGAAGACACTCCTTAGATGGGGGATTACTTTAGAGAGTGGCAGGCGATGGATGAACATTTCAAAGAATCCCTCTCCTTCAGAGATTACTGCAAGCTCAAGCAGAGTGAGAGGAACAAGGGGTACGGAGGACAGGGGACCCAAAACTATGAGTTGCAGAGAACCATAGGGAGGATGTACTTCCCTAGATTTTATGGCATTGCCAAGTGCACAACTAGGGCTTGAGTTGAAAATATGGACACCTATGTTCAGCTCAACCATATGACAGAATAGGAGGCCATTAAGATGGCAGCGCTGCACTTGGAGGGGGAAGCCCATGACTGGTGGTTTCACGACATAACCACTTTGGGGCATGCCAGATAGTTTCATATGAAGACTTCACTAGGAGGGTGGTGGAGCAGTTTGATTAGAGGGATCTGGAGGCATCCTTTAGGGAGTTGACAGAACTGCACCAGGCAGGCAACCCAAAGCAGTGTTTTTCTAATTTTCTGTGTGTGTCAGTGATGGTCCCAGATCTGTCCAAGGCCAGGAGGGTATACACCTTCATTGAGGGTTTGCTTGAGCCTCTGCGTGGACTAGTGAAGTCACGCAGACTCTCTACGTTGCAGGAGGTAGTGGTGTGCACCATAAATTCGCAGGGGGCCATCCCCAAGACCAGAGCGCCATTTCCTGCATGGACCCCTTTCCAACAGAAAGGGCATGATACTAGGCCCCCATCACCGAGTACCACACAGGAGATGGGGAAGATAGATGAGGAGACACGGAAGGACCTCAGGAGGAGGACGCTATGCTTCACATGCAGGGAGCCCTGGGCACCAGGCCATAGGTGCACAACGGGTAGATCACACTACATTGAGGTCTTTTCTAATAGTGACCAGGAGGACGAGGTGGAGCAGGATTTTGGTGGGACAGATGGAGAGAGTTTGGGGGATAGAGGGCCACCACCACCACCACCTCCATAAGGAGGGGCATCTCTTGCCTCATCAGGGGAAGTCCTTGCTTCTCTATGCAGGATTCCTAATTTTTTGACACTCCAGATTAGAGGTACGGTACAAGGACAAAAGGTGTCGGTACTAGTGAACAGTGGGGCTACCCACAACTTCATAGATGCACAACTGGTCCAGAGGAGGGGCCTCACCATGGAAGAGTTTGAGGGATTCTCCATCCTAGTGCCGGGTGACCGTACCATCCAGTTTACCCAATACATGCCCTCCTTGACGGTTGTTATGGGAAACTACTCGATGACAGACCACTTCTTTGTGGTCGATGTGCCAGACACCAATGTGGTTATGGGTGTCCAGTCATTGTATTCCCTTGGGAGAGTTATGACTGATTGGAGGAAATATGAGATGGAGTTCATGGGGCCAGACGGAAAACTATTGGTTTTGAGAGGAATGTAGTCTTATCCACCTCAGACCATTTCGGCCCATAAAATGGAGGCAGATCTTTGACATGGGGACATCGCATGGGCAGTCGAGTTGAGGATCTCAGAGGTTAGGGGACAGGCACAATCACCACCAGCAGACATATAGGCTCTTCTAGACAGGTACACAGCAGTGTTCGGGGACATTCCACTAGGGCACCTACCAGATAGAGGGTTTGAGCACACCATTGAGCTAGATCCGGGCATACAGGTAGTCATCACTACTCCTTACAGGCACCCCAAAGCCTATAAGGACGAGATCGAGAAATCTATTCAGGAGCTGCTTGCTTTGGGTCACATCAGGCCTAGTTCTAGTCCTTTTGCTTCTTCCGTAGTGTTGGTGAAGAAGAAGGATGGGACCCTCAGGATGTGCATAGACTACAAAGCCCTTAATAGGAAGACCCTCAAGAACCGGTACCCCATTCCCCGCATTGATGAGCTGATGGATGAGCTTAGAGGAGCCAAGTACTTCTCTAAGATCGATTTGCGTTCGAGGTACCACCAGATCAGAGTTCGGGATCAAGACATCCCGAAGACAACATTTCTGTGCCACTATGGGCACTTTGAGTTTCTGGTCATGCTGTTTGGGCTTACCAACGCTCCTGCCACATTTCAGTCTTGCATGAACCACATCTTTCAGGGGAAGTTGAGGAGGTTCATGCTAGTGTTCTTTGATGACATTTTGATCTATAGCCAGACATGGGAGGAGCACCTCCAACACTTGGAGGAGGTACTTCGCATTCTGAAGGACCAGAAGTTCTATGCCAAGCTCTCCAAATGTGAGTTTGGTTTGATAAAGATGCTTTATCTTGGGCATATCATTGGAGCAGACAGGGTGAAGGTTCATGAGGAGAAGATCAGGGCCATCCGGGATTGGCCAGTACCCTGAGACGTGACTACGCTGAGAGGCTTCTTGGGCATTTGCACTTACTACAGGAAGTTTGTCAAAGGGTTCTCGCAGCTAGCAGCACCCTTGACCGACTTGACCAAGAAAGGGGCCTTTGCATGGACTGAGGGAGCACAGGCTGCTTTCGATCGCCTCAAAGAGGTGATGAGTAGTTGCCCTGTCTTGGCACTTCCAAATTTTTCCCAGCCATTAACGGTGGAGTGTGATGCATTAGGGGTGGGAGTTGGAGCCGTTTTGTCACAGGAGGGGCACCCCATAGCTTTCGAGAGTCAGAAGCTCCTACCACATGAGCTATCATATTCCATATATGACAAGGAGATGTTGGCCATTATGAATGCTTTGGCCAAGTTCCGCTAGTACTTGGTGGGCAACTGATTCCGAGTGAAGACTGATCACAACAGTCTTCGACATTTCATGGGGCAGCAAGGCCTCAATGACAGGCAGCAGAGATGGGTCAGAAAGGTGCAAGCCTACGACTTTGACATTGAGTATGTACAGGGCAAGCACTGTTGGGTCTTGAAAATGTCATTCATTTCCATTACACTTTCACTATTATGTCCATTATATTACCTCCATTTCACCTCCATTTCACTACTATATCACTACATTCATTCCACTTTCATTATCATTGGGCCACATTTATGTTTTTCCAAACTTTATTAATTCTTAGTCGTTTTAAGTGAATTTGTGGTTAAAAATTAGAAAATAATGTGCATATGCTTATACCTAACAAGTGGGTTGAGATTGTTGACATTTGTAGGTCAAAAGGAGGCTTCTAGAAGACCCTTATGTGGCACTCTAAGGCCAAATTCTAATTTGAATGGAAAGAATCATGGGATCATGAGGATATGTGTCATATCTCCTAATTGTATTGAAACTCTAAGAAGACATGTGTCTTATCAGTTCCTATTTTGATTAAGACTCTAGAGGTAGAGGGAGAGATTCATGGACTCTCATTAATGAGATGGCTTCTCATCTTTTTGTATAAATATGAGATCTCTCTCCTTCATTTGTTAGATTGTTAGCTTGTTAGTCTTAGCTTAGCTTGGCTTTGTAGTTCTTCCTTGATGGCTTTTGAAAGCTTTGGAGAGCTTTGTTGTACTTTGTAATTTTGAAGAATTTGAATAAAGCTTTGATGTTCTCAACATGGAAGGAGATGTGAAATAGATGTCATGGAGCATATTAGAATGTAAGGTAGAGTAGATTTTATTTTGTAATTTTGCTTTGATTTCATTTATGTATGTCATTTTATTGCTTTCAAGTTTGATAGTTTAGATTTTTCATTTATGCAATTTTAATTCATGCAAGTGTGTTCAACCGGTTGATTGTAGATTAGTTTTTCTTTACATGTTTTTGCATCAAATAGTGACATGAGATTTGCTTCTCTGCTGAACTTTTTCTTAAGCTTTTCAATTTCAGTTATGCTTTGATTTCAATCTTATTTATTTGTTGTTGTTAGTTAGTTTAGATATCAAATTCTTTATGTCATTTGACGTTATGTCCAGAGCCATGGCTTAACCCCGAAAAGATACTTGGCGAGCTATCGGATTATGAGTGAAGTGATTTGATTTTACTTTCATCTCTGCAATTAGATATTAGGTTCTTCATGTTATTGACGTTATCTCCAGAGCCATGGCTTAACCTCGAAAAGTTACTTGGCGAGCTATCGGATTATAAGTGAAGTGACTTGATTTTACTTTCATTTGCAAGTAGGTAATTTAGATATCAATTTTTCATGTTATTAACATTATCTCTAGAGCCATGGCTTAACCCGGAAAAGCTACTTGGCGAGCTATCGGATTATAAGTGAAGTAAATTGATCTTGCTTTTGTTAGTCTGCAATTTTTGGTTTGTTTGAGTGCAATAGTTTAGATTTTATTTCTGTAATTAGATGGGCAGGAGAGACAGTGATTTCATGATCAGTATTTCATCTTTTGTTTGATTTAAGTAGCTTCATATTTACAATCCTGTTTAAGTATTAATTTTATCAATAGCATGTTTTGAGATATTTTGAAGTGCTAAGTTTTGGAAGTGACCATAAGGGACATAAACCTTGTCTTGAAATCTACATCCATACTTGACCTTTAAAAGTATTCTTAAGACCTTAGAATAGAATTTCCATTTGCATTAGACACTTTAGGAGATCAACAAGAACAAACCCCAAAACAAGATAAAAACTATAAAACAACGAAGTAAGAAAAATGTTAACTAAGCACATATGGTGCACCACACTTCATCAGTTTACGATACATAGATTGATAATTTATGTAGAGCAATTTAAGACGTTAAATTGACTAAACATTTTGGCGTCGTTGCCGGGGAAGTGTAATTAAGAGACCTTATTTCTTACATCTAAAAAAATGTAATAATTCTTGAGTATGCTCTCCTCCTGCACTTTGTGTGATCTGGAGGATCAGAAAAAGGATTGTTATGTTAAAAAAAAAGGGGGACAAAATAAACTTCATCATTTCATTTGATTCAATAAATAAAAAAAAAACAAAAACAATTAAAAAAAGAAGTCAAACCCAACTGCTTTGATAGGTTCAACTGTCCAAGATTGACTGGTTATGGTTTGTAGTGGTCCTCAAAATACTGTATCCTGTTTTAATAAGATTTTGCAACTTAGCTGTGGAAGGTAGCCTGATTCCGCAGCTAACTTAGCTGTGGAAGGTAGCCTGATTCCGCTTTTTTGCTTAGCGAGTTTACTGGTTGTTTAGCCACGAGTCTTCCGCAGGAAAGATTCAACCTCTACTTCGGGGGACCATCTGTGCTCGCCCTAGGGAGGTTGTTCCACAAAGATTGTAGGAGTTTCTAGCAGTGATTCACAACTCAGCCATCCATGTAGAGGAAGGGACTGCATGTTTTCTGGGCAGCCAAAAATACGTAGAGGTTGATTTAGCCACCCAAGAGGCCGAAAATCCAAAGTCAAAATCAGAGAAATTCCCTTATGGGTTTTTCTGGGTTTTGTCCAAGGAGTCTAAGGCTAAAAGGGAAGAATTTTATGGGTAATTTTTGGGCACTTTCTAGTAGGCTAAAAGTCAGTAGATGTAGCTAGAGAGTAGCTCCCAAGAGGCCAAAAATCCAAAGTCAAAATCAGAGAAATTCCCTTCTGGGTTTTTTCTGGGTTTTATCCAAGGAGTCTAAGGCTAAAAGGGCAGAATTTTCTAGACATTTTTTGGGCACTTTCTAGCAGGTCTAAATTCAACAGATGTAGCTGGAGAGCAGCTCCCACAAGGCCGAAAATCCAAAGTCAAAATCAAAGAAATTTCCTTCTAGGTTTTTGTGGGTTTTGTCCAAGGAGTCTAAGGCTAAAAGGGCAGAATTTTCTGGGTAGTTTTTGGGCACTTTCCAATAGGTCGAAGTCAGTAGATCAGCGGTTTATTGGGACAACATAGAGCATAGTAGAGCAGCAGTTGAACATCCATCTTTCAAGCTATTCTACCACCTAGGTTTGGTCCAGCTTGTCCTTGAGACAAGCCCAAGTGCACTACTCCATTTATATATTATACTCATGCTCTCATATTGCATAATATATGGCTTAGTAGTTCTAGTATTACAGTGTTTCATGGGTGTTTGCTAAATGTTTTCAATTTTCTACTATTGCACTATTTGTTTAATTGGTTTATCATTTAAATTCATGTATAGGAACATTACATGAGATTACCTCACTCTACCCGACAAGTCTCGGCTAATCTACAGCTGAACCAACTGTCCCCAACTATCTCTGCACTAGCACTGCGTAGGCCCTGTGTCAGCCTCAAAGGCTCTGCATTAGCTATGTGCTCGGTCTACTTGCCTCCTAGAGCTCTGACGTCAACCCTCCCAGCTCATACGTCAATTCCCCTGCAAATCTCGAAATTCTACTGAAAGACTATGCTGCTTCTACGTGAGCCCTTTTGGCTTTGCGTCAAGCACTGGGTGGGCCCTGCTGGCCTAGTGTCAAGCCCTCTTAGGTCAGTGCTGCCTCCTCCTGGTGTATCTCTCCCTCTCTGCTGCGTATCCTGGGCTCTGGAGAAGATACTCCGACCCAACTATCCCTACCCCTCACTGCAAAATCTCACTATCGAAATTCGCCCGGTAGCTCCTATGCTTTGCTTCAGAAAATTGAACTTCTGAACTCACTCTGTGTGTGTTTCCATGTGACCCTCAAGCCTCCTTAAATAATATCCTAGTTGACATTCAACGGCCCAGATTAGAAGTTGATCAATGGCTAAGATAATTTCTTTTTGATCCTTGTCTTCTTCTAGAAGTTACACCCACAATTAGATTAATACCCATTAGTTATTTTATTTTCCTAAGTTTAGACTTAGGGTCCCATTAAAAATAATTAATTATTTTAATAAAACTATTTCTGGGTGGAATTTCCCAAAATTCTTTATGGGTTCTTTGGAATACATGTGCCTAAGCCTCTCTGCAAAATTTGGGACTTAGAGCACATCTGATGCTACCATAAATCAACAATATGTTGGTATATAATGTAGTTAAACAATCTTGTGCTACACACATTCCCTCATGTATCTGATGTCTATATGCTTGGACCTATTGTGAAACACTAGATTCTTTGACAACCAGGTGCAACTCTGATTGTTGCAGTGTATCACTGTCGTCTCAAATATCTGACCCAACAAGGGTACTAGAAACTTCCAAATCCATATAGTCTTGCACGTATCCATGCTCATTGTTATGTAATTTTCTTCTTAAGAACTTAGTGCCATGGACCTCTACTTCCTATTGTACCAACAAACAACTCTTGATCTCATGTTGAAGAAACACCTTGAAGTGATTTTCTAATCCATTCTATTACCTTCTCAGTTTGCATCAGTATATCCAACAAACCTGACACTATCACCTCAAGCATACCTGATCCCAGGTTCCACTATGAACTTGTTGAATGAGTTTATTGCATAAGATATATATGGTATGGTGTTGACCAATTACATGAGAGATCCTATCAACTAGCTTTACAAGGTGGGGTCTATTATCTGTTAGGTTATATCGAGCATAATATGAAGACCCATTACCCAATGTACAAGGAACTCATCATTTTTTTTCTAGAAGTCTAGAAGTCAACAGGACACTGTTGACCCTTTCTCTCTCTGCCTTTCTCTCTCTCCAATTCCGCAACCTTGCAGGGAATTGTATTAAATGTTGCTAGTAAGTATGATGAATTGTTGTAACAGGCTTAGGAAACTTGGGACTCAATCATCAACTGAGTACACGCTAGAGTGTTTTTTTTCACTTAGCTAATTATTCTCACTTTTCAGCAATGAATAAATAGCTAAACTTCTTCACTCCCACACCTCCAAAGCTAGAGTGTGGCTTGTTGATGGAGCCTTGGGTCCATCCTAATGCCTAGAGTCGATGTATATTACCATACTAGGACATATGTAAAGCATCACATAATTTGACTAAGATTTTATAGGATTTTTTAAAGTTATTAAAAATTTCCACAGAATGGGATTTTTAATTAATTTCAATATAAAATTGTAAATAAGTGAGCCTAAGAGATGTTGAGGGAATATAGGTACTTGAAAATCATGCTCTCCATCCCACCATTCTTCTAAGATCTACATTGAGGGACAAAAAAATCAATAATACCTCCTCAAAACCTGCTTTTCCTAAGTTAGTGGTATTAATTGGCAAAATAATTTAATTTTTTTAAAATATTGACACGTTTATTATATTTTCCAAGACAAAAGGACAAGGAAAATGATGTGGCATTCAAACTAAAGTCAAAAGGGCAGTTCATAGGTTGATTGGGAATATGAGTCATCACCAAGCTTGAGTGCTTAAATGAGGCCATGTTGATAGCCAGGTAGGGGCCCACGAAATGCCATCTCAATAAGTCGAGTTTCCTGCTAGACTGAAGTTGCAAGTTATTAGTTTGAAGAGGGATTTTAGGTGGTGATTTACTATGAATTTAATGGGGGAAAATCTACCACATAAGACAGAGCTTTTCCCCACCTTGTCATGCGCACTCCAAAAGTAATACACATCATAGTTTATGTATCTTTTGACAGATTTTTAGTGGGGGACAAAATTGCCACTAGTTCCAGAGCTTATCCCCCACTCAACTCACACGTTGGCACCAACAACCAGTTAAAATACAGTACTTAGCACTCATAGTCAATCAAAATAAATCTATGCAGTCAACTAGCAACCTACAACAGTCCACACAGAGGTTAGTTTATGGTTGGTTTGTGATGGCGGATCATAGGAACTTTAGTTCATATTTTGTGGGAGTGTGACTCCCTTCCACACCACTCCATCTCACACCTTAACTCAACATGCAACTTACACAACAATTAGAGAAGATCAGTGTAGGCCTTGAGGAGGATTTTATGCTGCCACTTCACAAGTTATTACAACCACTTGGATAGCTTGACCTCCTTGGGATTTCCACTCATTTTTCCACTTATTCTTCTCTTGTCATTGAGATTTTCTCCAAATTCTTATAAATGTAACCCATAGGATCATTTTTTAGCATGGTTTGAAGCTTGATGACTGGTGAAACGTTGTTCCTATTCACACTCTTCATTTGATCAATAAAGACAAGACTTTGGAGGTCTAATCTCTTGGTTTGTTGGCTCATGCCTAGTCATGTGAGGTAATGTTTGTGTTGTTTCAATGGTTTATATTCTTTTGTCTTCATAATCTATGTTTACTTCCAAAATTAATTGTTTTGATAGCCTAGCCCACAGGGGCACTTTTGTCTTGGGGAGAAGAATCCAACTATTTGGATATCCTCTTGGATAATTGTTCATATCCTAGGCTTGGCTTAGGCTTATATGTTCTTGGTTGAACAATAAGATAATCTTTGCCATTATATGAGAAACTTCTGTATGAATCACTAATACTTTGTCTTGCAAGTATTTTGTGTTGAAGTGTTACAGGTGACCTTGCACACTCGAAGGTTGTGAAATTATTGGTTGAAGCATCCACCTTTGGGAAGGCTAAGGGACCCTAACCCAATGTTGAAAAAGGCCTTCTAAGTTCTCCAAAAAGGATCATCTCAAAAGAGGGCTTTTGAGCCTCTCAATATTTGCTTCTTTCGATCCCATAAACTGGAAATTATCTCTTGATTACTTTCTTGAATTTATTATTTAATATCAAAGCAAATAGGCCTGAGATTAGGCGACTGTCTCAAAAGTGGTCATTTTTATCTAAGAGGAACAAGTTTTCTTGTTCATTTTGATCGACTTAAAATATTTTCTAGTTTGCTTGAAATTTAATTCCCTCTTAGTCTAGAATTTCTGAAGTCATTCTAGGTTCTTATTGTTTCATGCATGAGATCATTTAAGGTAACTAATTCATATTTTTGTCAATGTTCTTTTGGAAGAGGTTGAGGCTGCCCATTGGGCATATTTTGAGCCTCCTTTAAGGAAAACACAAAGAGTAGAAAAGGGCGTGTTGATATCCTTGGAAACCACTTTTGAAGCATCCCTAATTGGCTCCTAAAAACTGACTTCAATTCCAACCTCCTTGGGAAGATTTTTCCTCCTAAAAGACTGATTTTCCTTGCAGATAGTGGGCAGACTTTGCTTCATTTAAGTACTGATATTTTTGTGATTTTTGGGTAGACTTTAGGTGTCCCTTTGGGTGGATTTTAAGGTGAAAGATTCTAGCTCCTTTTTGGACATATTTGTAATCCCTCTTGAAGAGGGTTCACTCACGTTTTCATTGGAGGAATTTAACTCTTGGAATTACCTAATATTTCCCTGAAACTTGTTCCTAGTTGTAATTAATTTTCTAACTCATTTGGTTGCTCTTAAAAGAGGTTATTAATTGTAAATTTCTCGTTGTAATTCATTAGGCACTTGGAGAAGGCATTTTATCCTTCCACAAGATTTCATTGTAAGCCTTTCTCCAACTCCATTTTCATCCCGCATTTTATGAGAGGGATCCTGACTCTAATAAAAGGATAATTTTTCTTTTGGGAGCTTGGAGATTTTCCCCTTGGCATCCCTTTTTCCCAATTGGGGAAGGTGTCCTTGCATGCTTGCTTGAGTGGTTATTGGTTTCATCTCTTTAGTTTGCTTAAGTGATTTAGATTGAAAATCATTTTCCTTCACTAGTTTTACTTATATGAACTTTACTTAATATGCACTCCTAACCTCTTTAACTATCATTTCACTTCACATAATTTGCAATCTAACGTGATAAGTGACCTTGAGTAATTTCATGAGACATTTCCATTGTCTTATTATTTCTTCATTACAAATCATTTCTCTTTTGCATATTATATTTTAACTTTCCTTTTACATTCATCTTTAATTTCATTAATTAGTTTCGCTTTTAATTGTCATTACAAAGCATTTTTTTGCGTAGCTAATCCATCATTGTATTAACTAAAAAATACCTCCAACATAAGTTGGTTGAAGTAGACGATGGCAACCCTCCACCCCTATTGACTCCTCACTCTAGATTAGGGCCCATGTGAGGGTGAGGTCCAAGGAACATAGTTCTTTGAAATTTGTTTCAGATTAGGACTAACTTAAATTAACCAAGATAATCTCATCACACATCACAAAGAAGGTACATTTCAAGGTAGTACCATCTAAGTTTGGTTTTATGGTTCATATTTGGAATTGGGATTTTAACTTGGATAAATCTCATTGATTCGCGAGCATCCTATTTTTCATTCAAATATTCCTTATAAGTTGATGAACTCTTGTTTCCTTTTTTGCAATTTCTAAAATTGTTACTTGCCAACAATATCTTTGAAAGTATCTATATTTTGGTTTTTGGTTTACTTTCCAAGTTATTTTGTAAATTTGTATCTTTACTCGGAATCTTTCGTATGCATCTACTCTGTGGTGTTGGTCTCATATCAATACTAGTGAATCTATATTTATTGTGTTCATTGAACTTGTAGATTAAATACTTTACTCTTTCAAAAGAGTATGTTCTTATTTCAAGCCTTTTGTGCTATGTCAAACTTATGAATATTTTCACACTTGCATTAATCCTCATGTATTCTATCGTGCCCTTACTAATCCTTCATTACTTAGTGATCCATAAACTGTCGTGGATATTCCACTGGACAGTTCGTCACAACAAATTTGATAATATTATATTAAAAATATGAGATTCTACACTATTACAATTTTATTAAACTTTAATATTTGTAGATTAAACTATAATTAGTGCATACATGCAAATGGAAATTATGCAGAAAAGTAGAGAAATAAAAAATAAGCACACACACAAGACACACAATATGCTCTCTAGGAAACCCTTTCGGGAGAAAACCCAATTGGAAGGTGAGGTCGCTTCGCTCTCTTTCTCTGCCTGGAAATATGGATGCAGGTACAAAGAAGTAATGTTTGTGGCCTGTGGGATACTATAGTGCAAAGATCCTCTCTATGTGCTCTACCTCCTATCTCTCATGGCTATCTTTGCTCAGCTATAGAACAAAATGCTCTCGAAAGAATGGAATGCCTCTTTCTCATAGTGGTTAATTTTGACTACATCAACTCTTAACTAGATTTACAATATAGACTCTTCTAAAGTGTTATACATTATAATCACGTGGCTAGGCCATTTTCCATGAATAATGGGGGTTGACGCGACATCCTCCCAAACTATAGGTGTGAAAACAAGAAGGTCAACTTCTAAGTGGCATAACGTTTGCATATAGACTCTAATTGACGTGCTTCTTGTGTCGTTGGAAATATTTTTGTGTAGAATAGCATAAAATGGTGTTATACTTAAGCGGAAAAGTTTTACCCCCCAAGAAACATCATTTGATGCCCCAAAACGCTTCTAGAAGGTTTCAAACGTCGTTTTGCCAAACTAGGTTCCCCCAGTGAAAACGGTCTCGTGAGCTTATTCCTCCACTTTTTCCACTCCAGATGCATCGAGATGGATGAAAAGCAATATAATGATCCAATCTGGATCACTTAGGCTCATGCATCCTTTATGAGTTTATTTTATTTCTTCATGGATTACATTTTCTACACTCGTATTTCAACTTTCCTTGAGTACCCGTACACTTATGTTTTGACTTTCACTTACATCATATAGGTGTTTTGGCCCAAAACATCTATACCTACATAAAATGGCCCACTATGCAAGAGAAATAAAGCAAACATCAACATACTTTACTAGGTTCTTAACATTTTCTCCTAGCAAACATTCTCAAGTGATTGTAGCCAAGACACATTCTTCATTCACAAACTTGCATGCCCTTACACCAACATTTCCTTATTCACAAACTTGTAATACACTTCAATATTTGAACTCCGCCTGCTAATTTTAGCTTGCTTACACACAATATTAACTATAATCAAAGGTCTTGCTTTGATTACACACAATATTATCTATACAAAGTTAAATGTCAACATTCATGACATTTGTCCTTTAATGACTTGTCCCTTCCTAACATGACTACTTACAAATGTAAATTATATCAACCTAAGTATAATTCATAATTCATAAGAGAGTCCTCATAAATCTTATCTATTATTTGATACTTTTAGTTTGTTTACATAAACTATAACTATAATTAAATTTCCACATTATTTCCAACTAGATTTCTATCACTTTTAAAATCCTTCAATATCTGCATCATTTCCACATTATTTCCATCTAGTTTTCTATCACTTTTAAAATCCTTCAATATCTACATCATTTCCACATAGATCTCTATTACAATTAGAATCCTTCAATATATCTTTGTTTCCTAGGACATGTACTTCATATGAAAATGCAACCCTAATGACTCCACTACTTCATATGAAAATGCAACCCTAATGACTCCACTGGTATATAGTATGGACACTTTGAACTTCATATCCTCTCTCTCTATTCATTTTTTAAAAGAATGTTCAAATTAAGACTCAATATCTCTTTATTTTTCAATTTTTAAGGCATAATAAAATATTTTTATAATTTGTACATGGAAATTTAATATCTTACAATTTTTTGGGAAAGAAAAAACTAACTTTCAAATTTTTAATTTAAAGTCTTACATTTTTAAGGAAAAGAAAAACTAACTTTCCACTTTCTAATTTAAGATCTTGTTTCTTAATTAACTCATAACAATTAACCATTATTTGTCACCACCATATATTTCATTTCCAATTATGCTTATCAATTTCAAAACAACCATACCAAAAACAACCATACCAAATAAATAACCTTTTAAGTCAAGTCCCACTAGCACCATTGGTTGAGGATGGGCCTTATTAGCGAGGCGACCTAGGATCAAACCTCACAAGGGGTGGTTGTGCCTTGTGCTAAAGGGAGGAGACTAAAAAAATCCAGTCAACTTAGAGTTGGTGTGGCCTAGGTCAGGTGCAATCCACGTTGGATTAGATACACATGAGTTGCGGCTCCTCAAGCCATAGGTCAAGCCTAGAGAATCACAGACAACTTGACAAAGAAAAAAAAAACCTTTTAAAAGAAAATTGAATGTCACCTTGTATACATTACCTCAACCAAACCATTATGTTTGCTTGAATTCTTGAGAAAACCTTACTTCCATAAAGTATTAATGGATGTGTTTGTTCTACTAAGATAGTGATGGTTTGAAAGGTACTATTTACATCAAAGCTTTGTTAATTCAAATTCAATCATTGATTTGAGATGCAAAACCTTGTGTTGAAATGATAGTATCTTCTCTCACTCTAATACTAACATTATAATACCTCCTGCCACAAAGATGGTATTATGCATTCAATTTCTTTTTGACCGAGTATTATTTTCTTTTTCACCAAAAATAATTGCAATTTTTCGGCTTGAATTTTATTATTTTTATTAATATTTAAATTTATTCGTCTACAATATGATTGATTTAGATCTTATTATATAATAATTGTTGGTTTAGATATTATTATATAATAATTGTATTGTGTACTCCTGTTACAACATGCACAACCATCTAAAATATAAAATCGTCTGTACTTTTCTGTAAGTTTCTCACCCATAAATTCTGCCATAAACTCTGAAAAAATGGCACTATTCACGGGCAGGGTCGCCCATCAAGGCTGCATCCAAGATGGGGTTCCAATCGATGCCTGAAACCTCGTTTCACCGCCATTGTTAAACTGTCACCTTTGCAGAAGCCAATTTTTTCGAAACCTTTATTAACAATCTATGTGGAAGAAAAATTATTCATCAATAAAGTCCAAGACGCCTTTAAATTGGTTCATGTTTGCGGATTTTAAAGTCTAAATATCCATTTATTGGTGATATCAAGGTTTGCCAGAGTTTTAAAAGATGCATTGCTTGGTTCACATCTTCTCGCAACACATGGTTCGGTTCACCCAGAATTCCTAGCCCAAGCATGGAAGTTGTTATCCAATATAGATGATAACTGACACCTAGAGAGGAATAGAAGTTTCTAGATGGACACACATGGCACGTGTTGATATGTCGAGGACAAATGAATGTAGTTCATATCCTATGTTCGGATAAAAGTACTCTCAGAGAAATTCCCCTTAAAAGACACCTTTGGCATAACTAATCAAGGATATATCAATTTTTAAACAAATTAAGACACAAAAAAAAGGTTCATATATTTGTCTAATGTAAATAGATACAACCCATATATTGTTTGAAAATTTCAACCGCTTTATTGAATATTGTTATAAATGAATTACATGGTATTATATTATTAACACATTATATCTATGTTGCCCATAAACGTGGCACGGGGACGGGGACATCATTTTTGGGGACTAGGACGGGGATAGGTATGTCATTTTCTGAAACAGGTTATGTGGGTTCGTCAGGGATATTATAATTTATATATATAATATATAAATATTATATTTTATAAATTATAATATATATAAATTTGTATATTTTTCAACTTTAAACCGGAAAACTAAAATATTTATGATTTAAACTTTATATTTTTAAACTTGCACATCATTTAACATTCAACATTCACAATGAAATTTCAAAATTTCTAGTTTGATATCAAGTGCAAATTGGAGTTTATATATTAATACGAATCATGGTATATGTCCATTGTCATATTGCATTCAAAATTTGCCTTAAGCATCTCCAAACAAGAACTAGGAAATTTTAAAATACTAAAATAAAAATAGTTAATAGTGAACAATGGCTTCCTCAAGCCATGTCATCAACATCACTCAGATCTTCAGTTAGCATGCTCTCCAGGTAGGAATCACTCTCATCTTGAGGCTCCTGCTCATCCATAGCAACTGGAGGTAGCTCAATAAGGCCATCTGGTTGTATCTCCTCGTCCACACACATAGCATCATCTGTGTATTGGTCCCATCTCTTGAAAGGACCCTCCTTGTACCCAGGGTCTTTTCGAGATATGAGACGAAGTGTGCTATGAATGTACACTAAGTTCTCTTCCTTCTTTGAGCCCAACCTATTTCTCTTTACTGAATGATAAAAGGCATAAGTACTCCAATTCCTCTCACAAGATGAAGAACTAGCTACTTGGAATATTAGGGGAAGCCCATTAAATTAATTAAAATTTTAAAAATTAAAATTAAAATGAACCCCAAAGAACCTGATTTTGGAGTTCCAAGTACCCATCATCAAGGTTCCCTGTACCCATCAAGACAAAATAACCCAACTTTTTTTAATGGAGAACCCAGTTCTTCATAGAAGAACTCGGTTCTTATGGGTTCTTCTCAGAAGCACCCATACCTGAATCCAGTACTTGGGGATGGGAACCCATGACGGGTTCGAGAACCTCATCCCCAGTGTCACACCCATGAGTTGTACGTGCGACGTGAGATGAGTTGGAGCGATGCGCCCTTGGTTAAACGCGATGAGTCGGTGGGCGACTAGCTGCGTGTGACGAGTCGGTGAGAAGACAAGTCGGGTGCGACGAACATGCAACGAGCAGACAAGTTGTGTGCAACGAACATGCAACAATGGGACAAGTTGGCATGCGATGAGCCAATGAAGAAGACAAAATTTGGCTAAGTGTGGAAACTCACGATGGCGACCTTATACGGTGAGAGGTCGGGTAGGTGGACCTGACGGGCCAACATGAGGGGGCGAGCCGACTTGAGTTGGGGGCATGAACAATCAAGTTGGGAGGTCGGCCTAGGCAGGCCGACCCACGGTATAACCATGGCGAAGTGTATAAGTAGGAGGACGCGTGGTGAGAGAAAGATCATCAACGAACAAGCATAAACATACTTCCAAGCATTGGAGGCAAAAGGGAGTGCGAACATAAGAGGAGGTCGAGGTGTAGGCGGGTGAACAAGCTGAAGTACCAAGGCGAGGAACCGGACAAAGGCACAAGTTCAAGGGCCGAACGGAACCGTAGGTCGAGTGTATTGGGTTGCAGCGAGGGTGGGTCTGCTCGCGGCAACACTGCAGTCGGGTAAATAGCCGAGCGGAGGCAGAGTTCAGGTAGGCGGGCGAACGGGTGGTTCGAGCGAGCAGGTAGAGTGCAAGACCCACGAGTTCGACACACTCGCACGATAGCACAAGGCTAGGCGGTGTGACCCGAGCTCAGGGAAGTCTGCACGACTTGCGAACCGGGTGACATAACAGTTGGGTGGAGTTAAACGACCCGTGGACCAGGTGACACGACAAAGCCGGGTGGAGCGTGCACGGTGACTCAGATAGGCAAACATGATGCGATGAGTTGTCAAGCACAGGTAGAGTGGGCAAGGTCGAACGACAGGGCGGACTGCCCCGAATGGTGAAATGGGCAAGCATGCACAAAAGTGGGGCCAAGATGAATGACAACTTGGGCACAATTCTAAAAATTGCAGTTTGGCATTTTTGGCCAAGGTATATTTTGGGGTTGCCTTGAAAGATTGCCTTGTATATGAAACTATAAATTATACTGTTACATTATATTGTGGGCAAGCTCTTATCAAGGAGTTTCCACTCCATTAAAGATGCTGGAAATAATACTGAGATGGGGGGGTGAATCAGTGTTTACAATTCAATAAACTTTCCTTTTCCAATCAGATTTATATACGCTACTTCAGTGAAGTGAACTTGCATGTGCACACTACTGTGATTAAAGAAACTAGTGTATACCCAGAGAACTTATGATTTAGTTAATTTATCATGTGTTGATCTTTAATCAGTGCATCAGAATTTTATTATACAGTAACCATGTGCAGTAATAACAGTATAAACCATCACACATAAGCAACACACATGAACACCAAGATTTAAGGTGGAAACCCAATGCGAGAGAAAAACAACCTGTTGTTACCGTCTTTGTCTTCTTAATATAAATAAAACCGGTTTACAATCTTGTACTAGTGTAGGCTCATACCAGTACGCAAGCACCCACCTGGAGAAGGCTATAACCTTCTCTTGTTTTCCATCTTCTACTGGAAGGGAGCTACAACCCCCTAGTTCTTGTACTAGCCGATATATTTACTAGTACGTAGGCACCGGCCTATAGAAGGCTACGACCTTCTCTTTTCCTCCAGGGACCATGTTTCATAAATTTTTAGACTGGATACTCCGAGTACACAACAACACAATATGAAGGCCACGTTTCATCAAATTTTCACGTTGGACCCATCAGAAACTTTGAAACTCAAACTACATCAACCAATAATCAGTTAATCTGAACAGTTAGATCATTGTCACCAGAAAACTGTGTTGAACCCAAAAACCTGCATCATCATTCACAACCAACTACAACCTCAAAAATCATACATCAAAATGCATACGCTACTTTACTAAACCCAACCTGTGTGTATACGCAACTTTTTTTAACAAAACCTGTGTATACCTCTAAAATTACTGAATCATAAAACTTCTGAATCAAAATTGTACCAACCAGTAACAATTTGAAGATCTACTGTCAAATTATAGATATCTAAACAGTCAGTAGCAAAGATAACCCTTCTCACTTAATCAATCAATCAATTACACACAAACTCCTTATGCATTTAGTTTTACTTTCAGATCTAAGAAGGCTTCATTGAGAAACAACAATAAAACAACAACACTTGTCAAATAGATCAGTCATTTCTAAACAACAAGATTTTCTTTTTCATATGCTACTTGGAAGAGTCGACCCTGTGTGTTTACGCGCCTTTACCAAGGCGAACCAGCGTATAGATCTGCAAATATTAACTTACAACTTTGCTGATATTCTAGACTTCAAACATACCTAGATCATGACATTTAAAGAATAAAACATGTGTAAGTAATCAAATCAAGCCCAACCAATATCAGATCATACAATGATAAGTTATTTCAGGTCTCATGATCCTGATGCAACATTGTATCCAAGGTACACAAAATATTTCAGATCATATCATAATCATAGCCCCTGCAACATAAAATATACTTTAGATAGAAGTATTCCTGAGAAACCCCTTTCACTTGGACACTTGGTCATTTGATCTTCTCCTCCTTATATATCTTTTGGCTTTCCTCAATACCTCAGACCAAAACGACACTTAGAGCCTGTAGTATTCTTGGACGGGATCAAGTAACCATTACTCCTCCCGATATTGTGGGCTAATACCATGGTATTGACCCCTGGTATTATCTAAACTTGAATTTCCTTGATTTTCCAACCCATACGCGTTTTTTCTCTTATGAAAGTGTGTGCATACGTATACGCTCTTTTTGTTCTGTGAACCTACGTGTATACGTTGCTTTAACAAGGTGAACATGTGTATACAACTTAAACTATATGAAAACATCATTTTCCTTCAACTTCTTGATTATGATCGGTAGACCTTTGTTCCAACTTCATGTTCTCCTGTACCAATGCCCTGTTATTGTGAGTTTCCTTTTATCAAATCTGAACTGACCTGTGAGTGAGTTTCCATCAACGACAATGCTCGTATCATAATGCCAACAATCTCCCCCTTTGGACTTGATGGAAACCATAATGTTGTTGATTATTGCAAGTTGTAGAAATTGTTAGAGATATCAAGCAACACCAGAATACTCTCCCCCTTTGACATCAAGGGCAAAGGGCAGACCAAGATATTCTCCCTTGAGATACACTATGATGTCCATGTTCCCCTTGAGTATATGCAAAGTCTACAGAGATATTCTTTCAAAAGAATAACATGACTCTATAACTCAACTATGTGAGTATGACCTTCCTATCACCAATAACTCATACATACATCAATCAGCCAACCAAGTGGGGATACACCAAATTTGGCTCATCCACCCAACCAAGTGGGGATATATCATTGTTTATACATGGCTGAAATATAACAATTATTACATCATCCTTCCCATGCATAGTGGGGAAACAAATTACATCATGTCCAATATGGCTCATTCGAAAATAGACTATGACAGAATGTGACATATTACACCCTAATCTTTACATGATCTGTGCAACAATGAATATCTGAAACCATAGCTAAAATCAGCAACCATAATTCCAACAATGAATAATGTTTGTGAAGGCTAATGCTCCCCCTAAACCTATGCTACCTGTGCATTGTCAACAAACCATTCATCAAGGCATCTTCATCAGTCAGATAAAAATCAATTAACAAAGCATATCAGCAGACAGTGATCATCAATATTATACTAAGCACCCATGTCAGAGTTTGACCCACTGTTTTTTCTATCAGAAAAACATATATGCTCCTTCAGCCACAGAAACTCGTGTACATACGCGACTATCCTTCATGAAACTCGTGTATAGGAACCTTCTTTTGAAAACTAGATTTAACAGCAGGATGATGCAGAAACTACTCCCAGCTTTTGTCTGAGATATTCAAATGTTTCTCTGGGAAGTGGTTTGGTAAATATATCAGCAACCTGTTCTTTGGAGGGAACATACTCCAATTTAACCTTTTGTTCAAGCACTTGTTCTCGTAGAAAATGGTACTTAATGGGTATGTGCTTGGTCTTGGAGTGCATGACAGGATTTTTCGAAATATTGATGGCACTTGTATTATCACATAAAATGGAGATGGGTGGAGAACATGTGATTTGAATGTCTTGCAATGTTTGCATCATCCAGAGTAGTTGTGTGCAGCAAGATGCAGCAGCCACATATTCCGCTTCAGTTGTAGATAAGGAAATTGAACTTTGTTTCTTATTGAACCAAGATACTAACCGTGATCCCATATAGAATGCACCTCCACTAGTTCTTTTTCAATCATCAACATTTCCTGCCCAATCAGCATCTGCATATGCATGAAGAGTAAGATTTGTATCTTTAGAATATCATAGACCAAAGTCTTGAGTTCCTTGAAGATATTTGAATATTCTTTTTATAGCCTGAAGATGTGATTCCTCTGGATTTGCTTGGAACCTTCCAACAATTCCTACTGAATACATAATATCAGGTCTGGTACCTATTAGATAGAGAAGACTTCCAATCATAGATCTGTATGTTGGTTGATTCACTATAGGTGATTCATCGTTAGAGCTGAGACTACATCCTATTACCATTGGAGTACATACCGGTTTAGAATCTTCCATTCCGTATTTCTTCAGAATTTGATTGAGATATTTGGTTTGTGAAAGAAAAATACCATATTTTGCTTGTTGTACTTTAAGACCAAGAAAATAAGTAATTTCACCAAGTACAGACATTTCAAATTCTTGCTGCATAACTGAAAGAAAGCTTTGACTCATAGATTCTTCATTGCTGCCAAAGATGATGTTATCAACATAAACAACAAATCCTTTTGTGAACCCTTGTTGTTGTAGATATTTGTCAAGGCAATAATACCAAGCCCTTGGAGCTTGTTTCAGTCCATAAAGAGCCTTTTTGAGCTTGGATACAAGCTTTGCATCAGTTCCTAGAATGAATCCTTATGGTTGTTCAATATAGACTTCTTCTTCTAATTCTCCATTAAGAAATGCGGATTTTACATCCATTTGATACACTTTGAATTTCCAAAAACTTGAAAGAGCAAGAAACATTCTTATGGCTTCAAATCTGGCAATAGGTGCAAATATTTCTTGAAAGTCTATACCTTATTGTTGAGCATACCCTTTACATACAAGTCTTACTTTGTTTCTAATAACCTCTCCATTTTCATTCAATTTATTTTTGAATATTCATTATGTTCCTATAACATTTTTATCAAGAGGTCTAGGAACTAGTTCCCAAGTATCATTCTTTTCAATTTGGTCAAGTTATTCATTTATTGACTTAACCCAACATTCATCTTTGCTAGCTTCCTTAACATTTTGTGGTTCTATGGAAGATAGTAATGCTAGATAACTCAAAGTTCCTGCAAGGGTTCTTCTTATCTGTACTCCAAACCCTTTTTCTCCTAGAATTTGAGATTCTGGATGATTCTTTTGAACATACTTGGATGGACACTTTTCCCTATCAGTGGTGTCTTTTTTTTATGCTTCATTGGTTTCTTCCTCTATATCATTTTGATTTGATAGAAGAAAGCATTCACTGTCTTCCTCATTGTCATCATCCTTTGTCTGTTCTGGATTTCTGCATGCTTCATCAATTACTACATCAATGCATTCAACAATTTTCCGAAGTCTCTTGTTATAACATTTGTATCCTTTACTTTTGGATATATAACCAAGAAAAATTCCTTCGTCTACTCTGGGTTCAAACTTACCAAGTTTTTCATTAGTCCTTTTGATGAAACATTGTCTTCCAAAAACTCTAAAGTGTTTTACAGTAGGAGGCTTACCATACCTTAATTTAGATGGAGTTTGATCACTATTTACCCGAACATTATCTTTGTTGAGAATAGTCACGACAGTAAATGCAGCTTCACCCCAAAAGGTGGCAGGAGTTCCAGATTCATCAAGCATAGCTCGAGCCATTTGTTGAATTTTTCTGTTCATTCTTTCCACTACGCCATTTTGTTGAGGAGTTCTGACAATAGAGAACTACCTTTTTATTCCATGTTGTTCACAAAAATAAAAAAATTCATCTGATATGAATTCTCCCCCTCGATCAGATCTGAGACATTTGATTTTTCGATCTGATTCATTTTCAACTAAAGCTTTAAAGGCTTTAAACTTTTCAAATGCTTCATCTTTATGCTTTAGTAGACCTATCCAACACATTCTAGAGAAATCATCAATGAATAAAATAAAGTATTCTTGTCCACGAGGTGACTTTTTCCTTGTTGGTCCACACAAATCAGTATGGATGAGTTCAAGAGAATTACTTGTTGATCCTTCTTTTTCATTGAAATTAACTTTGGTTTGCTTACCGACTTGACATGGTTTGCATATGGTATTTTCTGGGATGCTGATATCTAGAAGATCACGAACCGCCTTGAGCCTGCATGCTTTTCTTATTT
Source organism: Pinus tabuliformis (assembly GCA_031772625.1). Lineage (NCBI taxonomy): Eukaryota > Viridiplantae > Streptophyta > Pinopsida > Pinales > Pinaceae > Pinus > Pinus tabuliformis. The sequence continues at coordinate 2,001,078,251 of CM062818.1, read as the reverse complement.
GAGAAAAGATTAGATGCCCCAATCTTCTGTGCCATAACCAATTTTCATCTGTTTTGCTTAGATAGCATTGTTTTTGTCCTCCTTTCAGTATGTATAGATTGTTTGGAGTTCTTGTACCTTTGATTACGGTCTTTCTTGTATCAAGCTCACGAACCACACATTCGTTTGATTGAAACACAACTTCATTTCCTTGATCACACATTTGACTAACACTCAACAAGTTATGTTTTAAACCATCAACATACATGACATTTCCAGCTTTAACCTTTTCTTTCAAATAAACAAAACCTTTACCTTTAATGACAGCTGGTGTGTCATTTCCAAAGGAGACATTCTTTTCCTTTTCTAAAGCATTATATGAATGAAGTTTCTCTTTATCACCTGTCATGTGTTTAGAGCATCTGCTATCAATGTACCATTGATTTTCTTGTTCTTCTGCAAACATAACTATGCCACATCTTTTTTATTGAAATTCATTCTTTCTCCATACCCTGGAATTTGATGATGTTTGCTCCTTTTTAAGTGTTGGCCAAAATTTGCTCCTGCATTCAGATTCTTCATGACCAAAGTTATTACAAAACGAACATTCAATTTCATTTTCAAGAGGAGAAGTTATAATAATAAATTTTCTTGATTCTTGTTACACTGCTTTGATTTCGTGTTTCTCTAGTCATGAGAGTTTTGTAAGCAACACATTGAGCAACTTTATGCCCAAAGTTATGGAATGAAAAGCACTGTCCATTAAAGAAGTTTTTGTGATCATAGAATCTTTTGGTATTGTTCACCTTTTGGTTGATGCTTCTATTGATGTTCATCCTTGTAGTAAATTGAGGATGATTTACCTAATGATGAGTACTTTTAGGCATTTGCTAATGATTGACATATTGTTCACTGGTTTTTGTTGTGTCAAGATAGCTTCTGGTGGAGGCTGATGGATTTTGTGATTGGGATGATTCTTCAATATATCCAAGACCTATCTTTACAACAGGAGAACGTTGAACCTTGATGATTTCATTTAAAGTTTCTGATCCTTTAGCAAATCTAAGATTAAGATATTTTTTCTTCTCAAGTTCTTTTCTTAGACCCACAACTTCACATTCTAGTTTTTTATTGTGCTTTTCTCTTTCAGTGAGTTGATGTGTCAATGTGTCTATGATCATATTCTTTTCTTCCAAACAGATTTTGAGTTTAGTGATTTCTTCAAGAAAGTCTTCCTCTTCTAAGGCATCCAAAAAATCATCATTATCATAAGCCATGAGTAGTTTATAATCTTTTTCAGAGTCATCTTCATCGCTATTAGATAATCCGTCACTATCTTCATGAGTATAATAACTTATTCTATTAACAACATGTTTTCTATAGCCTTTTGCAAATTCCTTTTCTTTTTCATGATTATCTTTATGAGGACATTTTGCAACATAATGGCTAACTGTACCACAAGCAAAGCATTTTAATGGTAGCTTACCTCTGAATCTTCCGGAGCTCCGTTGAAGCTTCTTGACAAAGTTTACTTCATCTTCTTCTTTTGAAATATATCCTAATTCATTGTGCTCTTCTTTTTATTTTTCTTTAGCTGAAGCTTTGAAAGCGGCTTCTCTCATATCTAATGGACCTCCTTTCCTCATTTCAAAGGCAGTTAGAATTCCATGAAGTTGAACCACAGTAATAGATTGAAGATCCTGCTTTTCTTCTATGGCAGATACTTTTGACTCAAATTTAGAAGACAAGGATCCCAAAATTTTCTCTACTAAAGTAGACTCCTTTATTTCTTCACCCATATTCTTCATACAATTAACAATTTCATCTACACGCAAAAAGTAACTAGCAATACTTTCATCACTATGCATCTTAAGAGTTTCATATTGAATTCTGAGAGTTTGGAGCTTAGCACTTTTTACCCGAGAGTCTCGTTTGTAGCTCTAAATGATTTTGTCTCATATCTCTTTGGTTGTCTTGAGTTGCATGACTTTGACGAATTCTGATTCTGAAAAACTTCCCAATAAAGTATTGACTATTTTGGCATTCGTTTTGTATAACTTCTTACCTATTGTATCTGTAGGTATTGTTGTTGGAAATTGATATTCTCCTTCCACAATTTCTCAAACATCGGCTCCAAGTAACTGAAGATAGGCTCTGGTTCTTATTTTCCAATATACCAATTTGTTCCTATTGAAGATTGGTGGTCTGATAGATCCCATGCCTTCATGATTGTTTATCTTGAAAGATCTCCCTTCAAGTGATCAAACTTCTTCTGAAGGACTTGCTCCGATACCAGGGAAAATTTTAGGGGCTAATATTCGCAAGTGGGCTAATTTTCCATACTTTTTCCAAAAAAAATATTCGTCAATTTCCATTTTCTAAGATGATTCGCCCAAATTTTATAGTAAACCATTATTTTATCTTAAAAACCACCAAAATATTATATCAACTATTGTAAAATCATTGTAAATCTAAATATTTTTACAAAAAATATCACTAAATTTTTTACAATTTGCATATTAGGGACTAGTAAGATTCACCAAAGTTTCTAAAGTTTAAGATAAAATTCCCTCCTTAAAATTTTCCCTATCCGATACCAATTGTTAGAAATAATACTAAGTGGGGGGAGTGAATCAGTATTTATAATTCAATAAACTTTTATTTCCAAATCATATTTATATATGCTATTTCAGTGAAGTGAACTTGCGTGTGCGCGCTATTGTGATTAAAGAAACCAACGTATACCCAGAGAACTTATGATTTAATTAATTTATCATGTGTTTATTTTTAATCAGTGCATCTGAATCTTATTATACAGTAACTATGTGCAGTAATAACAGAATAAACCATCACACATAAGCAACACACATGAACACCAAGATTTAAAGTGGAAACCCAATGCGGGAGAAAAACCACCTGATGTTCGTCTTTGTCTTCTTAATATAAAAAAATCGGTTTACAATCTTGTAATAGTGCAGACTCATACTAGTACGCAGACAACCACTTGCAGAAGGCTACAACCTTCTATCGTTTTTCAGCTTCTACTGGAAGGGAGCTACAACCCCCTAACTCTTGTACTAGCTGATATGTTTACTAGTACGTAGGCATCGGCCTACAGAAGGCTACGACCTTCTCTCTTCCTCCAGAGACCACGTTTCATAAATTTTCAGACTGGATACTCCTGGTACACAACAACACAATATGAAAGTCGTGTTTCATCAAATTTTCACATTGGACCCATTAGAAACTTTGAAACTCACACTGCATCAACCAATAATCAGTTAATCTGAATAGTCAGATCACTGTCACCAGAACACTGTGCTGAACACAGAAACCTGCATCATCATTCAGAACCAACTGCAACCTCAAAAATCATACGTCATAATGCATACACTACTTTACTGAACCCAACCTCCGTGTATACACAACTTCCTTTAACCAAACTTGCATATACCTCCAAAATTACTTAATCATAAAAAATCTTAATCAAAACTGTACCAACCAATAACAATCTAAAGATCTACTGTCAAATTATAGATATCTAAATAGTCAGCAGCAAAAATAACCCTTCTCACTTAATCAATCAATCAATCAGACACAAAATCCTTATGCATTCAGTTTTACTTTCAGATCTAAGAAGACTTCATTGACAGACAACAGTAAAACAATAGCACTGATCAAATAGATCAGTCATTTCTGAACAACAGGATTTTCTTTTGCATATGCTACTTGGAAGAGTCGAACCTGTGTGTATACGTGCCTTTACCAAGGCGAACCAGCATATATATCTGCAAATATTAACTTACAACTTTATTGCTATTCCAAACTTCAGACATACCTAGATCATGACATTTAAAGAATAAAACATGCGTAAGCAATCAGATCTAGCCCAACCAATATCAGATCATACAATGATAAGTCATTTCAGGTCTCATGATCCTAATCCAACATTTTATCCAAGGTGCACAAAATATTTCAGATCATATCATAATCATAGCCCCTACAACATAAAATATAATTATATCATAATCATAGCCCCTGCAACATAAAATATACTTCACATAGAAGTATTCCTGAGAAACCCCTTTCACTTGCACACTTGGTCCTTTGATATTCTCCTCATATAGTTTTTGGCTTTCCTCAATACCTTGGACCAAAACAACACTTAGAGCCTGTGGTATTCTTGGACAGGATCAAATAACCATTACTCTGCTCAATATTGTGGGCTAATACCATGGTATTGAACCTTGGTATTCTTTAAACTTGAATTTCCTTGATTTTCCAACCCATACGCGTTTTTCCTCTTGTGAAAGTGTGTGCATACATATACGCTCTTTTTGTTCTGTGAACCTGCATGTATACGCTGCTTTGACAAGGTGAACATGTGTATACAACTTAAACTATTTGAAAACACCTTTTTCTTTCAACTTCTTGATTCTGGTCGGTAGACCTTTGTTCCAACTTCATGTTCTCCTATACCAATGCCCTCTTACTGTGAGTTGCCTTTTATAAAATCTGAACTGACCTGTGAGTGAGTTTCCATAAAGGAAAACACTCGTATCATAATGCCAACAAAACATTAATTGTACTTGTGTAATTTTATATGTGAATGAAGTTAAATATGAATGTTTCCACTGTGTAAAATGAATGATGAATGCTTAGTGAAGTGAAAATATTTTAAGTATTGAATGTTAGGTGTAATCCACATTTAAAAGTATTTGTGAAAATAAATTGGGTGGTGGTGCCGCACCTGCCTATGAACGGTTGAAAGACTACTGCTAGGATAGGGGCGTGACACTAAAGAAAAACTGATACACTTGCACTTCGTGTCAAGATGGTATCGGAGGCTTATAGTCCTTTGATCGATTTAGAAGAAGAAAAAGATACACTTGTACTTCGTAACAGGTGATATCGAAGGTTGATTCAATTGAGTTTGGGTTTTTGAAGCTGATAACTGTTGAAGGTAAAGCAGGTATTGAAGACTTGTCGAACGGATGAAGATGGTTGAAAGGGCACTTCAAAAGCTTGAAGACATGACTGATTATTGGAAAGGCGAAACGCAGAAATGCTATGAAACTCTTGTACAAGAGTGGGAACTCTTGATACATATGGGAAGCAGGAGAACAGACACGCAGGAGGACTTGAATAATATTCATGGGAAGACTGATGAGCTCAAGGAACTTGATGAGAAGATACGACGGGGTGATCGTAGACTCCAAGAACTCATGGATGAATGAGTTCAACTAAAGGAGAAGAGTACCATGGTGTTGGAAATACTGAGGGGGGGGGTGAATTAGTGTTTCTTTTCAATTGTTATTTTTACTAGTTAAATCATTTATATTTAGAACACAAAATGAACAATAGAAATAAATTCTTTTATTAATATAATTTTTACAATAAATCAGGTACAATATATATAAGGCTCCAACATGTTTCCAAGCACCAACTTGGTCTTTTGTGAGGCTCCAACCTCTAGGGCACCAACCCTATCTTCTCAAGGCACCAACCTTGTGTTTAGGAGCTCCAACTCCAAGGACACCAATCCTTCCAATTCTAAGGTACCAACCCCAAGGGCTCTGACCATATCTTGTCAAGGCACCAACTCCAAGGACACCGATCCTTCCAATTCTGAGGCACCAACCCCAAGGGCTCCGACCCTATCTTGTCAAGAAATGTTTTGATTGTATTACACTGCTCTCAAAATCTTCTTCACTATGTTCTGTCAATCTACAGCTTCACCGCTACATCAATGACAACCTGTCTTCATATGAAGGAGTCTTCACAATTCTTCATATTGCCCAAACAGAGTTTGCAAAGTTACCTCATGATGATTTCAAATAGCCATCATGATCTACAATAGTCTTCACACAACTTCAATGTGTCTACAATGAACTGCACTAAGCTCTACACAAAAACAACTCTCTGTTTCAAGCCTATGTTCTCGCTATCACAGTAAATGCTTCAGGAGTCACTGCTTCAGGAGTAACTGCTTCAGGAGTGACTTATTTAGAGGAGTGACTGTCGCGGTTTCATATTGTGCGTTCAATTAAAAACAACCATGTTCATACTCAAATAATCTTCTTAGATCTGTAGAGCGTCCTTTTGAACTGTTATCTAAATCATTGTCAAACATAGGTCCGAGCTTTTCAATAAATAACCCAGTCAACGGAATGTTCGACCTTCGACTTCCTTCTTCTTCCGTTGGACCTTTCGGCTTCCTTCTTCACTCGCTTGACCTTCGGCTTCCACTTTCATTCTCTCAACCTTTGGCTTCCTTTTTCTTTCGTTGGACCTTTCAGCTTACTTCTTCGCTCTCTCGACCTTCGGCTTCCACTTTCGTTCGCTCGACCTTTGGCTTCCTTTTTCGCTCGCTTGACCTTTGACTTTCTTTCTACTGTTCCTTCGGCTTCCTCTGTCTCTTCAAGTTCACGAGTTGTGAACTTCTTTATGCTCTATTTTTATGCCCGAGATAGATACTCATAACTAAAGCATTTTAACTCATTTTTATGAGTTTCTCCAATGACCAAAGGACACGTCTCTTGGAGGGAGGCCAACTTGTATATTAAAATATATATATTGGTGAGTCTTTTATCCATAGACTTGATTATTCACAGAAACCATATAAGAGTTGCTATACCCACATGGAGGTCCCACATGCCACGTCATCACCTTTAATCTCGCAATCGCAATTTCATGAGAATCAGAGTCATTCCTTTAATCCCACAATCGCAACTTCATAAAAATCGAAGGGTTTTCAAGTGTGCACATGCTCTGTCTTCTGATGGAGAGGATGCGATATTTAATGAATTGTTTTTAATGAATCCAGCGGGTCCACAATATTATTGCAATCGAAGGTTTTACACATCATCCCTTTGAAACTTGTGATTCAACGAATGTGATATTACATTAAGTTATGTTATAGTGTTGTAGTTGGGTCCGCAATAATATTGCAATCGCAGTTTTTAATGTGACATCCCTTTATAACTTGCGATATGAAAGTTCTGATAGGTAGATGTGATATTACATTAGGGTTGTTACCATACACTGATCAAGTCTGCATATTATCTCGCAATCTATGGTTTTTGGGACTTCAACTGGCACACGGATTAAAATGGCCTTAACCCCCGCAGTTGACTATGATCTAAGAGTTGAATATGAGATCAACGACTAGGATTGAGTGCGGGACTTCAGCCACGATCAAGGAAATCCATACTTTCCTACCCCTGCAGTTGCTAATCACCGTTGATCTAACAGATCTGTCGATCTGACGATCCAGATCTATTCCTCCACCATTCTTCTTCCGCCATTAATATCCGTCGATCTAACGGATCTGTTGATCTGACGATCCAGATCAATTTCCGTGATTCACCTTTTGCAAGCACTTGGGTTTGATCTCCACCGTTCATTTCTTGACTCCATTATATTGCAATTGGGGGTTTGAGCAGTGTTTACATAACTTAATATAATAGAAAACACCGATATTATATACTCCTAATACGATTTCTCCAATAACTTTGTTTATGCTCCTCCTCTGTTTTCTTCCTATCGATTCTTCTTGGGCATATATTACATGCGATACTTCCAATATGGCTCGTCCAATGTTTTTTTCTTTACTCCTCTGATATCGTTGTTGCTCTTTGTTCTTCTGATAGCACTTACCCTTGGGCATATGCGATAACCTGCTTCCTTGATGGCTTCTGATGAACTCTTCCTCTTATTCTTTGGCTTCATGGTTTCTCCTCTTTACTCTTTCTCTTCTGATGGCTTTCGATATCTTTCCTCCTCGATTCCACTGTTTTTATTATGTCTGTATATATATCTTCAATCCACTTGTGTCCTCCATCTCATCATATCATCATATATCAAACTTTCATCACTATGAGCATTATGATCAATGGGCATCAATGGGCAATCATGTATCAAAGAATTTTCCATCACTAACACTTCCATATTGACATCAATGACAACCTAGATTAACAATCTCCCCCTTTGTAATTGATGCCAATATTCTTTCCCTTTCAACAATGTCTCCCCCTTTGACATCAATGGCAAATGGGGTGCTGAGGGACTCCCCCTGTCGAACTGCGCCCCCTATCAAACTGCTTCCATTCTTTATGAATAGTAGATCTTCATGGGTATGTTACTCCCCCTGTCGTGATGCTCTTCTTTTTACTCAAGATAAAAGGATTGTTGTCTCATAGCTTACTGAGCTATATTAAATTGTGCAACATTCTTCTTTCTATAGTCCTTTTGATGAGCCATTTTTCCTTGCGTTCTAGTAAAAGTTTCTGGAAGTTATCTTCACTGATTGACAACTTTTTGCAAAGCTTCAATTATGTTTGATACTGCCAATTGCTCTTGATTCAAGCTTCATTCCCAGATGTATCTGTTTGTTTGAAGGTTGCCTCTATTTGTGTCCATAACTTACCTGTTCTCACATTATATCCCTAAGTCGAGACATAAACTTCTATAATAACAACAACATAGTTATTTTCCCTATTTCTCTAGTATTAGATGACCTTCTCTGCTGCTCCAGTTTCTACTTGGTGATCAAATGAAAAACATCTACAACAACAGTCCAAAGAATAGTTAAGAGATCATTTTCTTCAATGGAGTGCTCCTGAGAAATGATTTTTATCAAAGAATGATTGTTAATATAGCTCATCAAGGATTTCATAAGGACCCTTCCACGGACAGCTTCTACAATAATGATCAAGAATAACAAGCTCCCCCTAACTGTATGCATGGTCTCTTTTTAGCAGAATCCCATCATCAAACACTCAAAATATCAAGAATATCTTCATCAAGTCAACAATATGTGTTGTTGGCTGGAGAGTTCAGAAGATTTTCATATTGTATTTGCTTTCTTCTCCATACTTGTGTAACTTTCTTTTCTATCATGGTTGTAGCTTGAGAAGGTGCCCAAATCAAGTTACAATGACGTGCCATATGACCAATGTTATGACACTTAAAGCATTCTATGTTGTTCATGAATAAGAATTCACGATTTCTTGCGAAATTGCTTCTAGGAGATTGACGGGGATTATTATAAGTCCTACAATCTTTTGCCATGTGTCCAAAGTTTGTACAAGAATAACAATAACCAAGAAATAAACTTTGGTACCTAGGAGATGGAGATTTCCTTGATGTACTTCTGAAGTCTTTCTGCCTTGAGATCCTTGATGATAATTATTGCTTCTCACATCCTTGACAACATCTGCTTTTCTTCTTGGAACAAGACTTCCTTCATTGTTGCCTTGACTCTTATCCTTACCTTTGCTGAAACTGGGAGCATCAACATTTCTTTCTGACTTCCTCACATCTTTGTTGTTTGAAGTATTATCATTCTTGCTTGAGGATTCACCTTCATAGCCAAGACCTGATTTATCAAATGGAGATCTTTGATGGTTGAGCATGTCATCCAAGGCTTGAGAGCTCTTCAAGATTTTGTCCATTCCTTCAACCTTTTTCCTGAGGGAGACAATCTCTTCTTCCAATCTTTCACAATCATTATTCTTCTTAGCAAGTTGTTTCTCAATCTCTTCCTTAATATGTATTGCTTCATTTGCTTCTAATTTAAGGGAGATGATACCTGACTTCATTTTCCTTTGCTAGATTTCTCTCCATTTCTTCCTTGATCCTTGTAGCTTTACATGTTTCGGCCTTGAGAAGGTTGATGTCAGATTTTAATTTGAAGATTTATCCATCCTTTGCTTTTAGTTGACATATCATGGTGTTTCTCTCATTTTTTTCTTCATCAACCTGTCCTTCTATGATTGCCAATGCTTCCATTGTCTTCTCAGCTCCTTGTGCTTGTTTCCTTGCTTCTTCTAGTTGTGATCTAAGAGAGGAGACCTCTTCCTTGTATTGACCAATCTCTGCTTCAAGTTTGTTCAAGCTCTGGTGTCTTTGTTCAAGGTGGCTTGACAAGTTATCTTCCCGTTTCTTTGCTTTATTTAATTGATTTGTCATGGATATGACTTCTTCATGATGCTTTCTTTTGCTTTGATGAAATTCCTTCTTAAGCTTGGAAAGCTCTTCATCCCTTTCTTGTACTTGAAGCTTGACAAGGTCAACTTTCATCCTTGTTTGGTCTTGGTCACCAGCTAGTGCTTTCTTATTAAGTTCCTCATTTTCCTTTTTTAAATTGATAATCTCTTCCATGGCAGCGATAAGTTTAGTGAGGAGATCTTCTTCAAAATCTTTTTCATTCTATTCATCTTCTAGGTCTTCTTTAGTCTTGATGTCATCATTCTCATTTTTAGCGTCTATGATGGGTTCTAGATTTCCTTCTTGGTTTCCATCATCTTCTTGACTAGTGGTCATGGTCAATGCTCTGTTTGAGTGAAGGTCTTGAAGTTTGTCCCATATACCCTTCATTGACGAACATTTTCCTAAATTGTTCTTTATAGAATTTGGTAGCCCATTCAAGATTGCTTCATTGCTCTTGTATTATGTTCCTTGGATTCTCCATCCATCATGCTATCAACAATCACCAATTTCTAAACTTCAATGCCTTGAGTCTTTAAGAAATTCCTCATTCTTGCTTCCCATATATCAAAGTTTCCATTGAACCATGGAGCTTTCACAAATTGATTGACTTCTATTTTAATGGTAGAGGGAGACACATCTTTAGGAGAATTGGAGACTTTCTTCCTTGGCTTCGCCATTTGTGTTCTAATGATCAACCTTCAAGCTGTTAGGATTTGAGTGAAGGTACTGGCTCCAATACCAACTGTTGGAAATACTAAGGGGGGGGGGGTGAATCAATGTTTTTTTTTCAATTGTTATTTTTACCAATTAAATCATTTATATTTAGAACACAAAATGAACAATAGGAATAAATGCTTTTATTAATATAATCTTTACAATAAATCAGGTACAATATATATAAGGTTCCAACTTGTTGCCAAGCACCCACTTGGTCTTTTGTGAGGCTACAACCTCTAGGGCACCAACCCTATCTTCTCAAGGCAACAACCTTGTGTTTAGGAGCACCAACTCCAAAGACACCAATCCTTCCAATTTTGAGGCACCAACCCTAAGGGCTCTGACCATATCTTGTCAAGGCACCAACCTTGGATTTAGGAGTACAAACTCCAAGGACACCAATCCTTCCAATTTTGAGGCACCAACCCCAAGGGCTCCGACCCTATCTTGTCAAAAAATGCTTTGATTGTATTACACCGCGCTCAAAATATTTTTCACTGTGTTATGCTAATCTATAGCTTCACTGCTACATCAATGACAACCCGTCTTCATACGAAGAATTCTTCACAATTCTTCATATTGCCCAAATAGAGTATGCAAAGTTACCTCATGATGATTTCAAATAGCCATCATGATATACAATAGTCTTCACACAACTTCAATGTGTCTATAATGAACTGCACTAAGCTCTGCCAAAAACAACTCTCTGTTTCAAGCCTCTGTTCTCACTGTCATGGTAAATGCTTCAAGAGTCACTGCTTCATGAGTAACTGCTTTAGGAGTGACTTCTTTAGAGAAGTCACTGTCACAGTTTCATATTGTGCGTTCAATTAAAAACAACCCTGTTCATACTCAGATAATCTTCTTAGATCTGTAGAGCGTCCTTTTGAACTGTTATCTAAATCATTGTCAAACACAGGTCCAATCTTTTCAATAAATAACCCAGTCAACAGAATGTTCGACCTTTGGCTTCCTTCTTCTTCTGCTGGACCTTTCGCTTCCTTCTTCGCTCGCTCGACCTTCGACTTCCACTTTCGTTCGCTCGACCTTTGGCTTCCTTTTTCTTCCACTGGACCTTTAGGCTTCCTTCTCCACTCGCTCGACCTTTGGCTTCCACCTTTTTTCACTCGAGCTTTGGCTTCCTTTTTCGCGTGCTTGACCTTCAGCTTTCTTTCTACTGTTCCTTCGACTTCCTTTGTCTCTTCAAGTTCACGAGTTGTGAACTTCTTTATGCTCTAATTTTATGCCCGAGATAGATACTCAGAACTAAAGCATTTTAACTCATTTTTATACGAGTTTCTCCAATGACCAAAGGACACGTCTATTAGAGGGAGGCTGACTTGTATATTAAAAATATATCGAAGAGTCTTTTATCCATAGACTTGATTATTCACGGAAACCATATAAGAGCTACTATACCCACATGGAGGTCCCACATGCCATGTCATCACCTTTAATCCCACAATCACAATTTCATGAGAATCAGAGTCATTCCTTTAATCCCACAATCGCAACTTCATAAAAATCAGAGGTTTTACAAGTGTGCACATGCTCTGTCTTCCGATGGAGTGGATGCGATATTCAATGAATTGTTTTTAATGAATCCATCGGGTCCACAATATTATCGCAATTGGAGGTTTTATATGTCATCCTTTGAAACTTGTGATTCAACGGATGCGATATTACATTAAGTTATGTTATAGTGTTGTAGTCAGGTCTGCAATAATATTGCAATCGCAGTTTTTAATGTGACATCCCTTTATAACTTGCGATATGAAATTTTTGATAGGCGGATGCGATATTACATCAGGGCTGTTACCATACATTGATAGGGTCTGCATATTATCTCGCAATCTATGGTTTGCGGGACTTCGACTGACACACGGATTAAAATAGCCTTAACCCCCACTGTTCACTGTGATCTAAGAGTTGAATATGAGATCGACCGCTAGGATTGAGTGTAGGACTTCAGCCACAATAAAGGAAATCTGTACTTTCCTACCGCCGCAATTGCTAATCACCGTCGATCTAGCAGATCTGTCGATTTGACGATCCAAATCTATTCCTCTGCCATTCTTCTTCCGCCATTAATATCCGTCGATCTAACAGATCTGTTGATCTGACGATCCAGATAAATTTCCGCGATTCACCTTCCGTAAGCACTTGGGTTTGATCTTTGTCGTTCATTTCTTGACTCCATTTTATTGCAATCAGGGGTTTGAGTAGTGTTTACATAACTTAATATGATAGAAAACACTGATATTATATACTGCTGATGCGATTTCTCTGATAACTTTGTTTATGCTCTTCTGTTGTTTTCTTCCTATCAATTCTTCTTGGGCATATATTACATGCGATACTTCCAATATGGCTCCTCCAATTTTTTCTTCTTTACTCCTCTGATATCATTGTTGCTCTTTGTTCTTCCGATAGCACTTACCCTTGGGCATATGTGATAACCTGCTTCCTTGATGGCTTCTGATGAACTATTCCTCTTATTCTTTGGCTTCATGGCTTCTCCTCTTTACTCTTTCTCTTTCTCTTCTGATGGCTTCCGATATCTTTCCTCCTCGGTTCCACTGTTTCTATTATGTCTGTATATATATATTCAATCCACTTGGGTCCTCCATCTCATCTTCTCATCATATATCAAACTTTCATCACTATGAGCATTATGATCAATGGCATCAATGGGCAATCATGTATCAAAGAATTTTACATCACTAACACTTCCATATTGACATCAATGACAACCTAGATTAACACATGGCATAGACGAAAGTCAAGGAACTTGAGGACAAAATTAAGGACTCCCTTGGTAGGAAGCCCGTTGTGATAGAGCAAGATGAGCTCGATTATATTGACAGAATTGGGGACTATCACCAAGACATGAAGTAATATGTTCAGAATATTGGTTCACTTAGAATGAAAGGGGTCAATGTGTACTTGATTGGTACACTTAAGCAGGGTGCGATGGAGGACAAACTTGAAGGAACTCAAGCTTAGCCAGGGTCGAATTGCTTAGATGAACCAAGAAAGGAGGTGAAGTACCTTAAGAAGGAAGTCAGGTTGAAACATAGGTTGAAACATAGGTTGAAAGACTCTTCTGAGGTCGAATTATTGAAGAAGGTTGCTAAAGTAAGACACAAGATTAAGCCTAAAGAGGATGGCAATGCCTTGAAGCTGAATTTTGTGTAGGTAACAGTACATGGCAAGAGGTTTGTTGCATTGGTAGATACAGGGGCTACTCATAGCTTCCTTAGCAGGAAAGGAGCAAAATCTTTTAGGAGGAAAGCTGAAGTGGGAAGAAAGTGGAGTGCTTTCAAAGCGGTGAACTCTACCATGAAAGTTGTGGCCAGTGTATTAAAGGACACTCAGGTGAGAGTGTGTTCATGGCTTGGAAAGTTGGACTTGAGGATTGTTGAGTTAGATGATCATACTATGGTGTTGGGGCAAGAATTTTTGAAGGTTGCACAAGCCATACGAATGGTGTATCGAGACATTCTCTTGATTATCGTTGAAGGGAAAACTATGATGATTCCGATGAATAGGAGTTGCTTGGGATATAGACCAAGGATGGCTTCTATGACTTTGTATCCAAAGGATCCAAATGTGAAGCATGATCATGTGGAGCAGAGGACTTGGATGTATGACTCAAACAATGAAGGAGAGGAAGTTAGTTGACTTCGTTGCAAGAGCTAGAAGAAAAGATGAAGGTGGAAAGTCAATTTCACACATCTTGAAGCACTTGACAGATGCATCTTCTACAAAGGGTCTTCACCATGGAGTTACATATGGAGGAAGTCCGAATACTTCTTCAATGATAGTGGTTGGGGAAGACTATACAGGTAGAGATCCAACTGGCATAGTGGAGTTTTGCAGGTATACCATGGGCATATATGACTTTCAGTTGACAAAAGACAAGCTTGAGAAGCTTGGTTGTACACATGAGGTTGAAGTTGTGCACAAGTACTTCAGGACGCAACATCAATCAGACACATGGGTGATGAGAGTCAGGGAGGAAACTTCTTGGCCCTCCTTTCTCAATAGACAACCTTGGAGGTAGGTGTGTAGGGCCTTGATCTTTAGGAGGACTGCACCGCCTTTACAAGGGGCCTTGGAGATGAGGCTTCTTTCTTTGACAGGTTGATGATGCTTGGATGAATGCGACTGCATAGAAGCACATTGGCATTAGCATCATGGGCAACATGTTGCAGATGATATGGGTATAACATAGACCTGAGCATGGCTTATTTTACACTTGGACGGATTCTTGATCAAGTTGAGATTGTGACAGAATGTTGAGAAACAACCAATGGTGGCATGAGAAGGTAAATTCTCATGAGTTGAGCATTATGGTTGGATTAGCTACCCAACTAGTTCGATGACATGGGGGCATGCAGTACACCGAGTTTGTGTCAGATAGATGTCTTGGTTACGACTGAGATGTTGTGTTGGATGGAGTATTATGTAGTGGTTCACATGATAACGATACATGATGGAGTCAGATGTGATATATATGTTGCAAGGATGTTTGCAATAGATATGGACTAAATGATGTCATGGATCAAGGATACTTCCTGTTTATGGAAACATAGACTTGATAGTTTATGTGACATTGGAGCAGAGGTAAGCAGTATGGGCATTCTTTGGATGTTGGACCTAGGGATACTTTGCGACAATGGACGATGGATGTTGTCGAGGACGACAATCGTTTAGAGTGGGGGAGTATGTCATGCCCATGAGTTGTGTGTATGACGTGCGACGCGCCCTTGATTAAATGCGACGAGTCGGTGAGTAGAAGAGTCGGGTGCAACGAACATGCGACAAGCAGATGAGTCGTGTGCAACGAACATGCAACGATGGGATGAGTTGGCATGCAACGAGCCAACGAAGAAGACAAAATTTCGCTAACTGTGGAAACTAATGGTGGCAACCTTATACGGTGAGAGGTTAGGTAGGTGGACCCGACGGGCCGACATGAGTTGGTGGCAGGAACAGTAAACTTGGGAGGTCGGCCTGGGCAGGCCGATCCACGTTATAACCATGGCGAAGTGTATAAGTAGGAGGATGCATGGTGGGAGAAAGATCATCAACAAACAAGCATAAACATACTTCCAAGAATTGGAGGTAAAGGGGAGTGCAAACATAAGAGGAGGTCGAGGTGCAGGTAGGTGAACAGGTCGAAGCACCAAGGCGAGGAACCGGACGAAGGTGCAAGTTCAAGGGCCGAACGAAACCGCAGGTCAGGTGTATCAGGTTGCAACGAGGGCGGGTCTACCCGCAATAACACTACAGTCGAGTAAACAATCAAGTGGAGGGCAGAGTTCGGGTAAGTGAACGAATGAGTGGTTCGGGCGAGCAGGTAGTCGGGCAAGCTAGTGACCCGAGCTCGGGCAAGTCTACACAACCCGTAAGCCGGGCGACATAATAGTCGAGCAGAGTTAAACGGAGAGTCAGGTAGTGGTAAGGCACGGGCGGGCGCTGGGTGGAGAGTTAACACGACCCACAGACCGGGTGACACGACAGAGCCGGGTGGAGCGTGCATAGTGACTCGAGTAGGCAGAGATGTTGCGACGAGTTATGAAGCACGAGTAGAGTGGGCAAGGCCACACGAGTAGAGTGGGTAAGGCCACACGACAGGGTGGACTGCCCCGAACGGTGAAACGAGAAAGGCTACATGATAGTGAAGCCGAGCTGAACGACAGCTTGGGCAGAATTTTGAAAATTGCAGTTTGGCATTTTTGGCAAAGGTATATTTTGGATTTGCCTTGAAAGGTTGGCTTGTATATAAAACTGTAAATTATACTATTATATTATATTGTGGGCAAGTTCTTATCAGGGAGTTGCCCCAACCGTCAAGATTAATTGTACTTCTATACTTTTATATGTGAATGAAGTTAAAGATGAATGTTTCCGCTGTGTAAAATGAATGATGAATGCTTAGTGAAGTGAAAAGAAATTGGGTGGTGATGTCGCACCTGCCTATGAGTAGTGGAAAGACTGCCGCCAAGATAGGGGCAGGACACCCGGGTTCGCGAACCCGGGCAACATAGCATTATATTATTATAATATTAACATGTTCGACAACATTTTATTAAAAATATAAACTAACTAATCATTTTTAATAGTTTTTGATAAGGTTAAGTACCATTAAAACACTATTTTAAACTATTTTAATAGAGTACAATCATGCGATTTTAGTTTTTTTTTATTTCTTTTTACTTTTAATTTAGTTATATTTAAACTCAATTTTTTGCTTTAATTTAGCTATATTTAAACTAAGTTACACTCTATTCTAAGAGTACATTCATGCCATTTTAGTTTATTATTTTTTTTTACTTTTAATTTAACTATATTTAAACTAAGCTTTAGAGCATTTTTATTGCTTTTTACTTTTAATTTAGCTATATTTGAACTCAATATTTTACTTTAATTTAGCTATATTTAAACTAAGCTTTAGAGCATTTTTATTGCTTTTTACTTTAGCTATATTACTAAGCTACATTACTAAGTTACAGGTACTAACTACTGTACAATACTAGCTACTGCTACTATATAGAACGCACTTGTTGATGATTTCAACATCATATTCTCCTAAATTATTTTTAATATCTCTATCTTGAAATTTCATTCCAAATTAATTTTTTTAATAACTATGTCATGAATTAATGACAATAATAATGATAATACAGAAATACTTTGTAAGACATTTTCCTACACGGAAGTTTTTTCAACCTACACCGACGTCAAGTTAAAATCCCCAAATTAATATGATAACCCTTCCTTCAAATTAAAATCCCCAAATTAATATGATCATCCTTCCCTGTATTCAGTATCATGTTACATTAACATCTCTCTGTAGAGATTTCAATCTACATTATGATGTGATATGCATCATAATGTAGAATGAGCATATCATAGTGCTTATTTAAACCATATCCATCCCCAGACAGAATCGCGCCGAAATCATATCGAGAAATTGTTGCGTTTTGTCTGCTGTTTACCCTATGCTCCTTTTAGAACATTTAGGATATCATCACTTTGAAAAGGGCGAAAAAAATTAAAAATAAAATGAGCTCTACGTCAACAGACTTATGCATTGGACAAACCAAAATGTGATACTATAGATTCGATCAAACTCGTTTCAGAGTATTCGCAAAAATCATGCCCAGAAGTTGTTGTGTTTGCCTGCTATTTAGCCTACGTTCTTTCCATGGAGCAGAATAAATTATTGACACGTTTACATATTTGTAATCTATTTGGAAAAATCATCTATTCAAGTTCTACGAAACTTTTTTTTGAATGCCAAAATCCTATTGAACATAGGAACCAGAAAAGTTTTTATTTCTGGAACAATCTTCAAGGTGCAAAAAAACTATTGTTCCACTGCCCTTAACAACAGCAACAATATCGATACTCTTTAAGAATTAGCTCGCCTGTAGGTAGCTGCCATCAAATGAACTCTGGCCCTAAAAATATCATCTCATTTACCCAAAAGAAGAAGTGCTTTTCAGTTTTTACTTGGAGGGTGTTGATTGTAGTGCATTCTGTCTTTTTTCTTGGCAGCAGCTTGTTTTGCTGCTCTTGCAGCTGCTTCAGCTGCCGCAGCCTTGGCAGCTACATCGGATTCTTTACCAGACTTCTTTTTCGGATGAGAAGCTAGTTTCTTGAACACTGCCTTTGGATCTGCAACAACCTGATTTGTTTCTTCCTTAATTTGAACTGCTTGCTCCTGTTTATTACCAATCACGGTAGTGGCAACCTCTTGTTCCTTGGGCTTCTCCTTTTTGGCCTTACGCTTTTTTGTTATTTTGCTGTCTGCAAGAACAGGCTCAGATGGTTTGCTTTCAAACTCTCCTTTGGCTTCTTCTTCGATATTTTTTTCTTGGGCTACATTCGATGCTGCATCCATATATGACTGGAGTAAGAAACTATTATCTTGTACATGGTTATCTCATTCATCTGAATAGCTCCTAAGACTGCAAAGAAATTCCCTGGCTTAACATGTTACAGTATACTTCTCCTGTAAGCAACTTTTACTCATACATCATAATCAACTGAAAACAAATAAATATAAGACATCCACTAATTAATATCATGTACATATTGCAAAAAACTAGAAGAGTAACAAACAACACACATGGTTGGTCGTGTGGTTAAATGTTTATCGTAGATGCCACAGAAAGCAACGCTGGACATTTAGATTCTCCTGGACACATAATGGTGGGTGATTTTTTGGGATGCTATTCCTAAATCTGGGTGCTTGGACAAAAGATATCTTCTTTTGTCAAAGCAACCAGCTTGCAGCTAGACACCAACACCGTTTAACAGGAGACAGATTGTGGCCAGTCCAATGCCATTTGACAGAAGACTTATGGGGTTTCAATTTTGTATATTATATGATATACTTCTGAACAATATTCAACATGCTACAACCCTTACGAATCACCGCCCACAAATCCTACCTAGCAAAGGAGCTCTATTGAAAGTAAGCTACTTCTTCAAAACCCTGGTTCTCTCACACATAAAAGAGTGAAATATTGGGGACATTCCACTTATAAACCTGGTTATGCCCCCATCATTAGGGCATAACCAGGTTTATATGCCAATCATGTGGAAGTAGCTCTTCTTGGACGTCGGGCTTCTTGGAAGTTTTCTTGAATATGCTGAGTATGAAGCACATAACAAGTGGTTATTTGAAGTTGAAAAAATTTCTAAGGCATCACAGGATAATTCACACCTTGAATTATAATTCATACCTTGAAATAGTTCATAACTATAATCGACTACAAAAACAGTAACTGCAGGAAACATGTGAAGCAACCTAAAGGTTGGCACTTCGGAGACGTTTGAAAAGGAGTATCCAAGAGACATATCTTCCTGGTGCAGTTTAGAGGAAGCTAAGGAATCGTCTATGGACAATTGCCATTTATGGAGAGATAATGACTCCCACCTACACTTTGATGTACACAGCATCATTGAGGGAAGATATGAGAAGATGTTGCCTACTAGTTTCTCGTATGGGGTTCTTTCCAAAACCAACCTTTTATAGTTATAAAAAGGATAATTTTTCTTGGGGAGTCCTTGTGAAAAAAATTCTTGGAATTCAAAATAGAAATTTCACCTTCAACCTGGAAGGATTCTTGGATCTTAGCCCTATGGTTCTCAGCCTTAGGGCTACTGTAAAACAAGGTAAAAAACAATAGCAGAAAAACTACAATGTTTCAATTCCAAACAGCATAAACTTACTGGCAATTCAAGGAGAAAAAATACCAAACCAAAAGAATGAGTTTCAATGTTTTTTTGAGAGCAACGTATCAGCCAATAGCCAGATCTAAAAATACTTTTTAGAACAGTAAGAGCAACAATAAAATCAATCCCTTGTATTCTTCACTTAATGTCAAATCATTAACAAGTGTCCTTTTACTTTTGTCAAATCAGTGAGACATGTATGCTTGTAAAGAACAACGCATAAAGCAGTGTTGAAAAATCGGCAAAAAAAAGGCAAGGGTCCTACAATGTTTCAATTCCAAACAGCATAAACTTACTGGCAATTCAAGGAGAAAAAATACCAAACCAAAAGAATGAGTTTCAATGCTTTTTGAGAGCAACGGATCAGCCAATAGCCAGATCTAAAAGTACTTTTTACAACAGTAAGAGCAACAATATGGCAACAATAAAATCCATCCCTTGTATTCTTCACTTAACGTCAAATCATTAACAAGTGTCCTTTTACTTTTGTCAAATCAGTGAGACATGTATGCTTGTAATCAGCAAACTGGGACACATTAAAAAATACAAAATATATTCATTTTTCAAAATCAGAAAAAAATCAGGAAAAATCGAAAAAAAATCACCAAAGGAAAAAATCGTGATTTTTTGGGCCAAAAAATCAGTTGGTTGAAAAAATCGCGATTTTTCGAGACATCACTGAAAAATTGGCGATTTTATCAACATTGGCATAAAGAACATGTAAGCTGGAAATCCAATTTAAAAACTGCACAAATATTGGACAATTGGAAATTTCACTATAATGCTCAAATAGAAGTACATGTACATAGCAAGGACAATACAAATTCTCCCAGCCCTCCAAACCCTAGCTTAGGGAAAATCAACAAAACCTTAGAAACTAAGAAGATCCAATATGCAAGAATCACTCCAAAGAAATGCCATTCTCTTTTTCTTCACAAGTCCACCCTAGGATTTTATCCCAAAACCTTAATGTCCAAAATCCAAGGAATAAACTCTAACCCTAGATGCCAATGATGCTCCAAGATACTCCAAGAAGCCATTGCGACACAAGAATAAGAGAGATCAACCACAAGTGAAGACTCTAGAGAGAAAGGGGCTAGTGTGCACTCTTCTCTAAGTCAAATGTTGTGATGTCATCATAACAGTGAATACAAGTGAGTAAAATGAACATATATGAATGGAAAGATTCTCTCAGTCCTTTATTTATATGAGAGGTAAGGGAGGCCAACAATACAATGTGATCCTTAGTCCATAAAGCAACATACAATAAATACTTGTAGGCAATCCTCCTAAGGAATGTATTGCAATGGATCTATTACCCCTCATGTTAGCAAGAGTGTATACAAATTATTGCAGCATATTTCACCACTACCTTAAGCCCAAGGTCACAAGTTTAAAGCATTGTAACAACCATGTGAGGTCTTGTATTAGGCATCCTAGAGCTTGTGTTTGATCGAACTATGGTCGGTCCCTTTGGGTTCATCTTTGGCTCCTTTTGTCTGGGATAGAATTGTAGGGCCTTGGACGGGCTTACTTGAGGGCTCATGGTTCTAAAGGAGCCTGCTTTTATAGGGGTGATCATTGGTGTACGGGCCAATCTAGCCCACATCAAGGTGAACCTATATCTTACCCCACACTTATGAATTATCAAGTTTGTAAGTGGCCTTGGCTTTTGTGTAGTTTCCCTCAAACAGTTGTCACATGGAAGTCTATTGATTTTCCACGAAATTCTGCGACTACTATGATGAACAATTTGAAACTAATTTCTTTTCACCAAGACACATAATTTTTCAACAATAGATAAGCAACGGAATAATAAGTAGAGATGAAGAATACAGTCACAAAAAAGACAACTTTTCTTGGGAAACCCAACTAGGAAAACCCTCTTCTTGTTGTAGAATTTTATCGATAGAGTTTGAGAAATCAGATCTTTTACAAGGAAATTTATTTGACTGATAAATAAATTGATCCTCATGCTAAACCAGCTGGACACACCTTGCAATGTATCAGCCTCTGCTCCTACTTGCTTGTGGCTTGCCTGGCCCTTTTCTCTTCTGCAGGAGATCTCCTAGCACAGTGTGAAAAACTTAAAGAAAACTCCATAGGTTCCTTTTCCATAAATAACTTACCAGGACTGGTTAAAGGAATAAACTTACAACTGGTAAATGCCCTCCTTTATTGTTTATCTACAGGGAAGGAAACACGGTTAGTCACACAAAAAACTTTTATTCTGACCTACCTACATAAAATTTGAAAATAATCAGAACTTACAGTGATGACTAAGTAGGAGGAGCACTCCCCTCGCTTACTAACTGCATTTCAAAATTTTGAAGAACATGTATGATAAACTCTTCTTTAGACAACGGTTTATGGTAAACCTTTAGTCTGTGCCCATTCACTATGAAAGAAGTTTGATTTGCAACAATAGTTTTTATCTTGACTGAACCATTGTCATAGACTATATCTATCTCATAAGGTCCCAACCACCGTGTTGACATTTTTCCTTCGAAATTTTTAAATTTGTTGTCATACAACAAAGGCGGCCTAAACCTAGCTGAAAAAGCTTCTTCTTAATAAACCTATCGTGCCATTTGGTTCTCTGTTCCTGAATGAGCATTGTCCTTTGAAGAGTATCTTGTCTAATCTCATCCAATGCATTCACTTGCATTAACCTTTGTTTTTGTACCTCATCCAAATCCATCCCCAGTTACATGGCAGTTCTGAAAGTTTTTACTTGAAATTCTATAGGAAGCAATATTTGTTTCCCGTACACCAATTCATAGGGAGTATGGCCTATTGTGTTTCTCCAGGTTGTCCTATAGGCCCACAAAGCCTCAAGTAACCTATCAGCCTAGTCTTTATGATGCAACTGCATTGTCTTGGTAACAATGGCCTCGATTACTTTACTAGTAGACTCTATCTGTCCATTTACTTGGGGGTGGTAAGGTGTATATTTTCGATGCCTAATTCGACACTGCTTTGTAATAGCTTTGACCAACTTGGAAGTGAATTAAGTGCCCTGATCAGTTATTATTTCCCTTGGTACACCAAAATGGGTAAATATCTCTTCAAATAAGAAATCAAAAATAGATTATTCATTAATAGAATATAGTGCTTTAGCCTCTACCCATTTGGTTACATAGTCTGTACATACCAAAATATACTTCTTCTTTTTGGACATAGGAGAAATTGGTCCTACAAAATCTAATGCCCATTTATCAAAAGGTTTGATTACTACCCGTGCTTCCTGTGCTTGAAGAGGCACTTCATCTGTTGGGATAGGTTTCCCCATTCTTTGACAATCATCATAGATAGTAACATATTTATTTGCGTCCTTAAAAATAGTGGGCCAATAGTTCCTAGATTGTAACACTTTATATGCAATTCTTTTGTCGGAAAAATGTCCACCACACGGCTCATTATGGCAAGCTTTGAGAATGTCTTGCATCTCATCTTCTCGTACACATCTTCCGATCATCAAGTCTGGTCCAGTGCGGTATAGACAATCCTCATGCCACATATAATTAGCACTAAGTTGTATGATTCTCTATTTTTCTCTTGAAGACAAATTTTGTGGCAACTTTCTTGTAACCAGATAATTAGCTACATCTGCATACCAAGGAGTGTAAGTAGAAATAGAAAATAAATTTTCATCCAGAAAATCATCATTAACTGGTGCACTGTCACCTGTGTGGATAAGTCTAGACAGAAAATCAGCAACAAGATTATCTTTTCCTGGTGTGTCAATGATAGTAATGTTAAACTCTTGTAGTAGTAACAACCATCTAGTAACACGGGCATTAGTGATAGGTTTATTCATTAAGAATCTAATAGCTAAATGGTCTGTGTGTAAAAAAACTTCATACCCTATTATATAATGTCTAAATTTATTATGGCATGAACTACTGATAATAATTCTTTTTTAGTGACAGTGCAGTTTAATTTTGTAGGAGAGAGATAGCATAGGGAATTTGATTCTCTCTTTGGCCCAAAAGAGCACCTAGAGCTGTGTCTGAGGCATCAGTACAAGTATGAAAAGGGAGGGTCCAATTTGGTCCTCTCAGAACTTGAGCAGTTGACAACGTTTGTTTAAGAGTTTCAAGGGCAATCTGACACTGAGAATCCCACCGAAATTCCGCATCTTTTGTTAATAGTTTGAACATAGGAGTGACGACTATTGTAAAATTTTGAATAAATCTTCTATAATACTTGGCATGCCCTAGAAAGCTTCTAACTTCTTTTTGAGAACTGGGAGTTTTGATTCGAGCGATTATTTCAATCTTAGCATGTTCTACTCTTATCCCAGTACCGGAAATGTGATGGCCTAACACAACACCCTCAGTAAGCATCATTCTAGATTTTTCATTGCTAAGGGCAAGGTTGGTCTCTTGACACCTGATTAAAACTTTCTCTAGGTTGTCTAAAGCTTGTTGGAAATCTTCCCCATACACTGTGAAGTCATCCATATAGACTTCCACACAGTCTTGAGTTAAATTGGAGAAAATAGCAAGGACAGCCCTTTGAAAGTTGGTTGGGGCATTGCATAAACCAAAAGGAAGCACCTTGTAGGCATAAGTACCCCATGGACAAGTGAATGCAGTATTTTCTTGGTCTTCAGGTGCAATTTGAATATGATCGTAGCAGCTAAATCCATCCAAGGAGAAATACTTTTTCCCCAAATAAAGTATCTAATACTTGATTGATGAGAGGCAAGGGAAAGTAGTCTCTAAAGGTAACCTTATTCAGTTCCCTAAATCCACACAAATCCTCCATTTATTGTTTTTCTTAGGAACAATGACTAACGGTGACACCCACTTACTATCGAAAATAGGGTAAATGAAGTTGGCATTTAAGAGATTTTGAAGTTCCTCTTTCACTATGTCTTTTAGGGATGGGTTCATCCTTCTTTGAGGTTGCCTAACTGGTCTAATCTCATCATTTGTATAGATGTGATGCATGCAGGGGTCGGGGTGGATCATGTTATAGCAATTTCTTTCACCAAAGAAATCTACAAATTCTTTGTTTAGAAATTGCCAATTTCCTTCTTGGATAAATGCTCAAACATATGCTTATTTATGCTTTTGAATGACTTATTAATTCTTTTTTATAATAATAATTTTAATTTTAAAATAATCGTATTTTTATAAAAATATAATGGTATATTTTTATGGAAATATCTATTTAAAGTTAAAAGTTATGTTATAAAAAATTATTTGGGTCAAGCCTAAACGTAAAACCAAGTTAAAAAGTCAAAGCCTATGGCCCACCCGCACTTAACTATTTAAACTCCCCTATTTTCCCATGCCTCGAGATATGGGCACATTAAATCCAAGGGTTATCAATATATTTTGAACCCCCCAAGCTCTTCCGACATCTAACCAAAGGGGGGTTCCGAAAATATATTGATAACCCTTGGATTTAATGTGCCCATATCTCGAGGCATGCCAAAATAGGGGAGTTTAAATAGTTAAGTGCAGGGTGGGCCATAGGCTTTGACTTTTTAACTTGGTTTTACGTTTAGGCTTGACCCAAATAGTTTTTTATAACATAACTTTTAACTTTAAATAGATATTTTTATAAAAATATACCATTATATTTTTATAAAAATATGTTATTTTAAAATTGAAATTATTATTATAAAAATGAATTAATAAGTCATTCAAAAGCATAAATAAGCATATGTTTGAGCATTTATCCAAGAAGGAAATTGGCAATTTCTAAACAAAGAATTTGTAGATTTCTTTGGTGAAAGAAATCGGGACTCCTTCCCCCTGTGGGATGCAGATAACTAGTAGACTAGCTACCTTATCTATTGGGCATGGAGTCATACCATAAAACCATCAACCATTCATATGCCCTTATATAAAAATATAACCAAATCCTCATGGATCAATCCTATCATTTGAACATTCTGCTATTGCATGGTAAACCCGCAATTGAGAATGGCAACTATATTCCCTGCACTAATCCAGAGACTCTTTCACATTGAAATCTGAAAACTGCTGAAGTGAAAGACTTTGACACTGCAAATGAAAATAAGCACAAGAATGCTTAATTCATCGGGCTAAAGAGTCAATTAGTTAATCAACAATAATTTTACTCCTTTTAATCCCTTGGAAGTCATTGCACTCAACCAAACCAAACTTGATATTGCAAACTTGAAAAGTAATTGAAACCACTGTTGATCTGCTACACACTGAATCTGAAAATAACTAATCAATCCCATACACCTCTATCTATCTGAACCGAAAAACTTTACACTGTTAGGTGTAATCTACTTTCCAATGTAACCAAGTGAGGAGTGGGTTTATTGACAAACCATGTTGCCAGCAGCTGAAAATCTGAAAAATATATACAATATAAAATTCAAATTCCATAGGAAACTTATACTCACAAGTGAACTTTGGGAGCTGCATCCTCTGTGGAAATATTAGATTTCTGATCATGGCTGAGAGGAAAAAACATATTTTGTTCTCTGCAACTATCAATGAGCGTTGTGTAGTTGAGGTCTTGAAAAAGTGGGAACAGTAACCCAGTGGAATCGCCATATGACAAAGTGGAGTCACCAGGTGAAAGCAATGCAACCAGTAATAAATGCCTACTCCTTGTTCACCAGCAAGGAATAGATCTAATCTTTATCGTTCTCCAGAGAAAAATCTCTTCGTTACTTCGGTCCCTGGCAACGGCGCCAAATGTTGTACGTGTTTCCTGTAGGCAGTCCTTGGCTGCAAAAACTACACCAGGAAACCAACTCGACCAGTCTCTAGGATCAAGCTGACCCTTGAACCAGAGGGGGCTCCTGTTGATTTGGGTAGCATCGGATGTGCTCTAGCCACAAAATTTGGTGGAGAGGTTGGCGCACATGAGATCTCCAATACCCAGAAAGGGTTTGGGCAGATTCTAAATAGTTCAAAAGATATTAAAATAATTATTATTTTTAATGGAGTCCCTAATTCTAAATTTAGGGAAAATAAAATATTAATGTGGATTAATATGAAACTGTGTTAGAATGGTCCAAAAGACATGGATCAAGCTAGATCTAATCTTAGCCGTTGATTAGGGACTTAATCTCGGCCGTTGATATGTCAATAGGAAAATTATAAGAGGAGGCTTGAGGGTCACTTCGAGAGTACACCAGAGGATTAGTCATTCTATTATCTAGAGCAGGGTTTGCTAAGAGAGATAGAATCATTGATCGAGAGAGTAGCTGAGGGGCATTGAGTACAGAGAAACAGAGAAGGCGGAGAGTGTGCCGAGAGAGTAGCACAACAACGAAGGAGAGTGACGCAGCCAACAAGGGCTCATGCAGGGCCACGCAAAGGCAGCCAAGTGATGCGCAGAAAACCAGAGGGGCCAGCACAGCTGACGCAGGGCTTACTGGGGCTGACGCAATCCAGTTTGGGCAGATGCTGGGGTTACAAAGCTATTTTGTGCTGAGGAGCTGCCGGAAGGATTTTCCAGGGTTTCAGGCAGGAAATTTCTCTCAAACTGTGAGGTATAGCTGCTAAGGAAATTCTTTGTTGGGTAGGCCAGTTTCGGTGCCCAAATTGTACTCTGATATTGCTTAATAAGAAAACCCTCAGATAGTTGCACCGGTTTTCCTGCATTGGGTTTTTCCGGGGACATTGGTCCAAAAATAATGGTGTCATGTGGTGTGTTTGTTCTTGTTTCTTTTAGTTGTTGATCTGTAATATGTTGAGCATGCACTAGTGTTTATTTTCAGTGTTGTGTTTACATTGTAAATAACTTGTTAAGGAAAATAACAAGTAAGTAGGAATAAATCAAATAAAGTGCATGGAGGGTTTCTAACTAAGTAAAATTAGAAACTTCAACAGCTCCCTCAATTGTTACGAGGCTTTGTTTAACGTTGTTCACCTGTCACTGAACAACAGCCTATGAAGCACAATGGCCAGATTTAGGATTTAATGGGGTGGTTGCTAATGATTGCACAATTCTTGTTCATGAATAAATCCCTCTCTTGCAAAGTCCTTTCTCAAAGTGTCAGCTTCCATCCTGACAGAAGAGCTTAACTTTTAAAGAATTTGAAAGAAGAATATAAGGGGATTCCTGATAATTAAGGAGTCAGACAGAATACTTAATTAACCAGGCAAAATTGGATGCGTGTAGAATACTTCTACAGCCCAACAAAACACATTCAAGAGAAGATAGAAGGACAAACAATAACCAGTTCAAAGAAGAGCTACCTCAGACAGACAGTCCAATATACTAATCTCTTTAAATGATTATAAATTTGCAGGGGATTTCAGAGAGATTGAAACTCAATCTATTCTTACCCAGATCTCCTATAATACTTTGAACATGTGCAGAAAACAAGTTATGGAAACACTAGAAAAACATACTAGAAACACAAATTCTTTCATAAACTGGAGCCAGAAGGCTTTGATTAGGAATTCTATAATAGAAGTTTTATAGAGTTGAAGGGTTTTGGCATCAAAAGCCAACCCCTGTTTATTACAAATGATGGAATATATAGAATAAACTTCTCCTAAATTGTTACAATATTTCTGGAATAATATCCTAAGCAATATACTAAAATACTCTGCCAGAAATTTGGAATTGTTTGAAAGTATTGTGCCTTGATATCTGGAAATTAGTTGAATGACTGCTGAAAATCTGCAGAATGATCCTCAATCTGCTGATCTTTTGCTGCTAGGTGTCTTTTGAATGCTGATATCTCCATGCCCTTGAAATCTAGAGCTGTTGATTCTGCCATTTGTCTTTCAATTGATAATTTTGTGCCTTAAAATCTGGGGTTTGTGAAGCTATCGCTGAAGATCTGCTTGGAATGATTTTATGTCACTTTTTGACAATGCTTCACCAATGTCATAAAATATTTGGAAGGAAATATTTTATAAATGTTTTCAAATATTCTGTAAATGAATTTTATATTTTTCTATTTTCATGAATTTACTAAATGAAATTCAGAAAATATCTCTTCAAATAATTTTATTAAATAAATTCATCCACTCATTTGAAATTATGTGTTGTTTTTCCTTCTCTTGTATTCCCAAAACCATGTGTTGTTTTCCTTTCCTGTAAAAACTCATTTTCACTTATCCTCCATTTACTTTCATGTATAATCTCAATTCACATGCACTAGTAAATTCATACTTGTAAAATTTATTTCCCCTGCACCATTAAATTCATTTCACCATGTAGTTGTAAATTTATTTCACCATGTAGTTGTAAATTTATTTCACCTACACCTCTTTTACCTCAACTTCCCATCGTATTTACATGAATCTCATTTTTGCTCACCTGCATTAGTTTCATAAACATATGATTGCAAAAGTATCCCTTTATTTTCTCTTGTAAATTCATTTTCTTGCACCCCCTGCACTAGTAAACTCATTTCACCATGTAGTTGTAAATTTATTTCACCTACACCTCTTTTACCTCAACTTCCCATCATAAAATGTATTTACATGAATCTCTTTTTTTATCACCTGCATTAGTTTCATAAACATATGATTGCAAAAGTATCCCTTTATTTTCCCTTGTAAATTCATTTTCTTGCACCCGAGAATTCATTTCACCTCTAGCTGTAAATTTATTTTACGTGCCCCTGTAATTGATAAATGAATTTCACCTATAAAATATTTTCATAATATATCATCCAAGCTTGTGAAGAACCCAAGCTCTAACTCTAGAAAAATTCGATTAATCCAATGGAACCATGAACCTTCCCGCCAATCATTATAAGATTAGCGGAGATGTCATGTGTAAAAAGTGGTAAGGTAAAAACATCCCTTTTCGAACCCCCCCTTTTCTTAAATGTTGATAACCCTTGGATTTAATGTGTCCATATCTCGAGGCATGGGAAAATAGGGGAGTTTAAATAGTTAAGTGCGGGGTGGGCACCTAAATAATTTTTTATAACATAACTTTTAACTTTAAATAGATATTTCCATAAAAATATACCATTATATTTTAATAAAAATAAGATTATTTTAAAATTAAAATTATTATTATAAAAAAGAATTAATAAGTCATTCAAAAGCTTAAATAAGCATATGTCTGAGCATTTATCAGAGAAGGCAATTGGCAATTTCTAAACAAAGAATTTGTAGATTTCTTTGGTGAAAGAAATTGCGACAACAAATCCCTT
Source organism: Pinus tabuliformis (assembly GCA_031772625.1). Classification (NCBI taxonomy): domain Eukaryota; kingdom Viridiplantae; phylum Streptophyta; class Pinopsida; order Pinales; family Pinaceae; genus Pinus; species Pinus tabuliformis. The sequence goes on along the minus strand of CM062818.1, from coordinate 2,001,048,178 downwards.
TCATGTCAGAATAATCCATGCAAAAACACCACATTGTCTTTTAATCATTTGAATCAATTGTTCTTGTTGCTCTACTTCTAGACCAGAATTAATATATAGACACTTTCCAGGGTTAATTTCAACAGCATGGACAGGAGACTCTTTACCTTCACCTATTGTTGTTATGGCAAACAGTGTGGAGGTAGAAGGATGACATGCTTCCTGAAATTCAGAGCTGAAAATGTGTTCATATTCTTGAAAGGATTGTGGAAAATCAATACATCCCATTGCAGCTAAAAATAAGTTCAAAACTTGATCTTCGGTTTGTTCTTGAAGACCTTTAGATTGTTCTATTGTTAACAAGGGTTGAGCACATTCCTCCTCTCCATATGGGTTTTCTATCCATAAAGGGATTTCTGTAGCGGGTTGGGCAGGAGGAAATAAAACAATCTTTTGGTTTTGACATCCGTTGGAAATTGTCATCTCTCCAGACCAGCACCCAATAAATGCATCAACAGTGGCTAGCCAGGGTCGGCCCAGTACTACTAGATGTCCAAGTTTGGAGGATTTTGGATGAATCACAAAGAAGTCTACAGGATATTCCCAGGAAGCTAGTACGACTATGATGTCATCCAGGCTTCCTGCAAGTATAAGGATGGATTTATCTGCTAATTCCAATAGTGTTTGAGTTGGCCTCAAGCCTTCTAACTGCATATTTTGCATAATATCCACAGTCATGACATTTATTTCTGCACCTAGATCGACAAGAGTGTTTGGTAAAGATATACCATTAATTTGTATAGTCACTATTGGATTCCCAGGATCAGTGTATTTAGAAGGCATCTCTGATATGGTCTCTGACAACTGGCCAACTACCTTTATAACAGGGGGATCCTTCTTTTTTCTTCCCGAACTTTTGATGCAAAGATCCCTTACAATCTTGGCATATATAGGAATGTCTTTGATAGCTTGTAGCAAGGGTATCCTTACACAAATATTTCGCAGTTCAGCTTCTAAATCATATCCTAGCGGGACCTCAGGCTTTTTGACAAGTAATATCTCTGGATAGGGTGGTTGAGTAACCTCCTAAGATGGTTTAGGTCGTGTGGTAGATTTGATTGGTGCTGGAGGAGGGTTTTCTTCTTCATCACGAGGAGAATTTTCCTCTTCACTAGGCATGTCTTTATCTTCGGGAGGTTGGCTCTCTGGTTGTTCTTCATGAATGATCATTGCAGGTACTGTTTTATTTAAGACCTTCCCAGACCTCAGTGGAATTTCATTGATTGGGACTGAAGTGATGGTGTATGTAGGGAAGGTTTGCAACTCCATATTCTGTACAGGTTGAGTTGGCTTATTGTTAGGGTTTGGAATTGGCTACGCAGGTAATTGAGTAGGTCGAGGAGGATTTGGGTTCAGTGGCATTTGTTGTTGTTTGGATTCATGGGCAGAGTAAGCTGTTGTGGACTTGGGTTCATGGGCAGTTGTTGTTGAGGAAATGGAGGCAGTAGGGGTGGATTAAACCCTGGAAATAGCTGAGAAATATTTGGAGGATATTGTGTGTAGGTTGGATAAGAAGGTGTTTGGTATGGTTGTGGAGGGATATTCCCATAGGTAGTCCCCCTCCAACCTTGTTGCCAAGAATGTCCTTGTGATGGTTGAGGCACCCATTGAGAGTAAGGCATTTGAGGGGCCCACTATTGTTGTGTATACTGCATGGGAGGGTCCTAGAACATGGAGGGGTTTTGTTGCCTCCATGGTCTCCTAGGGGGATAAGGTGAATCTTGTGGTTTTGTTCCCCCTTTGTAAATAGCTTGTAACCCAGGCAATGAAGGGCATTTATCAGTTGGGTGATTAGCCATACAAATTCCGCAGACCTCTATGACATTAAAAGGGCATTCCTTTTCAGGATATTTCTTCCTAAAGTGAGGACAAAAGATGGCTAAAGGAATGCTTTCCTCTTCTTGTTTCCTCCTACTATTGAGGGTATCTAGTTGGTTACTAATTGTACTGAGAATATCAGTTTTAAGATTTTCTAACTCTATCCTTAGTTACACTACTTGTGGTTAGTTTGACAACTCGACTTGTAAGTTCTTTTGGACTTTTCCCAACTTTGACTTGACTATGAGAATACTTCTTACAATAATCTGTCATCTCGGCAAATGATTTTTGATAAACATTGCCAGAGCTTACGAGATTAAGTACTTTTATGCAGTCATCCCTTACACCTTTCAGAAAGATGGTTCTAACTGTGGTTGTGTCGAGAGAAACTTGCTTGGTCTTTTGGTAATTGTAAAGGAACCTTTCTAAGTAGTCTTCTAGGCTTTCTTCTTCGGTTTGCTGCATTTTAAAGATGTCATTCTTGGCATCCCTAGGCCTACAGTAATCCTGGTATTTCTGAAGAAAGGTTGCTTTCATATCATCCCAAGATAAAATAGTGTGTTCCCCTAGACTCATGAGCCATCCTAATGCTGACTTTTTTAAAGTGGTTGGAAAAACTTTTAACTTTTGAGCATTATCTGTATAATTACAACTCCTACACAGTATATCAAATTCGAATAGAAATGCATCAGGATCCTCAAATGACATAGAAGTGGGGTAATGATGACAACAGAATGTTCTTCATGGTGACATTCCTAGTAATGTCAAGAATTGGAAATCCAAACATTTCTGCTTCACTGGTTTCTGGATTATCAGCTCTTTCTCCTTCGCCATCCCTCTTCTCGTTCCACAATTTGAAAGTTGTGGAAGTAGGTGATGTCTCTCCTTTGGATGAGGGTTCAGCTACTGGTTTATCTGGAATGTACCAATGTACTATCCCAACTGCAGTCTGAACTTCCTCTACTACTGTCTTTGTTTCTCTTCCAGCCTTCTCTGCTTCAGGCTACTTTACTGATGTCTCCTTTGCTACTTGTTGAGTTGTATTCTCAATTTGTACCATAGCTTCAAATTCACCATTATTCTTTATATCTCCAGTTATTGCCACCAAAATTTTCTCCTTTAGAGTTTTCCCTGCATAGCGATTAGCAAAAATAGTTGGGTTAACAATTTTGGGACCATATAGATTTTCTGGCATTTTTTATGAAACAAAATACCTTTCCTATCTATAATTCCTTTCATGTAATCAAAACATCAAACTTTAACTACTTACCGAAAGAGAGGACAACTTAACTTTGGAGCAACCCCACCAAAGTTGATGTGCAGGTTCTTACCTCTCGTCTTACCATCTTCTCTCCACCCTTAGGTAATCCTCAATATCACTCAAACAAACAAAAAAACTAAACCATTACCTATTACCATTTACAGCTCCCCGGCAACGGCAACAAAAATGTTGGTACAGTTATATACATAATATATCACCAAACATCAAAGTATCAACCAAGGATCGTAATCAGTGGAGTTAATGCACTATATGTTCCAGAAACAGGTAATCGATCTACTTGTCTAGTATTGTGGAAAAGAAAGTAACTTAAATCAAACTAATCTCAACCCTTAGATGTTTTAAAGCTTACCTAGAACTCATTGGGAAATAATGAAAAAAATCCTATCGTGAACTTAAAGAAGAAATCTGATCTTTATAATACTTTACTAATGAAATACATGCTCTCACATGTTAACTAATGCACAACTTTAACTGGTACCGAAAATCAATCATTAACAAGTACAAGGAACTATATGCTACAGAACTGGTAAGGGAATCTGTCTGATATAGGGATTAATCATTGCAGGAATTTAACTCAACAGAAATCCAAGCAAGATTATGAACTATAACGATGGACTATTGTTTATTCTAAAAGATGTATAAACCTGCAAATCGACAAGCTCAGTAACTATAACTTTATCCTACAAACCAAAGCAATCTCATTTACCTATAACACAGAAAATCAATCTGCTAGTCTTTAGGAGAAATACACACAGCGATAAATATGTTGATAACACTCTTTCTTAAAGCACTAGTTCATTCAATTCTTTAGACACTCCTGTATTCAAGAAATTACTCCACACTGCAAATATATCTATCTACTGATTCAAAAAACAAAGTATTAATACGGTACTGAAAACAAAGTATCTTTATGCTACTACGTAATGAATGATGATGATAAATTAGATCACACGACTATTGAAACAAAATGCTAATTGCAATAAACTACAGAAAAATCTCACCGAGATGATGTTGGTGGGCCCTTGCCAAGACCAACCGACAGCTTAAAGAAACCTACAGTGTACTAAAATGTAAAACACGATTTCAAAATGGTCGCATCTGTATTAATTTTTGGAAGAAAATTTTACAAACAGTTCCTAAGCGAACTTAACAGTGTAATCAAATGTTACATACGAGTGTTCAGACTAGCATCATCTATCCTTTTTTCTATCATCTATAGGTCCTCATTAAATAGAGAAACGACCTAGTATAAAAATAATAGACAAATCTCAAGGAGATCGATTTCATTATTCTTCACGTCTCAGGTTTTATCCTCATGACACGTAGTGCATGAGGATAAAACATATCTTTGTAATTTTGCCAACCACTGCTTTAAAAATATACGAGAGATCTTGGTCAAAACCGCATGCTTTGTTCTCTTGGTGCGGGTACTGGATCATCGTCAATATCAGTACCGGAATGTTCCGGAACTCCTATTACAGGTACCAGATGAGCAATATGCAGTAAGGGTACTGGAAGACTGTTGCGTGGTGCAGGATGTTGAAGAAAAATGTAACTAGGTTTGGTTTTCATGACATTGTAATTATGATTTTTGTAAAACAAGAAAATAAATTTATTATTCCTTGCTGCATGGATTTCATGAGAAAGAGGTTTATTTATAGATGGCTCCCATTGAGAGCCTTAGCATGTCAAAGAGTCAATGTCATGCTCTTCTTGAGCATATATGTAATGAATATAAGTCTACCTAGTGACTAGATTAGCCCTCCAAGACAAGCACAATCCTCTTGAAATGAGGAGCAAACAAAACGATGTCAAATACAGTCAAGTCAGCCAACAAAACGATATGAAGAACAATCATGTCGGCTCAAATGAAGTGACACAACACTTCACTGTCATGTCAACTTATTTATGGAGACGCAACAACTATATATACCCAGCTAGGGTCACCACAGAAGCTCTGGAATCTTGGATAGGTACAAGAAGGTACATAATTTCGGTGATAAGTACAGTGATCTCCTCGCATACTTCTCTGCAGTCTCAGCCTAGTTAAAGGGTCACTGTAATGTAGCCTCAACATAATTGCAGTATACCTCGGTGCAAGAAGAACATGGTTACGATCTCGGTGAAGGTTACAGTGCAGAAGAAGATATGATCATGACCTCGGCATTCATAAGAGAGGAAGGATCTCGGTGCAGTATATATATCCTAGACACAATCATCATTGTGATTATGACAACAATCATGATACTAACGAAGATGAATATTTCGGTACAACTGTATATATATATATATATATATGAAGATCTCATTGATGAGATAAGGTTTTCGGTGAAGGTAAAGCATTGGTGCATCAAGGTCTCAATCAATGAAACAGGAATTGCCGATTCCGGCGATTAATCGCGACTTTGAATCGGATCGGCGACAGAAAGTCCCAATTTGAAACTCGGCGTGTCAACTCGCGTTGACCGAGTTTCACTCGTGGTCAACGCGAGTTTGACTCGCGATTCCTCCGATTTACCCCGACTCTGCGATTTTTTAGCGAGTCCCGCCAATTTAAAATAGGGTTTTGGGTTCCGGTTGCGTTTATAACATGCGTCGATTGTTTAACGGTGATACATTGGTTGATAGCGCATTGGCAGAGTGTAACGGTGATACATTGGTTGGATAGCAGTGAGCACAGTCCGCAGTCTTCACTGTTCAGTCGACAGAACAGCATTCGACCGCAGCACGGGCACCACAGAGCAACATTCGACGGTCGACCGCAGCACGGGCACCACAGAGCAGAGCCTGGAGGTGAATGATCAATACCGCAGAGCCTGCACCGAGGTGATCAATACCGCAGAGCCTGGAGGTGAATGATCGAAGCCGCAGAGCCTGCGTCACGCGTGAGCCTTCAGCGGCGGCTTGACGTAACAAAGAGGTAGCTCGGGTTTTCTCATTCTGAGTTCTCAAATCATATTGATATTCGACGTAAATTTTAAAGGCAGAGGCAATGTATTATGTGACATACATAAATATGTTTAATAATAATAATTTATAATTAAATGGTGCACCCTGTTTGCAGATATATCTGTTTATTTGTAACAGCACTCAAAGTGTTTCTTATAGATTTGCTTATTTCCACAATCTTGACAGACTTTGTTGCTGTTGAATCGTTGATGTCTTGACAGCATTGGTGCAGGAAGCAACGGTGATTCTTTCTGAGTCTCACCATCTTCATGCCAACCCACCTGCAGGCTGCAACCTTCATTACCCTGCATCCTTTTGACTTACCAAACAGACAAGTAACTGTTGCTAAGGTGTGTGCATGAGTTTGGCTATGGGTTGAAGTGTGCGTTAGATGTCAAGACTCAAAACAAGTAATCAATTATCAACCTTTTAGAACTTACCTCTACACATGCATTAGGAGTCAGGACTCACCTCCAGCTAAGTGTGTCCCCATTCTTGCATGATATATATCGAAGTCTTATGATGGCATGCACCTACTATGTGTTGTCCTAGAATGCATCCTCATGCAGTCTCAAGAGTCAAGATATAAAAGTTACCCTCTCTTGATGCATGCACCTTCAAACTGCTGTAAAAGAGGAAAGTGTGCTGCTATGTTGCAGTGATTAGTGTGCCTTCTTTAGCTAATCAAAACAGTTCATATCCTCTTCATGAATGTGCCCTGTGTATAAGGCTTAAGCAACTTTTCGCTGCTTGTTTCAATGGTCTCCCTAGTTCCTGCAAGACAACATGTTAATGGGCCTCCCTAACACCAGATCCATACACTGCTGATTCAACAGAGACCATATTTCTACCAGCAAAACCTGAAATTTGAATACTGTACAAGCCTACAAGGCTTCTTTCATGACTTTCTTTGGACGTTACCTGATGGCAGGAACTGGCAGCATAAATCCCTGTGTTTTCTTTTGGGGGCAGACCAAATTGATGGCATTGGTCCAGCAGAAAGGAAAAAGAGGGGTTCTGTCTTCATTTAATTTTTTAAATTTCTAGCATATTGTAAATTTTTGGATAATTTTTAAATTTGATTTTTTGTTGTCTTTCACAGGAGCCACAAATAAAATAGAAGCCAGACTCCAAATCTTAACAGAAGCCACAAATTAAACACAAGTTCAAAGCAACAACAATGCCGAGAGAGAAGGACTTTGCTTGGGCTTATTGTGACAGGATTCCCGGAGACCCCAGGCTCCTTTGTAAATTTTGCAAAACAAAATGTAGTGGAGGCATTTATAGATTCAAGTTCCACCTTGCACAAATAACTGGCCATGATATAGGTATTTGCAACAAGGTTGACGACAATGTCAAACACCAAGCAGCCTTGGCCCTTGAGATGTTAGAGCAGCATAATGCCAAGAAAGCAAAGCAAAATGCTGAAATAGGAACTGTTGGAGTTGAACTTGATACTTTTTCTGCCACTAGCCCCATGTCACCTCAATCTGTTGAATCCTCAATGCCATTCCCAAGTTTTCCACACATGCCTCCAAGGCCAAGTCAAACTCAAAGCCATGCGAGTCCTTCAACTCCTTCCTTCAACACTGGAGGTGGAAACATAAACACCTTTTTTGCTCCCCGCACAAAACCCCGTTCCCAACCTACCTTGGATGGCACTGGTTGGAAAAAAAATATCCATAGTCAGGCAAGGAAGGCCATTGCTAACTTTTGGTACTATTCTGACATACCTTTCCACTGTGCCAGAAGTCCTTATTGGCAAGCTATGATTGATGCAATTGCTGTTGCAGGTCCAGGGTTCAAAGCCCCTACACCAGAGAGCCTTAGGACAGATATGTTGTTAGAGAGTGTTGAAGATGTCATGCTTGTGCTAGCTGAGTTTCGTTCATCATGGGTAGAAACAGGGTGCACCATCATGAGTGATGGATGGACAGATCAGAGGAATAGAACTTTAATAAATTTCCTTGTATCTTGTCCCGCAGGCACAATGTTTCTCAAGTCAATGGATGCTTCAGATAAGGTTAAGACTGCCCAACTTATCTGTGAAATGATGGAGGAAGCGTTCAAGAAGTGGGAGAAGAACATGTTGTACAAATTGTCACCGATAATGCAGCGAATTATATGGCTGCTGGTAGACTTTTTGAGATGAGGCACCCCACTATTTTTTGGACCTCTTGTGCTGCCCATTGCATAGATTTAATGCTTGAGGACATTGGTAAGCTTCATTGGATACATGAGGTTGTGGAGAAGGCAAAATCCATAACCAAATACCTATACAACCACACTATTGTCCTAAACACTATGAGAATATACACTGAAGGTAAAGAAATTGTTCGACCTGCAGTGACTAGATTTGCAACAAATTTCATATCTTTGCAATCTGTGGTTGAGCAAAAGATAAATCTGAAGAGGATGTTCTTGGGACCTGAGTGGATGGGATCTAAACATTCCAAGACCCCTGAAGGCATCGAAATTGCTGCACTTGTGTTTAATGATGGCTTCTGGAAAGATGCTGAAGAGATTATTGCTGTGACGGAGTCCCTTGTTAGAGTTCTCAGGTACTTTTAGTCTTTTAACTTTTTCATTTTTTAAATTTCATTTCAAGCTTCTTTTCATTTACAATGTTTCATATTTCTTTAAATTTGAATGCTTGAACTTTCAGGATGGTTGATGGTGACAAACCCGCTATGGGTTACATTTATGAGGCGATGGATCTCGCAAAGGAGGCCATCAAAAGAAGATATGGGGATGATGAGACAAAGTATATGCCTCTTTGGGACATTATAGATGCACGTTGGGATAGGCAATTGCATTCCCCCTTACATGCTGCTGGGTACTTCTTAAACCCACAATATTTTTATGATAAGAGCAAATTTAATGAGGATGGGGAGGTTGGCAGAGGACTTATGACATGCTTGGAAAGGTGCTTCCCTGATCCAGAACAACAAAGTCGTGTCTTTTCCCAACTACAAGATTATAGGGCACCATCTAAATTGTTTGCCTATACCAGTGCTATAAGACAAAGGTCAAAGATGTTGCCAGGTACCCAGCTTGAAGGCTTCATCAATTCATTAAATTTGTTTAAACTTTATTTTGTATGTTAAATGTTTTATTAAATTTTCTTTTCTTTTTAAGTTTTTACTATTTACTAATTTGGTACTTCTAGTCTTCTACTCACAAACCCTTACCACTTGCTAGGTCTTTGGTGGCAAAACTTTGGTAGTGATACGCCAGATTTGAAGAGATTTGCCATTCGAATCTTAAACCAAGCATGCAGTGCTTCAGGTTGTGAACGCAACTGGAGCATGTTTGAGAAAATACATTCTAAGAAGCGCAACCGATTGACACAAAAGCGCTTGAATAACCTTGTATTTGTCCATTACAATCTACGACTTCGCAACAAACAAATACAAGGTGAGATTCGAGAGCTTGAATTTGAAGGTTTCATAATCTAGTAGTAGTTCGTACTTTAAAAGTTTAAAGTTCAAACTTCAAAGTGAAATTTTAATTCACATTTCAATGTCTCATGATAATGACAGGTATTGATCATTCACCAATCGACCTTGAAGAGTTAGATTTGCAAGCTACAAATGCGGCAGAATGGGTTCAATTAGATGAGCCTCCTCTTTTCAGCCTTCATGACTTGGAGAACTTTGAGAGTCAAGCAAGCGAAGGAGTGGGAGGAATCGCTTCTAGTTCTCTCTTAAGAGTCTTAGACTCTTAGTTGCTGATTTTTTTCTGATTAGTATGCAGTTTTTAACTTTTTTGTAAACTTTTAGAAGCATATGCTTCTAAGGACTCAAGACTCAGTGATTTGGATCATGTGTGGACTCATAACATATATGAGATACTTATTTATTCATGATATTTTGGACATCTATTGATATTATGCATTGTTTGGACATACCTTTACCCAATATTAATGAAAAATGGTTTTTTTAATTCAATATATGTGTATATTTTTATTTAATGAATTTGCCGATTTTTTCCCGATTTTTTCCCAATCCGATTAAAACTCTTCGCTCTTTTGCCTCGCCGATTTATTGTCGATTCCGAGTCTGGTAACATTGGTCTCAATGAAGGTGTAGCATTGATACAACAATAATAAAGATCTCAATGAAGGAGCAGTCATGGTGCAACAATGATCTAGCTGAAGAAGCAGTGATGGTACAACAATGATGATGATGATCTCAACAGTGACAAAGAAGCGGATTGGTGTCTTGGTCTTGGAGTGGCCTAGTAGGTCAAGGGTCACAGTCTTGTTATTCGTCAATTGGAATCTCTATAAGAAGATTCTGTGCAGGTTTTCCTCTCCAAGAGGGAGAGGTTTTGGCCCTCGCAGGATGCCAACATTTTGTGTTCTTGTCTCTTTGTTTTGGTAGCTATTTGATGAACTAAAGAAGACACACTCTAATAATAATACGTGAAGATTGGTATAAGAAGAAAAATTGAAAACACCTCACAAATAGTTATCATGCTAAGAAGAATCTAATTAACTCTAATTGCCCTAGATTATTCGACATGGTATCCGAGCTAAGGTGCTAAAGTCAAGGAAAGGGCAGCAAAAAGAGACACTTAAGGATCAGCTTCAAGAAAGACATCAAAACAAGTTGAAGGATTTGAAAGGTTAGTCTTCAACAAGCAGTAAACAACAACAAGACAATTCAATCTCAGTTAAAGTGAAGTCCCAATGCTAGTGCTCAGAATTCAGATCACAGTCAAAAGAAGGAAAACACAGTACCTCTCACAGTTTCAGTGCTAGCCCCAAATTGGGTGTCATTACAATCTATGTCATACCACAGAGATCTCAATGACTTAAGTCTAAAGCAGTTTCGATGCTTGGTATTGAACAATGCTCGAAGGCCTCAAAGATCTTTGCTCATACTAGTCAACCCAAGAAAGGTTCTACTCCAAGCAAGGAGCACTACAACAAGGTTACAAGGATATACAATCACATCATACATTACAACAATATCACTACAACAGGAGAACACAATGCCACATCTCGGATGGGCATCATGACAGTACTCTCAAATTCTTGATTTCGATTTCATACCCTCACAAGGAATCAAGTAATCTCAACATATTATAAAAGCAGTAGTGCTTGGTGCTGAACAAGGCAAGGAAGTCTCAAGAAAAGTATTGGAACTCAATTGTACCAGGCAACTCAAGCAAGAATCTCATTGAAGGAGATCATTCAAGAAAGAATCAAGGTGAAGATTTCATCTTCACATGACAAGTAAGTAGCTTTTCATTATATATTCAAGTTTGGTTAAATGACTTCATGATTGCAAAGACATCTATGAATTGGATGGGTTATCAAGAATTCCTTGTATGGAGGAGGATAGACATAGTCCTCTAAGTAGCTGAAGTCATCAGAAGGTCTCCTTTGAACTTATGAAAAGGGATATTTATGAAAGATCCCCTCACATAGCAATATTGGAGACATCAAAGTGATGTAGATGATAAAAACTCATTCTCTTAAGGTGCAATAAAGAAGGTCACATGATATCTGATCTACATGAAGGTAAAAGATGGAGAAAGACAAGTTGATGGCAAAAGTATTAAAGGATAAAAGAACTCAACCATGGGCAAAAAGGAAAGGCCAGGTCGGTCCTCAAGCAAGACATATAAGTATAGCTAACACTCAATGCTATGGAAGAGATCGTGAGATATGCAACCCTGATGAAGGCCATCAACATCCAAGAGATCAAGAAGACTTGACTAGAAAATCTCCCGAACAGATATGAAGACTCTGATGGAAAAGATGAAGACCCTTGACATTGGATATCTTTGGGAGATGTGTCAACATGAATGCAGGATGTTGGTACCTACAGAAAGATGTCATCATACCCACCTAGTAAGGTACAATTTGATGATATATTTTGATTTCTTGAATAATATATGGATAAGTTCATGCAGGGCTACCTACAAGTACATCCAAAATATCAAGAAGACTTGACTAGAAAATCTCCTAGAAAAATATGAAAGATATGAAGACTTTGATGGAAAAGATGAAGACCCTTGACATTGGATATCTTTGGGAGATGTGTCAAAATGAATGCAGGATTCTGATACCTACAAAAAGATGTCATGATGAAGAACCACCTAGTAAGGTATGATTTGATGATATATTTTGATTTCTTGAATAATATCTGGATAAGTTCATGCAAAGCTACTTACAAGTACATCTAGCATTCATGTGCTAAATGGAAGAAGCATGATGAGAAAGAATTAAGCATATGACGAAGGTTCCAGATATGAAGAAAGCCACTTTCCGTGAAGAAAGGAATGACATGACGAACTAAGAAGGAAAGTGATCAATGGTTGTTGCCCTACAAGGAAGAAGCTCAACTATTTTTCATGAGATCAAGGAGAGAGAACTTGATCAAGCAGCTGAAGGACCCGCGAAGAAGAAGTTATTGATGTATATAGAAGAGTCCATAACTAAGAGGGAGCTCTGACAAGTCCCTGATCAAGAGGGAGCATGGATTAGATCACCCTTGATTAAAAAGGAGTAACAGTGGTGTTTTTCTATTTCATGTGTCATGCACTAGACCAGGACTAACAGTCGTAAGTCTAGGGAGCATGGATTAGATCACCCTTGATTAAAAAGGAGTAACAGTGGTGTTTTTCTATTTCATGTGTCATGCACTAGACCAGGACTAACAGTCGTAAGTCTAGGTGAAGGCCATGAAGAAGAAATGTAAACACATGGTATCCTCCCTAGTTGAGAGGGAGAGATAGACACAACATTATTGTCTTCACTTTGGAAGAAAGAATGGAGGATTGGGTAATCATCTGGCATCTGATGCTCTTTGAGGATGTGTAGGGCATCAAAGATAAGAGTAGGAAAGAGGACCGATATTCTTTGAGGGTTGGGAACCCAAGATAAGAATAGTCCTAGAACGTCATACTCAGTGAACACCCGGGTGGGTATGTACCTTGAGAGACAATGATTAAGGTGTTTATAATCATTGTGTTAGGTCCCTCTACTACTAGTGTAACCCCTTATTGTTATTAGTACAACCCCCTTATTATATTGTTGTGCCCATGTAGTCCCCATATTGTTATTATTGTGCCCCATAGAAGCCCACTATTGTTATTATTGTGCCCTTACATTATTATTGTTATGTCGACTTTGATTATATTATGACCCCTTAGACTCCTATATATAGAAAGAAGGTCTTGTCATTTGTAACATCGAAGAATTATTCATTTGTGTAATGTAAAAGAGGTTGCCCCCTCGAAGAGGCTAAATTCTAAGGCGTTGATCTATCTTTTCTATCTTTTTGTGAGCTAGTTTCCTAACATTTGTTATCAGAGATTTGGATTCTAGGGTTTCGCTGCTCCAAACAGGTCATCGTGGCATTTTCGCTATAACTTTGTTTCTGTGACGTTTCAGAACCTAAAAAGACCCATTTGAGACAAAATCTCGCTGAACCTCGGGTTCGAATTTCATATCATGTCTCGGTATATTTTAGGATATATGATCTGAGGAAGTTAGGGTTTTTGCAAGCTCCAGAATTTCATCTAAAACAGGTCATCGTGGAATTTTCGCTACGAAGTTTCAGAGCCTTAAAAAAAACCCATTTGAGAATAAATCAGTCTGAACCTTGGGTCAGAATTTCAGATCTTGTCTCGCTATATTTTCGGATATATGATCTGAGGAATTTAGGGTTTTTGTAGACGCCTGAATTACATCCTAAATAGGTGACCTTGGGAAAATTGTCATAGCATTCTCTCTGAGCATTAAATTGAAATTTCATAAGAAGTTACAAAAAGAGGACGGAGTATATTTTGTTTGGGTATAATTTTTAGAACGTAAGGTTGAAACAGTGACACGTGGATTGTCGTACAAGTTCACTTTACTGAACTAGTCTATAATTAGTTCATCGCGAGAGATTGGGAATAAATCTTTCTTTAGGAATCCAATTGCGACTTGCGGAGTTAGAAAGAGGACTCAGAGGGCTATTACAGACCGAAATTTCAAAACTTAAAGATCTGAAAGTACAAAGTTACAGTCGTTTCAAGATCAAGCTCCTAAAATCAACAAAAAATGAGATGAAGAAGTTTGATGGCAAGGATCTGATAAATTGGATACTACAGAAGGAGAAATATTTTGATCTACATGGTGTACCACTGTTACAAAAGGCACGTACTGCATCTAATTATTTAGAACCGAATCAATTTTTATGGTATAAAGGACTTTGTTCTCGTAAACCACTTGTCACATGGTCAATTTTCATGGAGGAAATGATAGCACATTATGAGGATACAAAGAGAAAAACCTTCGTTAACCAATTGATAAATCTCAAACAAAAGGGTTCAATGGCAGAGCACATTGAGGACTTCCAAAAATTGAATATAGGGGTAAATGATATTCCAGAGAAGAAAATGGTTGATGTCTTCATAGGGACTTTAAAGGATAACATTCAACACGAGTTTCGTCTTTGGGAACTTGATTCATTGGAGAAAGCATTCAGGTTGGAAAAAAAAATTGAAAGAGAAATTATGGAAACAAGGAATCCCACCACTCATGACTATAATTATGGAAGTATTTTTTCTCCTAGTCTTCGACAACCTACAAGGGTTACACCACAACAATTGGAATAAAAAAGAGAAAAAGGACTTTGTTACAATTGTGATAGAAAATACACTAAAGGTCGTAAGTGTGCTGAGAAGAAATTATTTTACATGGATTATGAAGAGGAGGAAGAAAATGATCAAGAAACATCAAAAGAAGAGGATATACACCAGGAACCCACCCCAGAGAAAGAAGAAATGAATCCAACCATATCTTGTAAAGCATTGAAAAGAATTACCACTCCTCAAACTCTCAAGATAGAAGGGCATATCAAGAAGAAAAAAGGTTCAAGAAGTGAAAAATCACATCAAGAAAGAATAAATGAATCCAACGATATCTTGTAATGCATTGGTCGGAATTACCACTCGTCAAACTATCAATATAGAAGGACATATCAAGAAGAAAAATGTTCAAGAAGTGAAAGATCACATCGAAGATCAGGAAATGAATCTGACCATATCTTGTAATGCATTGGAAGAAATTACCACTACTCAAACTATCAAGATAGAAGGGCATATCAAGAAGAAAAAGGTAATAGTGTTGATTTATTCGAGCAGTACCCATAATTTTATTCATTGTAAGATAGCCAAGGAATTGAATTGCTTCCTATATCCAGCACGAGAGTGTCAAGTGATGGTTGCAAATGGAGGAACCATAAGTTTCTCTGGAAAGTGCCATAATATCAAGCTATTCATGGGAGAATATGTATTGAATAGCCCAATGCTTTCCATTCCAATGGGTGGTGTTGATGTTTTACTAGGAGTCTAATGGCTACAATCTTTAGGTACGATAGCTTTTAATTTTCAAGAATGTTTCTTGAAATTTTTTTGGGAAGGAAAGGAAATTGAATTGAGGGGTATCGAAGGGAAACTGACAAAGATAATCAACGCTAACAACATGACAAAGCTTCTAAATAAAGAACAACGAGGCGTAATTGCACAATTATGTTCACTAGAGGATCCCACATCAAAATCATGTATTTCTCAAGATCTCCAAACCGTTTTGGACAATCATTCCAATGTATTTGAGACTCCCAAAGGCCTCCCACCTATTCGTGATCATGATCATGCTATTCATTTGATTCCAGGAAGTGTTCCTCCAAACATCAAGCCTTACAGATATCCATATGCCCAAAAGAGTGGGAACTCATTCAAAAGTTGCAGAAGATCCCAGTTCAAACAATATTACGAGAACTTGACAAGGAAGGAAAAATCATATTGGAACCTGAAGTAGTCACAGAACCGAGAAATCGACAACTACGAAATAGATCAATTTCAGAGTATCTCATCAAGTGGAAGAACTTACCCACTGAAGATTCCACATGGGAGGACAAGAATTTATACAGAAACATCAAGAACTACTCAAGCGTTGAGGACAACACTTTTTTAAGGAGAGGGGCATGTTAGGTCCCTCTACTGCTAGTGTAACCCCTTATTGTTATTAGTACAACCCCCTTATTATATTGTTGTGCCCATGTAGTCCCCATATTGTTATTATTGTGCCCCATAGAAGCCCACTATTGTTATTATTGTGTCCTTACATTATTATTGTTATATCGACTCTGATCATATTATGACCCCTTAGACTCCTATATATAGAAAGGAGGTCTTGTCATTTGTAGCATCAAATAATTGTTCATTTGTGTAATGTAAAGGAGGTTGCCCCCTCGAAGAGGTTGAATTCTAAGGTGTTGATCTGTAAAAATTTCTGTTTTCCCACCCCGGTTTTCAGTTTCACCTTATTTCTCCCATGTAGTTAAATGCCCATTCCCATAACCATACATTTAACAGACTGAAAAAATAAATATTGCTGAAAACACAAATTCTGGAAATTTTTCAGAATGCTGGAGATTGCAGAAATAAAAATCAGCAATTAAAAACAGCCATTAAAACACATTAAAACACTGATATTTTTGGTCAACTTGACCCTGGAAAAACCCCCTACAACTCTTGGGGAAAACCAGTTTGAGAGCTCTTCTTTATTTCTGAAAATTGTCTTTTTACAGTGAGAATTATTCAGCAAAAAATCAGCAAGCAAATTTACAACTTATCTCATTTCCCGTGCCTCACAGCAATCTGGAAATTACAGCAAACATGACAGCAATAAATGCTGTACGACCTCCGTTTTGTGTGCAGAAAAATCAGCAAACTGCTCCTCAATTTTTGTGCAAAAATCTGCCTTTCACTATGTGCTGAATCAGCTGTACAAATCTGCTCAACTGCTGCCTTGGAATGTGTGCCAAGCTGCTGTCTCCTTCTCCTCCCTGCTCAGAAATCTCTCTTGCTCTCTTGCTCTCCTTCTCCCAATCTGCTCATGAAAGAATGAATGACCTTTTCCTCCTTTAATATAACTCCAAGTGACTTTTGGGTGATCCAAGTGACTTTTGGGTGATCTCTAAATCCAATGGCTGAAATAGATTTAGATCAATGGTTGAGATTAAATGCTCATTTAAATCTCACTTTCTATTTTTTAATTCACCCCACTTTAATAAAGACCCACTTAGTCATTTATTTCCAAAGTCACTTTTCCTTTCTAATTTTTCATTGACTTTATAAAAGTCACTTTAAAATTAGACTTAATAACTTTATCACTTAAAGTCACTTTTAAATTAGATTTAACTTTATAAAATTATAAAGTCACTTTAGGAGAAAAATTAAATTCTTTTGGACACTTTTCCCTAGGCCAAAGATCAAAGCCTAAGGGAACCACCTGTCCTCTGGTACCAAATAATTGTTCATTTGTGTAATGTAAAGGAGGTTGCCCCCTCGAAGAGGTTGAATTCTAAGGTGTTGATCTTGATTTCCTAACATTTGGTATCAGAGCTTTGGATTCTAGGGTTTCGCTGCTCTAAACAGGTCATCGTGGCATTTTCGCTATAGCTTTGTCTCGCGATGTTTCAGAACCTAAAAAAAAACCCATTTGAGACAAAATCTCGTTGAACCTCGAGTCTGAATTTCAGATCATATGTCGCTATATTTTAGGATATATGATCTGAGGAAGTTAGGGTTTTTGCAAGCTCCAGAATTTCATCTAAAACAGGCCATCGTGGAATTTTCACTATAACTTTTTCGCTACGAAGTTTCAGAACCTAAAAAAAACCATTTGAGAAGAAATCGGTCTAAACCTTGGGTCCGAATTTCAGATCTTGTCTTGCTATATTTTCGGATATATGATCTGAAGAATTTAGGGTTTTTGCAGACGCCCGAATTACATCCTAAACAGGTGACCTTGGGAAAATCGTCATAACTTTCTCTCTAAGCATCAAATTGAAATTTCGTAAGAAGTTACAGAAAGAGGACGGACTGTATTTTGTTTGGGTATAATTTTCAAAACGTAAGGTTGAAACAGTGACATGTGGAACGTTGTACAAGTTCACTCTACTAAACTAGTCTATAATTAGGTCATCGCGGGAGATTGGGAATAAATCTTTCTTCAGGAATCCAATTGCGATCAAACTTGTGGAGTTAGAAAGAGGACTCAGAGGGCTATTACAGACCGAAATTTCAGAACTTAAAGATCCAAAAGTACAGAGTTACAATCATTTCAAGATGGGGCTCCTAAAATCAACAAAAAACAAGATGAGGAAGTTTGATGGCAAGGATCCGCTAAATTGGATACTACAAATGGAGAAATATTTTGATCTACATGGTGTACCACTATTACAAAAGTCACGTATTGCATCTAATTATTTAGAACAGAATCAAATTTTATGGTATAAAGGGCTTGTTCTCGTAAACCACTTGTCACGTGGTCAATTTTCATGGAGGAAATGATAACACATTATGAGAATACAGAGAGAAACACCTTCTTTAGCCAATTGATAAATCTCAAACAAAAGGGTTCAATGGCAGAGCACATTGAGGACTTCTAAAAATTGAATATAAGGGTAAATGATATTCTAGAGAAGAAAATGGTTGATGTCTTCATAGGGACTTTAAAGGATAACATTCAACACGAGGTTCGTCTTTGGGAATCTGATTCATTGGAAAAGGCATTCAGGTTGGCAAGAAAAATTGAAAGCGAAATTATGGAAACAAGGAATCCCACCACTCACAACTATAATTATGGAAATGTCTTTTCTCCTAGCCTTCCACAACCTACAAGGTTTACACCACAACAATTGGAATAAAAAAAAGAAAAAAGGGCTTTGTTACAATTGTGATAACAAATACACTAAAGGTCATAAGTGTGCTGAGAAGAAATTATTTTACATGGATTATGAAGAGGAGGAAGAAAAGGATCAAGAAACATCAAAAGAAGAGGATATACACCAGAAACCCACCCCAGAGAAAGAAGAAATGAATCCGACCATATCTTGTAAAGCATTGGAAAGAATTACCACTCTTCAAACTCTCAAGATAGAAGGACATATCAAGAAGAAAAAGGTTCAAGAAGTGAAAGATCACATCAAAAAAGAAGAAATGAATCTGACCATATCTTGTAATGCATTGGCCGAAATTACCACTCCTCAAACTATCAATATAGAAGGACATATCAAGAAGAAAAATGTTCAAGAAGTGAAAGATCACATCGAGGATCAAGAAATAAATCCGACCATATCTTGTAATGCATTGGAAGAAATTACCACTCCTCAAACTATCAAGATAGAAGGACATATCAAGAAGAAAAAGGTAATAGTGTTGATTGATTCGGGCAGTACCCATAATTTTATTCATTGTAAGATAGCCAAGGAATTGAATTGCTTCCTATACGCAGCACCAGAGTGTCAAGTGATGGTTGCAAGTGGAAGAACCATAAATTTCTCTAGAAAGTGCCATAATATCAAGCTATCCATGGGAGAATATGTATTGAATAGCCCAATGCTTTCCATTCCAATGGGTGGTGCTGATGTTTTACTAGGAGTCCAATGGCTACAATCTTTAGGTACGATAGTTTTTAATTTTCAATAATGTTTCTTGAAATTTTTTTGGGAAGGAAAGGAAATTGAATTGAGGGGTATCAAAGGGAAACCGGCAAAGATAATCAACTCTAACAGCATGACAAAGCTTCTAAATAAAGAACAACGAGGCGTAATTGCACAATTATGTTCACTAGAGGATCCCACATCGAAATCATGTATTTCTCCAGATCTCCAAAACGTTTTGGACAATCATTCCAAAGTATTTGAGACTCCCAAAGGCCTTCCACCTATTCATGATCATGATCATGCTATTCATTTGATTCCAGGAAGTGTTCCTCGAAACATCAAGCCTTACAAATATCCATATGCCCAAAGGAGTGGGAACTCATTCAAAAGTTGCAAAAGATCCCAGTTCAAACAATATTGCGAGAACTTGACAAGGAAGGAAAAATCATATTGGAACCTGAAGCAGTCACAGAACCGAGAAATCGACAACTACGAAATAGATCAATTTCAGAGTATCTCATCAAGTGGAAGAACTTACCCGTTGAAGATTCCACATGGGAGGACAAGAATTTATACAGAAGCATCAAGAACTATTCAAGCGTTGAGGACAACACTTTTTGAAGGAGAGGGGCATGTTAGGTCCCTCTACTACTAGTGTAACCCCTTATTGTTATTAGTACAACCCCCTTAATATATTGTTGTGCCCATGTAGTCTCCATATTGTTATTATTGTGCCCCATAGAAGCCCACTATTTTTATTATTGTGCCCTTACATTATTATTGTTATGTCGACTCTGATTATATTATGACCCCTTAGACTCCTATATATAGAAAGGAGGTCTTGTCATTTGTAACATTGAAGAATTGTTCATTTGTGTAATGTAAAGGAGGTTGCCCCCTCAAAGAGGTTGAATTCTAAGGCGTTGATCTATCTTTTCTATCTTTTTGTGAGTTGGTTTCCTAACACATTGGTCTAGCTAACATTGTCAGTCAAGGCCTTGTTGTGGAAATAATGTTGGTTACTATGATGTTATACAAATGGGTTACCAATCTGATTCTTCTTATAAGAAATTCTTCAGAGTGAAAATGACCAAGTACCATCATGAATACCTCCCTAGTTAAGAGGGAGTGTCAAAGAAAAATGTAACTAGGTTTGGTTTTCATGACATTGTAATTATGGTTTTTGTAAAACAAGAAAATAAATTTATTATTCCTTGCTGCATGGGTTTCTTGAGAAAGAGGTTTCTTTTATAGATTGGCTCCCATTGAGAGCCTTAGGATGTCAAAGAGTCAATGTCATGCTCTTCTTGAGCATATATGTAATGAATATAAGTCTACCTAGTGACTAGATTAGCCCTCCAAGACAAGCACAATCCTCTTGAAATGAGCAACAAACAAAACGATGTCAAATACAATCAAGTCGGCCAACGAAACGATATGAAGAACAATCATGTTGGCTCAAATGAAGTGACACAACACTTCATTGTCATGTCGGCTTATTTAAGGAGACGCAACAACTATATATACCCAGCTAGGGTCACCACAGAAGCTCAGATTTTCGGACAAGTCTGCAATCTCAGATAGGTACCCGAAGGTACAGAATTTCGGTGATAAGTACAGTGATCTCCTAGCATACTTTTCTATAGTCTCGGCCTAGTTAAAGGGTCACTGTAATATAGCCTCGGAATAATTGCAATAGACCTCGGTGCAAGAAGAACAGGGCTACAATCTCGGTGAAGGTTACAGTGCAGAAGAAGATATGATCATGACCTTGGCATTCATGATAGAGGAAGGATCTCGGTGCAGTATATATATCCTAGACATAGTCATCATTGTGATTATGACAACAGTCATGATACTAACGAAGATGAAGATTTGGTACAACTATATATATATATATATATGAAGATCTCATTGATGAGATAAGGTTTTCGGTGAAGGTAAAGCATTGGTGCATCAAGGTCTCAATGAAAGTGTAGCATTGATACAGCAGTAATAAAGATCTCAATGAAGGAGCAGTCATGGCGTAGCAGTGATCTAATTGAAGAAGCAGTCATGGTAAAACAATGATGATGATGTTCTCAGCAACGACAAAGAAGAGGATTGGTGTCTTGGTCTTGGAGTGGCCTAGTAGGTCAAGGGTCACGGTCTTGGTATTCGTCAATTGGAACCTCTATAAGAAGAATTTTGTGTGGGTTTTCCTCTCTAAGAGGGAGAGGTTTTGGCCCTGGCAGGATGCCAACATCTTGTGTTCTTGTCTCTTTGTTTTGGTAGTTATTTGATGAACTAAAGAAGACACACTCTAATAATAATAAGTGAAGATTGGTAAAAGAATAAAAATTGAAAACACCTCACAAATAGTTATCATGCTAAGAAGAATCTAATTAACTCCAACTGCCCTAGATTCTTCAACACGGGAATGCTTGCTGCTAGCTGTAGCACGGGTACTAGATGAAGGGGCTAGTCATGACCAAAGTCTCTGTCTAATAAAAGTCCATCATAAATTAATCAGAGATTTAGAGCAATTTAATAACTAATCTAACCATTAATAAATCATTAAACTATGCTTAAAGAGTTTTATACCTCATGTACAACAAAAAGGTCAACAAGGCATAGTCCATGGTGTACTAGGGGGATAACTTGGGATATTTATTTCAAAAATAGGTGTCAGGGGAGGAAAAAATGGATGACTTTAGATATCAAAAAGCAAGCTCAACAGATCTAGAAGACGTAGTGAGAGGAAGCGCAGGATTCCCAGAGGATCTACACAAGCATAGCAGCAGAACAGTTTGATATAACTAGAGGAGCTAGTGATTCAGCAATTGGAGGTCGGGATTTTGGTCAAATGATCCAATGAGTCAATTCCAAAGCCAGAAAGAGACAGAACTGTGGATTTCAGGGTTTTCCAAAGGCAGCTACAGCAGAGCCTACGTAGAGGTTGATGCAGAAGGATTTGCATGTGGTTGGGGAGGCAGATCCGGGGACAGAAATTAGCTGTGGGGTGAGGAAAATTTATCACAATAATTTTGCCAGTATTTGTCTCAAATTGGATTTCCAGTAGAGCATCAAAATTATTGTACTCATATTTTTGTCGTTGCATAATAAAAATAAACCATCATACTGTTGCATCAGTTTTCCCACATTGGGTTTTTTCAGGGACATTTGTCCAAAAATAAGTATCAATTTTTATGTGCGCCAGCATATTTCTCAGTTTCCAACACTTTTATTTTCCACAATATTTTTGTGAAGATTGCAGTGTGATTATTTCGTTGTTGCCATAGCAATAAACTGTTAAATTAATTTACAGTTAGAAGAAATAATTCCAGTTGTTGCAATAGGATTTCAGTAGTGAAATTTTCACATGGTATCAAAGCGTTTTTTATCAGACAGGAAGCTCAGAAGCGAAAGATAGAAATCCTCTAGATTCAAAGGGACTCTGGCAGTACAATTTCCAGATTTGCGCATAGGCTAGCTTAGCAGATCAAACTGTTGGGCAGAAGAAGGTTTTGCAGCAGTTTGCTAGAGCAAAATCAGTGTCAGGTTGAAGAGGAATAGCACACAGATTTGTCTTCAGTAAAATTCTTCAGTATGACCATGGACAGAGTTGACATCCAAGGAGCTTCAGACTTGTCTTTCAGGTTGTAGGACGCATTTGCTTGCCGATCAAGCTCAGCTTCACAAGGCGTCTGGTATATAGACAGTGGAGCTTTAGCTCACATGACAGGGGTTAGAGAATATTTCTCTAGCTACAAGGAGGAGCATATGGACTTCCAGATTACGATGGGAAACTGAACAAAGTGTACTCCAATGGGGAGAGGTAACATTGATTTTCTGAGGGAGTCAAGAGCAAGTACCAGTGCTACAAATGTACTGCATGTGCCAGGATTCGATATGAACCTGATTTCAATATCTCAGTTACAGGATAAGGGATATGATATCCACTTTGTAATGAAGAAAGTGTTTGTCAACCCCTCAAGTTGGAAGAAGGTGAGATAGATTGGAGTTCGAAGCAATGGGTTGTACAAGTTGCAACTCGACTCTCCAATGGCACTAATAGGTAGTGACAGTAGCAGTGTAAAGGAATTGAATGAACTATGGCACAGGAGAATGGGAAATTTACACCATGGAGCACTCAAGATGCTCAAGGAGACGGTAACAGGGGTTCCAGAACTTGGCATGGAACACAATGACGTGTGAAAAGGGTGTGAGGTTGGGAAATATGCTAAGGCAGCATTCCCAAGAAGTGACAACAGAGCAGATGGCATGTTAGGACTTATGCACTCAGACATGTGTGGCCCAATGTCCACTAGAGCTCTTAATGGGGCCGAATACTTCGTCACCTTTATTGATGACCATTCCAAGAAAACTTGGATCTACTTCTTGAAGACCAAGGATGGGGTCTTCGATCGCTTCAAGGAGTTTAAGGCTCTCGTAGAAAATGCGACAGGGAAGAAGATCAAGGTGGTTCGCTAAAATAATAGTGGACAGTATATTGATAAAAACTTCACTGATTTTTGTGCGAAGGAAGGCAATAGAAGAGAGCAGAAATCTCCATAAAATCCACAGCAGAATGGGGTAGCGGAGAGGAAAAACAAAACTATAGTTGGGGCTGCAAAAGCAATGTTATATGACCAAGATTTGCCCAGGTTTCTATGGGCAGAGGCATGTAACACAATAGTGTATATTAAGAACATGACTTCACATAAAGCATTAGGGAAGAAAATGTCAGAAGGAGTCTTTAGAGGGAAGAAGCCAGAAGTTAGTCACTTCAGGCTCTTTGGCAACATTGCTTATTTCCATGTGCCAGATGAGAGGCGCACCAAATTGGATCAGACTGCAGAGAAGGGGTTCCTCGTTGGGTATAGCAAAAACTCCACGGCATATAGGATCTACATCCCTAGCAATAGGAAGATTGTAGTGAGACGGGAAGTAAAGTTCATGGAAGAGCGAGCTTTCAAGAGATCTCGTGAGATGCCTACAAGTGATCAAAATTAACGAGTTGAAGCTTCATTGGTCCAGCAACAGGGGCAGCCAGTGGGACCTCTAGTGAGACAATCACACGGATCCAGTACTAGCATTTTCTCAGGTGCAGGGGATCTAGTGAGATCTCAGCAGACGGGGCAGTAGAGGCAGGATGATGAGGAGCTGGTTGAACCTCCCACCACTAGTGGTCGAACCAGCAGAGAAGCTTGTTATACATTGAGAGATGCAGAGGAGTTCACTGGAGCTCCTAAAACGAAGAAGAGAGAGCGCAAACAGCCTGACAAGTACCAAGCATTGGTGGCTCAAGTTGCAAAACCTTTCAACTTTCAAGAAGCCACACAACAGTAAGTGTGGGTGGATGCCATGGTAGAAGAATACAACTCTATCATGACGAAGGATGTTTGGGAGTTGGTACAAAGGCCTGAGGACAGGTCAGTTGTAGGTTCTCGACGGATCTACAAAATCAAGTATGTTGCAGATGGCAGCGTGGAGAAGTACAAGGCTAGGTTCGTGGGAAAGGGGTATGTACAGAAAGAAGGGATAGATTATGAGCAGACCTTCGCCGCAGTTGCCAAATACACTTCTATTCGGTCAGTTATATCCCTAGCAGCTCAGATGAGGTGGCAAATTGACCAGATGGACGTCAAGACAACATTCTTGAACGGGCTGATAGAGGAAGAGGTGTACATAGAACAACCAGAGGATCTCGAGACTCATGAGAGGCGCACTCATGTGTGCAGACTGAAGAAAACTCTATAAAGGCTCAAGCAGGCTCCTAAGGCATGGTATGGTCGGATTGACAGCTACTTGCAGCAAATGGGATTTTTCAAGAGTGACGCAGATCCCAAACTTTACTGTTTGATGGTAGAGGGTGAGCCACTCATCCTAGTATTGTATGTGGATGATCTCTTCCTAACAGAGTCAACAAGGCTCATAGAGGACTGCAAGAGGAACCTAGCAGCAGAGTTTGACATGAAGGATTTGGGTTGATGCACTATTTCCTAGGATTGGAAGTGTGGCAGAAGGATGGGGAGATCTTCCTTGGGCAAGGAAGATATTCTACAGATATTCTAAAGGAATTCAAAATGCATGATTGTAGACCCATGTCTACGCCCATGATCACCAACTGGAAGAAAATATATGCATCAAATGACAAGGATGTTGACCCCACCGTGTATAGACAACTCATTGGTTCTCTCATGTATTTGGTTAACACTAGGCTAGATATCTGCTTCGCGGTCAATACCCTCAGTCAGTTAATGGTGGAACCGAAGAGGGTACATTAGACAGCAGTGAGGCACATTTTGAGGTATGTGTGCGGCACAATCGAGTATGGGTTGAGAAATACCCGAGGGGATGATGTCAGACTATGTGGTTTCATAGATGCAGATTGGACAGGCAGTTCAATGGACAAGAAAATAACCTCTGGATACTGCTTCAACGTTGGATCAAGAATGGTTTCTTGGAGTAGCAGGAAACAGAAGTCAGTAAAACTGAGCTCTACAGAAGCAAAGTATATGGCAGCAGGCATAACTACGAGCGAAGCTATATGGCTTCGGAAGCTGCTGGTAAGCTTGTTCATGCAGAGGATGGACGTGACCAATGTCTACTGTGATAATCAGAGTTGCATCAGCTCTATGAGAATCTAGTGTTTCATGACAAGTTGAAACACATAGATATTCAGTGTCATTTCATCAGAGATTGTGTGCAACATGGAGCAGTCCAGCTACAGTATGTTCCCACAGATGAGCAAGTTGCAGATATACTCATGAAAGCTCTAGGAAGATCTAAGTTCGTCCATTTCAAAGAGCAGATGGGTATGCTTGAGAACCCGTTTTAGTAGCAAGGATAGATTATTTTGGATGCTTCTCAGTTGCAATAGTTACAGTGGCAGTAGCAATAGTTAAGAGGGAGTTGCAGTGCAGATGCAGAGTTGGCAGCAATATAGCAGTGTCAGCAGCAGCACATATGCAGCATCAGAGTTGCGCAGTGGTTGGTGGGTGGTGGTAGGCAGTCACATTGGCCAGACATTAGCAGCGTGACAAAGGGTGACCAGAGACAGGGTGTTGTAGTAGTAGTGCAGCACTAGAACACCTTCCTCGCTAAGAGGGAGAGTTAGTTTTTGTAGCATCAGAGGTGTTCTAGACTCGAAAATTTGTGGAGAGGCTAAAACACGGGAGTTCTCCAAAACCCATAAATCATTTCGGAAAATTCCACCTAGAAGTATCTCAATTAGATTATTATCCTATTTTTAAATATTTCCCAAGTCTAAACTTAAGAAAAGGGGTTAATTAATCAGCATTAATTGAGAAAGGTGTGAATCATCTAGAAACTCACACGGATCGATCCATAAATGATCTTAGCCATCAATTACGTTTTAATCTCGGTCGTTGAAGTCCCAACTGGAGATTATAAGAGGAGGTCGATGGGTAGATGGAGGACACACCATTGCAGATACTCAATTGCCTAGGCAGTTCGATCTTTTCAGTAGTAGAGAAGATTGAGCCAGAGGGTGAGTAGCAGGTGGCAAAGGAGGTCAACAACATTTCCAGAGGAAGTCTTCCAAATCCAGAAGAGGCAATGAGAGGAAGTGCGAAATTCCTAGAGGGTCTACACAAGAACTGCGCAGACATAGTAGCAGAACATTTCGATCTAGCTGGAGCAGCTAGCAATTCAATAGCTAGACACTGTGATTTTGGTTAGATGATCCAGTGAGTCAATTCCAAACCCAGAAAGAGACAGAACTGTGGATTTCAGAGTTTTCCAAAGGTAGCTACAGCAGAGCTTGCATAAGCTCTGCGCAGAGGTTGATGCAGAAGGATTTGCGTGTGGCTGGAGAGGTAGATCTAGGGATAGAAATCAGCTATGGGGTGAGGAAAAATCCTCACAATAATTTTGCCAATATTTCTCTCAAATTGGATTGCTAGAAGAGCATCAAAATTATTATGCTCAGATTTTTGTTTTTGCACAATAAAAATAAACCCTCATACTATTGCACCAGTTTTCCCACATTGGGTTTTTCCGGGGAAATTTGTCTAAAAATAAGTGTCTCAATTTTTATGTGTGCGATAGCATATTTCTCAGTTTCTAGCGCTTTTATTTTCCACAGTATTTTTGCGAAGATTGTAGTGTGATTATTTCGTTGTTGCCATAACAATAAACTGTTAAATTAATCTATAGTTGAAGAAATAATTCCAGATGCTGCAATAGGATTTCACTGGTGAAATTTTCACATCTTGGAGAATTTCACACTTTTTCTTTGGATGTCTACTGGAGATCTCTTGATGCACTTCGATATTTTTGGAGGCTAAAGTCACTTTCTCTTGGAGTTTCTTTCTTGATCATGTTAATTTTCTTAGGGCTATATTTATCTTTGCTTTGATAATTGCATTTTATCATTTCCATATTATTTTCACCCCATGACATCATAGCATTATTCAGATTTACATCATTATCCAGCAACAGATGCAACTATATAGAAAGAAAATATCATCATCAATGCAACAGAACATGAAGGAACAATAGAAGAAAATAATTCACATATAGGGACATCAGGATTGATCAAAGACCAGGGCAAAACCCACTATAGGGAAAACCATTTCAAATTCTTCTTCTTATTAGATTGTCATTGAATGATTCAGCAAAAGAGTGCACAATGATCCATATCTTCAGCCATACAACTATCTAGCAAAATCAACTAAAAAACATCGATGAAATGAACCCTACAATGCTCATACTCAAAATTGTGATTCAGAACCCTGTAATGAACTGTTACTATCTGCGGTCAACTGTCGAACACTGCAATCAATGAGCGAAAACAAGACAACTGAAATTTCAACATTTATGTCCCAGTCGCATGGAGGAGTCATGCGTGTGATTGGGAGGTTATGGTTGCTCCCTTGAGCCTGTAAGCCAGTGACTGCAGTCAAAATCAACGTTTGGAAAGCCTACAACTGCGACTCAAAAACCCTAGATGCTAGTCACATGGAGGACATGTTGTGCATGCGAGTGAAAAGCTTTAATCGCACGAATGAGCCATCCAGCGAGTGACTACAGTCGTGATCTCTCAGTGTCATGCATGTGACTGAGGCCCAAAACCCTAAAACAAAAATGCGAGCTTCGAACGCTACAATTTCTCCTTCGTACGAACCCATTCTCCACAGACGTGCCTTAGACCTGTGCGAGCCAAAACCAAGAAAGAGAATAGAATGTCTCATGATGATGTCCAGATGAGGTTGAGGTCACTTGTATCTATAGCCTTCCAAGAGTGTCCAATTTGCTTTAGGGCCGACCTGATCAAATATGCACATGTGGGCTTTTAATTCATAAATACACTTTCCCTTATCCAAATTGAGCATTTCAATAGTCAAAATTGGTCCTCTTGAAAAGAGGAATCTAGTCCCATGGTTGGACTTCGTCACTGAGCTTCCAAATTAATAGATCTTGGATGGGATATATCTCTTGTTATCTTGTAAATGATTTTATTGAAGATTTTCATGTTTAAATGTCTAATGTGTGGAATTATTGCAAATAGCTAGTTCTTTTGTGCCCTGGTTTATTGAAAATCATTGTAAAGAGTGTTAGATTGTAGAATTGCACATGTTACTCATTGAATAACAAGTAGATGAATGTTCCTAGTGGATTAATACTTGTTTTTCTTCCATGCAAGTCCAAAGATCTTGGATGGGTAATTGTTGAAGAGTGGGTGCTAGGGCATCACTTTTTAACCTCCTTGAGAAAGGATTTTAGCGAAATTTTGAATCACATAGACTCCATAACCCAAGGATAAGGAATTGGTCCAAGAAAATTTGGTGATCATCCTTATTTCCCTTCTCTTTTTCTCCTCTTAAAATTTTCCGGTCACTCTCCTAGACAGCCTAAGCTAGGGCTTACTGGGAATTGCATTAGAGGAGGTATTTTTCAGAACCGTTTGGACAAACATTTGCACTAGTGTCTCCTCAAGTGGCCCTCCACTTTTGGAGCAATTCCCACAGTCGGTTTATGAGAAAAATCAAGCCCTAGCTATGAATTTGGAAGCTCATCTTCAACGTCATAGCTTGAGAGGTCTTCTTAAGGGTCATTTGCACAAAAAGCTCAAAGAAGTCCATCATTCTTAACCTTTCTTCTATCCTTGCTTGACCTAGTGATAATTTTGAAGTAATTCCTCCTATAATTATTCAATAACCCTAGGTCTCGCTTCGATTCCTTTGTAGGTATCTCTAGTGGAGCGAAAACCATATTTGAAGAAGAATCATCTTACAAAGCCCCTAGAAAGGTCTTGCCTGACCTCATAAGTCTTGATCCTAGACATTCTCATCATTATTGAATATTCATAACCCTGGGTCTTGACTCTCCTTTTAGGTCTTTCTTAGAATGCCTTCCTTTCATCAAACCATAATTGAGCCTCCTTTGAATGGGCCTTGGGAATCACTTCATACCTTATCATTAATTCCATCATTGCAAGTGATTTCCTTCATATCGAGACTCCCTCCATCAGTGAAAGTCCGTAAAGAGCAGAGAACACTAACTGAAGTGACAGTGGGTCTTTGTCCCATTGTTGTGATTTGGTCTAGTAGTTGTCCCTTAAGTACCCCTCCTAAGAGCCCTGCTAGATTGTGTGGCAACGAAATGATCGTTTAATAAGTCTAAAAAGGTCTAAATCTAGTGAATTAAATAAAAGGCCCTCACTACTAATTCACCCCCCTCTCAGTAGTGATCTGATTCAAACAATTTACCCTCTCCCTAGAATGAAGTGCCAAGGATTGGTACCTAGAATTACCTGGGGGGGACTTAAAAGTTGGGACCAACTCCAAGGAGGAATGAAACTCTTAGCCAAGTTCTAGGAAGCTAAAAACAATGGCAATGAGAATGTCAAGGATTTCGCTCAGAGGTTTGACAAGTTACTCAAAGAAGTACCTTGGATGTACAAACCTACTGACAAGACCATACTTCCATTATACATTGATGCTTTCCCTGGACACATATCTTATGCCTTGAAGAACAAAGATCCCCAAACCCTTGACCAAGCCAAGGCCTTTGCTATAACCATCGACAACAATTTGACAATGTCTAAGATTGACTTGCTTTCATACCCCCGAGACAAAGTGGAGGTCAAACCTAAACCATCTACCCAAGTTGATGTTGAAAATTTGGTAGCTCAAGGATGAATTTCTAAAAATAGAAAGTCTCAAGTATGAATTTCCAAAATTAGTAAATCACCTTGCATTAATTGGTAATCAAGTATTGTTGATGGAAAATCCCTTTTGATCATCAATCAATCCTAAAAGTTCAATTTTGACTTGATCATCAATATTGATATTATTATTATTATTATTATGATACTATTATATTATTATAAAAAGAAATTCAAGTCACTCAATCATGGATCTCAATCATGTTCTCTTAGAAGCTCAATATTGGCATGGCATATTCCTCTTACACTCTCATTAATGCTCTTACACTCTTACACTTGTGAAAGATTCCTCTTACGCACTCTTTAATGCATATATTACACTCTCCTTCTTAATAGCATAAGTTACAAAGGCATGTGTACCTCCTTAATAGCATCAGTTACATTTCCTAAATGGGCATGAGTTGCACTCCTCTTGGCATGCGAGTTACTCCTTTATGGCATGGATTCGTTGCTCCTCTTATATATATGTGCCTCATTCTTTCTCCCCTAATTACTTGTGCATCGTGAAAGAATAATTTGAAATTGAGAGAGTTGGCGAGAGAGATTGTGAGAGAGAGACTTGGAGAATAAGAGCAGAACTTGGTGAGCCAAGGTTGATTCAGTGCTTCAGTGTTGATTCAGTTGAAGGGAAGGTTGATTCAGTGTGTGCATCTGCTGCTACTACCAGTGATCTTCATGCTACAACTTGTTCAGATTTGGGTGAACTTACTCATTCTCTTGATCTATTATTGTACTCTGTATCTCTGTTGAACAATTGATTTCTAATTGAAGAAGAATCTAGTTGGGTTTTCCCCTTGTGGGTTTTGCCCTGGTCGTTGGACCTAAATTCTCTGTGTCTCATTTTTGTTCTTGGTTGTTTTCTATTGTGCATTTGATTTATGTTCTATCCACAATTGTTAATCTAGTATTGCAGAATAAAAAAGTTTTGTAAAAAGCGATTGTTACAGCATAGAAGATCATAATTTCAACAGTTGATGCCACCTTGCAAGCCTTTGCCAAAACATTTGACAAGATTACTAATGAACTAATGCAGGGGCAAATGGCTATGATGAACAAGTTAACCATCTTAGATAGAGAAAGAAGTCTCAATTCAGCAATGATAGGGTTCCTAAAAAGAATCCTAATAGTGGAAAGAATAGTTCTTAGCAAGTTGTGCCTATTACCGCTTAATTTAGGAGGGGTCTTGTTACCCACCATTTTGTGGGTGATATCCCTAGGAGAATTTTTTCTCCAAGATGGTCCTCAACTGACAGCCAGCAGCCCCTTGCAGCCATCGACTAGCTCATTGTGCCATTTCTCCGCCACTTGAGCCTACCATGTGGTCCCTTGCCCATCTACCATGATCATATGTTTGAAGGTGGGCCTCCCAAACCTAAAGGTATGCCTTGTCATTTGATAATTGAGTATTGTAGTTTTCTTATCATTGACACTTCTGGAAATGAATTAATGGGGGGGTTCGACGGAAAGAATGGGCTAGGTCTGTGCTCTTATCCCCTAGACCCCTTTTGGATATTAACCTTGGATTCTAGTCACGTGGGATCCTTTTTATTGACCATTTGGCTTTCGGGATGGTATTTCACGGGAGACCTTGATTTTGGTTGTGTGGTCCCACTCCCTTATCCATATATATCACCCCCTTTCCACTCATTACTTCCCCAATCATCATTTCTCCCACCTGGGTCCACATTCCTCCACTGAGTCCACATAGGGCTAACTCTCCCCTTCCCCTTGCCCTCACCTTGGGCCAGGCCTGGAATGATGCCCCAGAGGTTGATGCAGCTAAAAAGAAAAGTAAAATCATATTTGGCCACATTAAACAGGAAAATGTACCACAAAATGCAAAAGATGGTCGGGACAAACACATTTAGCACGTGGGAAAAAGCAAATGCATGAGCTCTACCCATCATCATGGCTATCACCCTGGTTTCTACAGGTTCCATGAGCCTCTTTCATCATATAGGAACCCATGATTGTCCCAACCCCTGGTGGGCAATGAACTGCCCTACCTTAAAAGGGGGTATTCACTGCTATATCTCATACATCATGCTCTTACCCCTTGAGCCTCGAACAGTTAATCAAAGAAAATTATAAGAAGGCAAAAGGAATATAAAGAAGGGTAGAAAAATCAAGGTTTGGGCACCTCATGTACCACGATTTCTCCCTCCTATAAATTATATACCCAAGTGTGGGCTTCCCTTTTATTAGTTACCCTTGCACCCCAGCATGTCGCCCAGCGCTACCCCTTCTCATCCCCTACTTAGTATTATCCCCTTTAAAAGTAGAAACCATAGCATACTTCGTTAACCCCATTTGGAGTTTGGGAGACATTGGTGTGAAAATTCCTAGACTCGAAGGAACCCCTATTGCAGCAAATCTGAATCTACTTCACCTACTTGATTTTTAAATTACAATCATCAAGTTAGTCTTCTAAATACTGAAGCAAATTACTTCTGCAGCCTACACTAATTAAGTATTTGATCTCATGAAACAGAAAACAGAGCAAAGAACAAGATACATAGATCACACTTGTTTTGGACACAATAGTCCCCAGAAAAACCTAATAAGGGAAAACTGGCAACAGTTCTGAGGGTTTAAAATTATGCAGGAGAAATATCTGAATACAAATATACGATGCTCATCTAGCAATCCTTTACAGAGAAAATACTAGCGGAAAATCTGAGTGAGTTTTACCTCACTTCACTCAGCAGAATTCTGACTGATCCGGCACAAGACTAGCTAACCCCGACTATTTTTGTGATGGCTCTGCGTCAGCCCTACATCAGCCTTGCCTCACCTTCTCTGCCCTCTGCGTCAACTCTCCCCGTTGTTCTGATAGTTCCAGCAGTTTCGGCTGTTCCAGCAGTTTTGGATTCTGCGTGACAGGCAGCTTTTCTGCTTCAGCTCTCTTAGCTCTCTGCAAGGTCTCTCTGCTAGCATTCTCCGAAAAGTCCTTTTGGATTCTCACTACCCCTCAGTTGCAAGATCTCCCCAATCGATTTTCCTCTTGAGAACTTCTCACCTCAGAAAATCGATTTCCTCAATCTCTTTGTGTGTCTTTCCAAATGAACCCCAAGCCTCCATTTTATACTTTTCTTGTTGAATCTTCAACGGCCGAGATTAAGTCTCTAATCAACGGATAAGATTAAAACATGACTTGATCCGCTTTCTAGATCATTCTCACCCATATTTTGATTAATACCCATTAAAATTTTAATTTCCATAAGTTTAAACTTATGAACCCCATTAAAAATATTAATTATTTTAATAAAATACAATCCGGGTGGAATTTCACCAAACAGTTTCTAGATTCTTTAGAACTCACGTGCATCAGCCTCTCCACCAATTTTCAAGGCTAGAGCACCTCCAATGCTACCAAAAACTAAAACTCCTCTTAGTGAGGAAAGTGCTTTATCAACAATGTCCACCTGCATGTTGCTCTGTTTTTGAAGCACCTCGTTTCTGCATTGTTGCTGCCACCAACACTGTGTTGCTGATGCTACTGTATTGTTGCCCATGACACTGCCATTGCCAGTGTTGCATCTGTAATACAGCGCCCTCTCAAACGCTGCATCTGTTATGTTGCTAGCACTGCCACTGCTAACACTGCATCCATACTGCAACTTAGTTGCTAAGAGAAGCAATTGAAAAACATCCAAAATTCGCTGAACTTAACTGTGTTAAGAATAATACAATGAATGTTGGAATCTAACTGATGCTGATTCTGACCCTCTGAATCTTCTGCACTGCTGCTGACTCCTACACTGCTGCCAACCTTGCTCTGCGCTGATCAGTCTCTGGTCCCCAGCTACTGCATCTGTCCTCCAAACACTCCACTGCATCATCTAACACTAAGTCCATCTCGCTACTGCTAAATCTTGGGCTCTTGTGGTAAGGAATTGATCCAAGAGGTGGACTCTTCAAGGATCCTGCCCACACGTAGTCCTCTCGAATACAGCTCAATACCGCCCCATCTCCCTCCTGGAGATGCGTGAGCGCACTCATGGAAACTCATCCTCGTCAATCTTTGTTGAAGCAGCCTTAGGATCATGTTTTTCTTCAAAGGACAGTGGGATGCATAGTGACCCATCTCGCCACAACTGAAACATTTCACCTTCGAAATGTCCTTTCGCTTCGACTTTTGTTGTCCCTTCAATGCCAGAGTTGCGTTCTCCTCCTCCTCCTTCGTCTTTGTGCCACTCCCATTGCTGCCACTAAGGTTGACCTTCGCTGGGTCCCTCCTTAACTCATCTTGTTGAAGAGCCGCCCACATCTCCTCCCATGAAGGTAGTCTTTCCCTGCACAATATGTTTTGGATGAAGACTTGCCATCCATCCGAGACTCCATTTAGGGCTATCCTCACCATCGCGGTTGGCTAAGGAGTGGACCCCACTGCAGCAAGCTGGTCTCTAGTGTCCTGAAGATGTTGAAGATAGAGGTTCACCCCTTCTCCTTTCTGCATCAAAGTCCGCTGCAACTTCTGCTCCAAATACATCTTCCATTGTTCGAAAGAGCCTTCATACAAAAAAGACAAGGCTTCCCACATCTCTCGGGTTGTATCCTTGCCCTGCAAGTGTGAGACCAGATGATCTCGAACTCCATCGAGAATAAGCTTCTTTGCCTTCGATTGCTCGGCCTTGACCTTCTTCTTTGATCGTTGTCAGCAGGAATAGCTACAACACTATTGACGTAGGCCTCGAGATCATGTTCCTCTAGAACAGCTATGATTCTGGTCTTCCATATGGCATAGTTGGAAGCACCTTCCAACCTGTCCTGGTCTCTTAGCCCATGTGATGCCATCTCACCCAACTGTCGACCTGACTCCTCTAGTCACTGCTTAGCACCGTTCAGATGCTCAGCAAGTGAGAAATTCGAACTTTCTGGAGGAAAGTTCGATGAGGAGAAAATTTCCCCTTCTATGTGTCTTCGTTCTTTTCCAGTGGATTTCTGCCCCGACAAAAACTGCGCCCTTCAAGCACTACGCTAAGGCTCTGTGTCACTCCCTCTGCCTCTACAAACTCACGAATTGGAAATCGTACCTCTGTTGTCTCACTCAGAGAGAGATTTCCTCGGATCTGCTTCCCGACAAGGACTGCGCAATCCCTTCAAAGGGATTCGAATTACTGCCAAGCGCAGCTTTCGGCCTCACTGCTCCACTTGATCTACTCATCTTGTTTCAAAATCAATGCTCTGATACCATGTGAAAATTCCTAGACTTGAAGGAACCCCTACTGCAGCAAATTTGAATCTACTTCACCTACTTGATTTTTAAATTACATTCATCAAGTTATTCTTCTGAATACTGAAGCAAATTACTTCTGTAGCCTCCACTAATTAAATATTTGATCTCACGAAACAGAAAACAAAGAAAATAACAAGATACATAGGACACACTGTTTTTGGACACAATAGTCCCCGAAAAAACCCAATGTGGGAAAATTGGTGCAGCAATTCTGAGGGTTTATTATTATGCAGAAGAAATATCTGAATACAAATCTAGGATGCTCATCTAGCAATCCTTTACAGAGAAAATACTGGCAGAAAATATGAGTGAGTTTTACCTCACTTCACCTGGAAGAATTCCAATTGATCTGGCACAAGACTGGCTAACCCCAGTGATTTCTGTGATGGCTCTGCGTCAGCCCTACGTCACCTTCTTTGCCCTCTGCGTCAGCTCTCCCGGCAGTTTCGGCTGTTTCGACAGTTCTGGATTTTGCGTGACAAGCATTTTTTCTGTGTCATCTCTCCCGACTACTGCATTGCCTCTGTGTCAGCTCTCCTGGCTACTGTCTTGCCTCTACGTCAGCTCTCCCGACTGTTCCGGCAGTTCTCGGCAGTCCCGGAAGTTCCCTGCAATTTCGGTTGTTCTGAAAGTTCTGGATTCTACGTGACAGGCGTCTTTTCTGCATCATCTCTCCCGGCTTCTGCACTGTCTCTCTACAAGCTCTCTCCACCTCTCTATTAGTATTCTCCAAAATGTCCTTCCAAATTCTCATTGCCCCTCAAATGCAAGATCTCCCCAATCGATTTTCCTCCTGAGAACTTCTCACCTTAGAAAATCGATTTCCTTAATCTCTCTCTTTCCAAATGAACCCCAAGCCTCCATTTTATACTTTTCCTGTTGAGTCTTTGACGGCCAAGATTAAGTCTCTAATCAACGGCTAAGATTAAAATATGACTTGATTTGCCTTTTAGATCATTCTCAGTCATATTTTGATTAATACCCATTAATATTTTAATTCCCTAAATTTAGACTTAGGAACCCCATTAAAAATATTAATTATTTTAATAAAATACAATCCAGGTGGAATTTCACCAAACACTTTTTGGGTTCTTTAGAACTCATGTGCCTTAGCCTCTCCACCAATTTTTAAGGCTAGAGCACTTCCGATGCTACCAAAAACTAACAATTGGCACATCCCGAAGCCAATTATAGAAGGGCAGGCCTTTATGAAGTCCCCACCTATGGTCCATCGTTGGTCAGCTTATTTACTCGATTTCTCTAGTGACTTGTTGTACTGGAAGGTTAGGGGACGCATTGGATCTTATGTAGGATTGCAGATGGTCTCCATCTTGGGTTTGGTCTCTCTATGTAGGGTCCTAACCCTCCAAAGGGCTACATTGGTGCATGTAGGGTGTGTGTTGAGAGCCATGGGCCTCCACAGCAATAGACAACACTCCATGGGTCCTCGAGGATGTTCAAAGATTGCTCGAGATTCACCTATTAGACAAGGAAGATGCACTTGGTTCACCTTTGCTCAGCCGGCCCCATGGATGTACCATGCACTTGGCAGCTGACCCAGGATTTGTAAGATGATGTGGCATCACCTACACCATCATCAGAGCCCTTACAAATGATATACAAGCATCTTCGACTCATTTGGGGACCCATGAGGTTATTATTGTGCCCTCCACACCCACTAGGAGCACCACAAGTCTATTCTTTGGAGAACAAGGGGCCAAACCCTTGTCCATCACTTTTGAGGGTCCTATTCTTCATTATGGCACCCATGGACCTCATCAGGCCTCTTGGAGGGCCCTACGACATGTATTATTTATCATCTCACCTCTTAAGAGGCTTATTATTTCATTTGTGAGCTAGTTTGGTGGGCTTGTCACCAATAGATAGTTATTTGCACATTATTTTAAATGATGGGCCAATGTAGGCTCAAATTAGGTAATTGAAACTGCTAATCAATGTATAAATAGGAAAGATGTGAATTCATTTGTATCATCACTTGGATTGATCATTAGCTCTTGTGAGAATTTCACATTCTTTGGAGGAGATTTTCTGGATGAATGGATGAATTTTGATGTTTGGTTAAATCTTCTTTGTCTTGGAGCATCTCTTGTTGGCAAATTTGATGATTGGATATCTTCTTCTTGTATGTAAGTACCTTTTAAATGCTATTTTTGTTATGTAATTTTGTTGCATCATGATGCTGGGAATTTCACTATTCTAGGGCTTATTCACTGTATCAATTTACGTGAAGTTGTGGAAATTAAGTTTCTAGATGGTGTTGTATCATG
This sequence comes from Pinus tabuliformis, assembly GCA_031772625.1. NCBI lineage: Eukaryota > Viridiplantae > Streptophyta > Pinopsida > Pinales > Pinaceae > Pinus > Pinus tabuliformis. Next base: position 2,001,009,930 of record CM062818.1, on the reverse strand, counting down.
ATTGGGTCATGCAATGAATGAATGAATGTTCCTAGGGATAACTATTTCTCCTGATAAGTCATTGAATTATGCTAAACGAAGTATAAATACCTTGGAGTTGCTTCAAACTAGCCTTAATCCTAGCAAAGTGTCTTCTAGGCCTCCTTAATAAGTTGAAATCGAGCCAAACCCTAATTTATCGATGACTCCACCTCTCCAAAAGAGCAAGGCACTGGTCTTCCACTAATGATCACTTTAAAGAATATTTTTTTCACCTTCTCTTTCTTTCTAGGCCTAGCCTACATAGGTCACCTAGGGCATCACTTATCTCACAATCTATCCATCCAAATACTTCGATTTTTAGTCCAAAACTGTGTTGGAGTTTGCTCCGGAGGCCCTCCAAATTTAAGGTAAATCCGACGGTGGGATCTCGAGATATTGCAAGCCCTAGCTCGAGGACTGTTTCTTGACCTAGGTTTAATTTGGCTAGTGACCTCATTGGGACTATTGCATCAAATTCAAAGAAAAATTATCCTTTAATCCATTTCTCCCCCTCAATTAGGTTAAGCACACCCTTGGTTGATAAATTCCATCCCCTTGACCTAATTCTGGGTCCACTTGGTCCCGTGTGGTCCCACAACTTATTGAAGCCAATTTCACAAAGACCACTTGGAATCCAAGTTTCCACAAGGATTTTAGGAGCTAAGAGTCTTCTTGACAAGTCATATACTCAAACCCTAGCTCTTAGAATTCTCCTAAGCCCTTCTTAGAGAGCCTTTCATCTTGCTTTCAAAGCAAGCAAGCCATATATCTGAGCCTCTCTTGAAAATAGGCTTCTAGGATCACCTCTCATCCTATCATTGATCCATTCATTTTCATGATCCTTATTACAACAGGTCTCCTCCCATCGGTGAAATTCCATAAAGAGTAGGGAGCTTTAGCCGAGGTGACAGTGGGCTATTACTCCATTGTTTCCCTTGACCTAGTAATAACCCTTCAAGGATCCCTTTTTGGGACCCCTGTTAGTTTGAGTGGTAACAAGTCCTAAGAGGGGTTCCAAAGGGACTACTACTATATCAAGTGGCAACAATGGGACTGTTGGCTTGAGGGGGCCTAACCCAGGTTCAATGTTAATTAGCGAAACAAATCCCTACACTACTGGCCCTTTTAGCATTAGCCCGCGGAGCGCGGACCGAAGTCTCACCTGAAGCAGTATGGGGGGGGATGCTGAAACCAAGTTTTCGCACCCTGAAATGGTTGTGATGTCGTTTGATTCCTTCTATCCCTGCCTTCGCGTAGGTCGCTTCGCTCTAGGGCTTGCAAGACTAGCCCTCTATTCCAGCCTTCAATACCTCCGCGAAAAAGTACAATCGACCTTCACGTAGCCCTAACCTGCTACTCAGGTACTTTCGCGCTGCTAGAGCAGTGTGCCGTACAAATTCCCCAATTAATCTCAGTGATTCGCTTATCTTATCAAACAATTATAGTTAACACGACATAACCAAATATTCGTAAATGTGTTCAATTAATTAATGTAATTGCGGTCTTTCGCGCATCATATAAACACAATAAAGGAAATTCATACATAAAATATCCAGATGTATCAACAGAACAAAGACACAGAAATTGCAGAATATCTGTCTTTATTAATATCTTCCAAGTGTTTACAAACTCTGTCCACCCCGCGCACACAGCTGCAGGGGTCCGTGCACTCAACTGCAAATTTCTACCCTAGGCCCCTGCGCACTCAGATGCAGAGCTTCTACTTACACTACAACCCAAGACTTAGACTCCTTCAGAGCTATCACTCTATTACCTGATCTGCCATTTTCTATCTCCTTAAACTACTTAGAGCTTAGCTCTTTTTATAAAATCCCATGGTCCGCGGACCATGGGTAGGTCTCTTACAGCCAACTTTACTTTACAAAACTATGGGCGGACTACCCTTTTTGACCCATAATACCTCTCCACGACCACAAAATGCAGAGTCTTTACAATTATATTACAAAAATTGACTTAACATGGGCTTTTAGCCCCAAAATTGCCTTTGGGGGATGCCGCTCTCAACAGGCCCCCAACACAAACATTGTGACTCGCCCTCGAGTCACTTGGTAGGCACGGATATCTTTGCGCAAAGCCTGTCCAGTTCGACCCGGATGACCGCAACTTCGGTCATGCACTGAGTTGTTGCCTGCTTCGCATCTTCAACTGTCTTCTCAGTTACTGCTCCTGCGTTGTCAGCCTGAAGCTTTTGTTGTGTCGCTTGCAGAGTCGCAAGCTTGCCTTCAATATTTCCTGTGACTACGTAAGCTTCCTCCAACCAGGGCTTTAGTCGCACCTTCAGCACTGCTTCCTTGTGCAGTGCTGCGTCCACCTATTCCTTCAGCTGCTTGGCTTCCTATAGCTTGGCTAACCTCTGTGTCAGCGCGACAGTTCACACTGTGCCCTTAACTTCGTCATAGCGTTGTTGTAGTTCGCGCGCTTCCATCTCTAGCCTCTGGATGTTTGGGTCCTCCTGCAAGCTGGTCAGGACCTCAAATGATTGCTCAAACAATTGTGTGTAGTCTGCTACTGCACTCTCCACCGTCACGACTGCTTCTGTGACAGCGGTCGCCCGCTATTCCTTTACCTCTAGCGGTGTTGAAGGTTGGGCCCTCAACTGGAGCTCTGTAATTTATAGGTTCAACTCCAACTGAACCTGCGCCATCTTTGTTCGAGTGTCGCACACCCCTGTGGCCAATTTGCGGATGCGGACCTCAACTAGCTCCTCCTTCGGAATGGCCAACTTTGGGACCATTCTGCATGCCTCCTCCACGACCTGCATGATCTTCTTGCTCTGGTTGGTCGCCTCGGCCTCAACGGCGATGGCAGCATTTCTCTGTAGGGCCATCTGTTTGTTGTTTATCCTCTGTTCGCTGATCACCTGGAGGGCGCAGTGCTCACAGGCCCTCAGTTCTGCAATTACTCCATCCTTCAAGTCATGGAGAGCTTCAAGCAGAAGCGCTGCCAGGTTCAGTCCAACTCCCTTCAAGGCGCTGACAGTGGGCCTGTCAGCCTCATTTTCCATGGTCAATGCTCCATCTAGTAGCACTAGCGCACTGGAAGCCTTCATGCGTAGCATATCGGCAGCTTCTGACGTGCTGATAGCCAAGTTGGTAGACACCGTACCAGCTTGCGACGCGTGGGTCTGCAACTCCTACAGCGCGATCTGGATGACCCTAGGATGATCTGTTGTTGCTTTTCAAATTGTTGCAGGGCCTCCGCGGTGACATCTCTGAGTGTGTCACCGATGTCATATAAGTCGCCCTCCGTCAATGTGATAGGGTCCAACAAGGTCTTGGTCGCTTTGGATTTCTTTCTCGACCCTCCCTTCTCTAGCTCTCTTGGGCGCTTAATGAGGGCAGACGTCTCTTGGGGGTTCGCACCTGTTGCTCTGTGTCCTCTTCGATCTCAAGTGAAGGCGACCACGCACCTTAGTCAGAGCCGCGCTCTGTGCCACCTGTCTGTTTTCCTGCCTCCTTTCCTGCCTGTCCCGCCTAGGCCTTCTCAGTGGCCTCCTTTTTCCTCTTTTCAACCAGTTGTGCCATTTTTAGCTTGACCTCCTCCTTCTGTGCAGCGGACTTGCTTCCACCCACTGCCAAGTCCGTGGTAGTGTGACACTCCGTCAGCCATTTATCAAGCACTGCATCGATGGCATCATCTGTGGCCAGGTACGGCAAGTCGTACCACTTCTGCACAGGGTCCTTCTGCGCCCTGATAGATACGCGATGGAAATCAGCTTTGAACTCGGCATAGCTCTACAGGTTAGCATATACCGTGGGCGACAATCGCGACTTGCGATTGATGGCCATCCTGATATTCATTTCCATCAAGATCCAGAAGATCTTGCTGTCCCGAACTCGCTCCGCGTCCTTGGTCGCCCACAGCAAAGCATACTTTGTTGCTTTAGGAAGGTCTAGCGCGATCGAAGGGAACTGGCTCTCCTCTGGTAGCTCCCACGCTACCAGCACAATCAACAGCAAGAGCCACGCATAGTGGAATGTCTTGCTTTGCTCTTGCGCTTCGCGGCAGTTCGCCAGGAACTCTCCGCAAAGGTAGTCCGACCAGTTAAACTGGACTCCTTCTGTGCACTGCTGTGCGAGTGCGATGACAGGTGTCGACACCTCGTCGACGCAACACTTCCGCATCACCTTCCCTGCAAGGATCTGCGTTGCTACCTTCACAGCAGGGTCGCAGATGCTGGAGATAGCGTACCCGTGCGGCTTCTTCACCAGCTTGAATTTCTCCTTCATTGACTCTGCGAGCGCCTGCTCACCACCCTTGCCGCCAAAGATCATAGCTGGATTTTCGCCTGTATACAGCAAGCACATTATTCGGTGGATTAACATATCTGTGATGGGTATCGGCTCCTCCAGCCACAGACACCCATCATGCACCAAGCACAACAGCTGCTTGATGACCAAAACTATCACTGGGGTGCGGTTATAGTGCGGCACCCAGAGCAGGTTCAGCAATCTTGCCTTCTCTACCCCCTTGAGCCACCTCCACGGCTCCAACACTGTCATTCCCGTATTTGTGTCTATGATGCAGCACATCAGCTGCTCGGTTGCCAGGTGCGGGAACTTCTCGTGGTCCACCAAGTCCCAATCTTCAAGCTTCAGTATCGGCACTCGGGCCAAGCACAGACTGTCGAAAGTAATTTCATCTGGTAGCAGAGGGGTTTGCAGGGGAGTCTTACTCTCATCAATGTCCTTTGGGACCTTGGACTTAGGCTTGCGCGGAGGGACATACTCCGGCAACCGTGTAATAGGGTCCGCACCCTAGGTTTCAACCTCCTCTACTTCAACCCCCACATCCTCATCATCCATCAGGATGTCTTCGATGTCCTCCTCTGCCTCTAGGTTTATGGCATTGCCCTTCTCCTGTGCAGTGGGCTTTGATGGGTTTCTCCTTGGCGACGTGTGCACCGGTATGGCAAGCTGCGGTATGTATGGCAGGTTGCTTTCCCTTCTTGTCCTTCACAGTCTCCTTGGTTGGGGTTGGCTTCGGTCTCAGTGTTCTCGGCGATTTATGGACCTCCGCCAATACTTCGGCTACTTCCGGAGCAGCGACTTCTGCCTCTCTTTCCATTTCCTGTGCCGGCTCCTCTACTACTTGCTGTGTATTGATAACTTTTGGGGGCACTGACATGATCTTCTGCAAGAATTCCTGTGTGTCCGCCGGCAAAGTCACAAATACCCCAGAAACTATCAAAAGCTCGTATTGCTCACGATTCATAGGCGCTTGAGAGCTCAACAGCTAAATACTCAAAATGCCAAGTGTTGTTCATTGAGCAGCTACTTGTAATTTATAGGGCATTTCGAATTCAAATCCGACTGTTCCCCCAAAAATCGTTCATTAATGCCGGATTGGTGGCAGATTTTCAAGGATCTAAGCCATAAATTTTGCCTTAAATGCCGGCTACACGCTCAATTTGGCCTCACTTCTGCCGTCTTTTCATGAACAGTGACTTTAATGGTCACTTTCCGGCCGACCTGCGTGATTTCTCCTTGGGTAACACAACCCCCTCCGCATTGCCGCGGAGCCAGTTACACGTCCTTGCTTCGCACCATCTTCCAATCACGCAGCTCCCCAACCCGAGCAGTGTAGTTTATAGTCTCGTGCCTCCTTTCAGCTCCCTGGAGCGCTAAGACTATGCTACCCTCATTTAGTCACATGGCCGGACCGTCGGTGTATGGCTTCAAGCGATTGCCATTCACCTTTCCTGGGAAGGGTTCGCCATTCAATTTGACCAGCTGTACTGCTCCTCTGTCAGTAATCTCCTTAATAACATAAGGCCCTAACTAGTGCATCCTGAACTTCCCTGGAAATTTATCAAACTTACTATCATATAGCAAAACCAGGTCATTTACCTTAAATGTGCGTAGCTTGATGTGTCGATCATGCCATGCCTTTTCGCGCTACTTTTGGACCTATTGGTGAAATCCAGCCAAAAATCTTTCTTCCTCCAATTCATCCCGCTGTGCGAGCCTCTCCTCCAGGACTCCGCGGCCCGTCATTTTTGTGAGCGTTGTTATGTGCAGACTAGGTACGATGTATTCCATGCATTACCACTTCCACACCATAGACAAGCCTAAAAGGGGTTTGTCCAGTCAACTTCTTGCATGTCGTTCGATAAGCCCACAGTACTGCAGGTACGCGTAGGTCCCAATCACTTCGCTGAGCATTACAAACCTTGGTCAACGCATTTTCGAGCACTTTGTTGAATGCTTCCACCATCCCATTAGCCTGCGGGTGATAAGGTGTACTCTTCTGGTGATATACCTGAAATTCCTCCATCAGCACGCTGATCATCTCATTCAGGAAGTGCGTACCACAATCACTCATCAAGATCTTCAGACATCCAAACCGTGTCAGTACATGCTCAAATAGGAACTTCGCGGCAGTCACGCCCGTGCCATCCTTCACCAGCTACGCTTCTTCCCAACGAGTCAAATACTTCGTTGCGGTGATAATGTACCTTGCTCCCATCTTTCCTTATGGCTGAACAGGTCCCACAACATTTATCGCCCACTTCTCGAAGGGTTGCAACGTCATTTGTGGATTCAAAGGCATCTCATCCCTCCGCGATGGCCTGCCAGTCCTTTAACACGCACCGTATGCCTTGCAATATGCTTTTGAGTCCTGATGAAGGGCTGGCCACCACAACCCTGCTCGTAGAATCTTCTGCGTAGTTGCTCTTCCTGCATAATGTCCTCCCGCAGCACCCCCATGAGCGTCCGCAAGGATGCTGCTTCTTTTGAACTCAAGTACATACCATCGCAATATCTCATCAGTCCCCATCTTGTACAGATGCCTAGCAATGACAGAGAAATCTTTCGCGCGCACCACTAATTCCTTCTTTTGCTAGACAGTGTATCCTTCCGGTGCAGTTTTTGTTGTTAGGAAATGTATTATATCCTCAAAATGACCATTTGCGAAGCGTACTGCAAATAGCTACGCGTCAGGCAATCCTTCTTCCAAGTTAGTAGGTTCCTCCCCTGTTTCAATGTGCGACAGATGTTCTGGTCCCGCATTCAATCATCCAGGCTTCACAACCACTTCAAAATCATACTCTTGGAACAATAAGGGCCATCTGCAAATTCTCCCCCCAACACAAGCTTATTGACCAGGTACTTCAGCGCGAAGTGATCCTTATACATCTTAAAATGGCCTCCCAGCAAGTAGTGCCTATACTTCTAGAGCGCATACACCATAGCTAGCCCCTCGTGCTCAGTGGTGGAATAGTTCTTCTCTGCTTTGGATAATCTTTGGCTTACGCAATAGAATGGTCCAAGCCTTCTCCGCCAGCCTGTGTCAGTACTACTCGCAGCGCTACACATGACGCATCAACATGTACATGAAACTCTTTCTTCCAGTCTGGAAAGACTAGAATCGGCACGGTAACCATCTTTTCTTTCAATAAATCCAGGCTCTTCTTATAGTCATCATTCCAGCAGAACGTGATGTCCTTCTTCAACAGTTTCTCCATAGGCGCAGTGATCTGGGTGTAGCATTTGATAAACTTTTTGTAATATCCCGTATGTCCCAAAGTAGCGCGCAGCTGTTTCACACTCCTCGGCACTTCCAAGTTTAGTATCACCGCGATCTTCGCGGGGTCTACCATCAGTCCCTGTCTGCAAACCACATGCCCCAACAGGTTCCCAAAAGGAACACAAAACAAACACTTCTTGAGATTGAGCGCGATCTAGTATCTTCAGCAGGTATCCAGCATCAGGCGCAAGCTTGCTACATGGCGTTTAACCAACCCAAATACAATCCGGTCATCAAAATATACCTCCAGGAACTTATGAATAAATTCCTTCAACGTAGCAACAACTACACGCGAGAAGATTGCAGGCGCATTCTTCAATCCAAACGGCATTACAGTGTATTGAAAGCAACCCCACTCAATTGCGAAGGTCGTCTTGCTCCTATCCTCTGGCGCGATTTTGATTTGGTGGTACCTCTGGCGACACACAGCACAGTGATTGGGTCATCATGTTGCAATTCAGCAAAGTTACTTCATGTAACCGATTCTGCCAGCGTTCTATTTCTTCATCGGAGTCCGAAGTGCAGGAACTCTCGCGATTCCATGTAATCCGTCCATCCGGGGTGGAATTCACCCAATCTTGGTCTCACGCTGTTATCTTATAAATACAGTCCAGATCGTCATCACTCTCATAATCATGGACTGGTTCAGTATAACACAATCCTTCAACAGGATCGAGGGGTACTATTACGCGTAGCGATTTCTTCTCAAAAAGCATCTTCCACTTCTTCAGATTGATTACCCCGTTCAAATCAGTAGCTCAATCAATTCCCAAGAGCGCAGGATAGGGACTGCTGTCATCCACTATCTCTATTACTTCAAAATCAGCCAACGCGCTCGCTCCCTCAATATCCACGATCACCCCCTACAGCCGCCCCATGGGGATGATCTTTTGCTGATTCGCCATCCTTAGCTGAATCGGAGACCATTGCAGCGCAGGTCTCCCCATTCGTTCCCAAGTCTGCTTTGGTAGGATGTTCGCGTCTGACCCCAGGTCCAAAATAACATGATCCATTTCATACTTTCCTATCTACGCGGTCAGTCTCATCTCCCGTCCCGTCCTTATTTTATGCTTGCCAATCTTTCGTACTACGCGCGGCTCACCTAGCGCAGTTCCAGTGCATCTATTGATGAGTTCTTGTAACCCTTTCACAGCCTTACTATCGCGTAGTAACTTCATACAGGTCTCCAGGAAAGTTGTGAGCATAGAGGGGTCCATCTCCTGCTCAGGCTTATCCTTGCTTCCTAAGGTGGAGGCCTCAGCGAAGCTCTTCTTAGCTTCCATGAAGGTTTCACGTACGTGCTCCAAATCGAACTCAGCCTCCTTCGCCAAGGCTTTGCGAACCCATGTACTGTCTTCTGGTTGTTTCCCCTTGTCATCTCCTGTCGCGATTCCACTTCTGAGCACTATATTTACGTTTGGATCTTCCTCGCGTGGCTTAGACCTCATCATCTGCAGGTTCTGAGTCGGCGGAGGTGGTAGCGCCCCTTTGTCACGTATTCTAGCTATCAACGTAGGACAATCTTCTGTTTCATGATCAAACAACGTGCAATACTTGCACAACGAGCGCGTTGGATTAGTGCAATCGCGGGCATAGTGTCCTGGTCCTCCGCAATTGTAGCAAATCAACTGTCCTCGACCTCTACCAGGTCCTCCTCCGCCTCGGCCTCTTCCGCACCCCTAAAATCTTGTTCGCGCCATCCTTGCGCTCTGGTCAAGGGACCGCGTTTCGGCCTGAACCCTATAGGCGAGAGTTCTATCCATCATCAGTTCGTAGCTCCTGCAAGTATGCTCATCATGCCCTACCGACCTACAAAAGTTGCAAAACAGCTGTTATGGTGCCTGTACAAACTTCTGTAGCAAGTGACAATTATCCGTGGCATGTTTTCCAGCTACCTGACAGATAGCGCACCATAATGCAGGCCCCGCGCTAGGTCCTACTTGAGCTTCTAGCCTTAAAGGCATCAGTCCTCCTCCTGCAATATAGTTTTCAAAGACCGGGCAATGGTCTTTGTCATGACCCTGACTCTTGCATTTCAAGCACCATACCTCCTCGTGCACCTCTGGTTGAACTGTCCTGTCCTACTTCAGACTTTGCATCTCAAGGCACATATTCTTTAGCTGCGCATGGATCTGCTGAACTCCTAGATTTGGATTTTGCATCGGGGTTTCAGGGAGCCTCATGGCGATCTCCAAGGCCTCTACTTGAGTTGTTATCTTCTATTGCGACAGCGCACTCCTTAAGTGTGGTAGTAGCGAAGCTACAAACCACTCGCGATGCTGTCCATCTATCAAATTCATGTTGGCTTCGCGGATTGTACACTTCAACCTCTGATCTAGTTCCCAAGGCGTCTCACCTAGTTGCATCGTGATTTCTTTGAATCCCACAATCGATTGCGCCTCAGATTTAGGCCTACTAAATTCTCTATTCAGTGTTGCCTGGATGTCTGCCACTCCAGCATTCGGGTTATCATTAGAGTACTTAATATACCAGGTTAGCGCGCGATCTTGCAGAGCACTAACCAGCATCGCCTTCTTTATATGATCATCTATAACACCTTGAGCTTCCCATATAGCCCTCACAACGAACCAGAATTGGTCCGGGTCCTCATTTCCCAAGCCTTTGAACAAAGACAGCTTCACTGTATTTGCCATACTAAACTGCAGTGGAGGTGGTACGGGTGAAGTTGGAGGTGAGGGTGGTGAAGTCGAAGGTGATGTGGGCAAAGGTGGTATTCACGGGAATCCTTGTCTTATTAAGTGAATAACATTTCGCGGAGAAACCTTCGCTATCCCTTCTTCGTCACTTCACGGAGGTGAAATCAAAGGACTATACTCCGGACCCTTTTTTCCTTCGTTCATGTAAGTTTTTCCGCTTCGTGTAGTCCCGAACATCAAGGTAGCTGCATAACTCGTCACAATAGCATTTTAATCTAAGTATTCAAAGATTTTACGTACTTACCTTGTGGTCCTTTGAAAAAGAACCGCTCCGCCTTCCTGTAGCTGACTGAAGTGTCGATCGCGAATTCAGTCACAAATCCTCCTATGATGTGATCGAGCCAATGATCGACAACGTGGGCGATCTTATCCTCCAATGCTTCCAACCTTTGCACTAGCTCCGAGGTCCACACAATAGGACCGTCAAGTTTCCACCTTCCTTGGCTATCTGCTAGCTTCGTGATCCACTCATATAGCTCAATAGGGAAGGAGCAGAAAAAGATCTCATGGATCTCTGTATACAGGTATCTGTCCAACCACTGTTCCTTTGTCAGTCGCGGGTTTCTGTTCTCCTGTGCCGCGAATTCGTGGATCTTTCTATCCAACCAATCTCCAATCTCTTTCTTAGTTGGATTCCAGTGATACAACATCACACATCTCTTATGCAGATTCTGGTCCTGGAAACGGAACCATTTGTTGGCTTGAAGGGGCCTGACCCAGGTTCAGTGTTAATTAGCCAAACAAATCTCTACACTACTGGCCCTTCCGGCATCAGCCCGTGGAGCGCGGACCGAAGTCTCACCCGAGGCAATATGGGGGGATGCTGGAACCAAGTTTCCACAACCTGAGATGGTTGTGATTTCATTTGATTCCTTCTATCCCTGCCTTCGCGCGGGTTGATTCACTCTAGGGCTTGCAAGACTAGCCCTCTATTCCAGCCTTCGATACCTCCGCGAAAGGGTACAATCGACCTTCGCGTAGCCCTAAGCTGCTACTCAGGTACTTTCGCGCTGCTAGAGCAATGTGCCATACAAATTCCCCAATTAATCTAAGTGATTCGCTTATCTTATCAGACAGTTACAGTTAACACCGCATAACCAAATATTCGTAAATGCGTTCAATTAATTAATGTAATTGCAGTCTTTTGTGCATCATATAAGAAAAATAAAGGAAATTCATACATAAAATATCTAGATGTCTCAACAGAACAAAGACACAGAAATTGCAGAATATCTGTCTTTATTAATATTTTCCAAGTGTTTACAAACTCTGTCCACCCTGCACACACAACTGCAGGGGTCTGCGAACTCAGCTACAGATTTCTACCCTAGGCCTCTGCGCACTTAGTTGCAGAGCCTCTACTGATGCTACGACCCAAGACCTAGACTCCTTCAGAGCTATCACTCTATTACCTGATTTGCCATTTTCTCCTTAAACTACTTAAAGCTTAGCTCTTTTTATACAATCCCATGGTCCGCGGACCATGGGTAGGTCTCTTACAGCTGACTTTACTTTACAAAACTAAGGGCGGACTACCCTTTTTGACCTATAATACTTTCGCACACCGCGACCACAAAATGCCGAGTCTTTACAATTATAACAAAAATTGACTTAACATGAGCTTTTAGCCCCAAAACTGCCCTTGGGGGATCCTACTCCCAACAGGGACTAGGACCCACTGTCACCTCAGTCAATGTTCCCTGCTCTTTACGAACTTTCACCGATGGGAGGAGTCTCGATATAGGAAAATCACTAGAATGATGAGGTCAATAACGATGCACAATGTGATTTCCAATGTCCATTCAAAGGAGAGGCTCAGATAATAGGTTGCTTGTTTTAGAAGCAAAAGAAGGGCTCTCCAAGAAAGGCTTGAGGGAAGGATGACCTCAGGTTTAGGAATATTCAAAAATGATGAATGCCTAAGATCAAAACTTCCAAAATCCCTCACTTGTGATTGATGTGTTAATACTAGGGTTCAAAGTGAGGTAAGGATGGCTTATTCAAAGGAAAAATTCAATTAAAGTGTGAGCTTTGGGAGAAGCTACGGTGACTTTCCACGTAAAACCCCTTGAGAGAAATACTATAAGAGACTAAGAGTTGAGAGATATACCGTGGTAAAGGCTCATCCATTGATCGCCTATAGTTAAGAGAAAAGGTTTCAAATAATGAACTACAAAGTGCAAACATTCAAGAAATCCCCAAGTCAAAGGAGCTTCAAGGGTTCCCTCTTGGTGTGATAGCTAGGGCGGCGATTTATTTGAAATTCCACCGTCGGAATTCGTTCAAAACTGGAGGATGCCTAAAGGAGACATACATGAAGAAGCTTGTCTAAATGGAATCCTAAAATTCCTCCTCCCTAAAATTTCACACCAAGCCTTGAAAAACCTCCTTAATCCTTGAGGGATGAAGAAAAGAGGTGAAAGAATGATATTTTGTTAAGTTAATGTGATCACCAAGAATCTAGGACCAATGCCTAGTCTATTGGGAGAATGGAGTCAAGAATGAGATTGATTTAGGGTTTCATTCTATCAGGGAGCCTAACTGCAGCTCTACATGCCCTAATGAAGCAACTACCCAGCTACAACAAGAATTTATACTTTTGACTTGTCAAATAATGGAGTTTAAGTGTTAGGTTTTCAAAGACAAACCCTAGAAGTATTCGCTTTTTCTTGCCCAATGAATAACGCATGCAATAGATCAAGAATACCAAAGTGATTCAAGATTTTTGCATAATTTAGAGCACAAACAACATCATGATGCAATATTCCATACATTAAACATATAATGAAAATTTCACATAAAAGAGAAACTTACATGGCAAAAAAAGTATATCCATCCATCACATTTGCAAGAGAGAAGCTCCAAAATGGAATAGAATTAACCGAAACATCAAAGTGCATTAAAGAATCTCCAATTCATCCTTCAATAGCTATAGCGAAATTCCAGAAGAAACAATGATCCAAATCCAAGTGATGATGAATGAGAGAGAACACGTCTCTTATATTTATACAATCCTCTAAGGGGTTTGAATAGCCTAATTTAGCCTAACAATGCCCCTATAATAAAATAATGTGAAAAATAACATTACTTTTGGTGACAAGCCCACCCAATAGCTCCATAATAAGAATAATTAACCTCTCAAGAAGGTCGAAATGATAAAAAGATAGCTAAAAGGGCCATCGGAAAGCCAAATGGAGTCCCTCATTTGCCAAAATGAGTAAGAGGGCTCCAATAACAGTGATGAAGGGCGTGGCCCCTTCATCTCCAAGCAAATGACCTATGGTGCCCCTAAGTGGTTTTGGGGGTGTTGACTACTACGTGTCAACGACCCATAGCAGTACACCCCCTTTTCTCGCAAAAGGGATAGCGCCTGATTGATGTGTTCATGCCGTCGAGCTATCATCATCAACCTGATCATCATGCTATAATGTAAACCCATTCTGTATGTATATAATTTAAATAATCTTAGCAAATCATGTCATGTATGTAATTTCCTAAGTAAACCTATTTTTCTGGTGATGATCTACATTCCGGGAGGTTTTTTGTCTCACCGATCCATCCTCGAATGAATGGTCGGCAGAGTTTTCCTTCAACCTTACCCCAAAGTCGGAATGGATTTTGTCACTGGGATCTTAGGCAAGTCCTAGTGTCATAGATCGAGTCTATGTAAAAGTGATTTAGGAATAATCTTAACTATTTGATTAGGTTATTTTATTATAAATTGCTGGGTCAAATGGATTATATTTGTGTCGCAGAAATGGGTACTCTGTGAGGGTCTTTTTCAAATGGGTTTTCCCCCTTATGATGTAAAAATATGAAAATTATGATATAAAGTGCCTTGAGGGTCGGAAAAAATAATTTATCCCCTCATAGGTTAATTAATTAAATTTGCTTGCCAAAAAATTAATTAAAATCTTAAGCTAGAAATTTAATTAATTCTAGGTCCTAGGTAAATTTAAATTCTCCAAGGGGAAAATTCGTCAATCCTTAAAATTCAAATTTTAAAAGGTCCCGGGACTAAGGTAAATTAATTATTTTGCTAAATTTTAAGACTTTGGTCCCTGGGGTTAATTCAAAGTCAAAATTATGAGGAAATTAATTCAAAACTTTATTTTTTGAATCAATTAAAATGCATTTAATTGAAAATTTTGAATTTCCTCAAGAATTTAAAATTTCGACGAATGAAATTAAAAGAAATTTTAATTCTCATCAACGGTCGTAATTGCTTTAACGAAGATCACTCGAACTAGCCGTTGGAGGATTTATCTTTAAATAGGAAGTCATTTGTCAGTCAATTCATCCGATATCTGGATTGTGTACTAAGTTCTCAAGCTCTCTTGTATACTTTTTTGAATTAATGCAAAAGCCTTTGGTGTTTCAACGTGTTGTAGTGTTCCTCTCCATAAAATTATGGTAACATTGTTTTAATTTTTGCTTAATATTATGTGAAAACTATCAATCAATAGCTCTCTTAGAATAATCTGAATATAGATATCTTATTCAGTTTGTTGGATCTACGGTAACATTTTTAATTTTGATTAAAAAAGCAAGTATCTCTATTTCTTCATAATTTTATTGTTGTTCTATTTCTCTACTTGATTTGATGGTTGATCTAGTGTTTGCAGAAGATCTCTCAAGTTCTCATTGAGCGTTTGGGGATAGTCTTCAATTGGACCAGCCAACTCTCAACACATATTTTCTGAAGAGCCTACTTCATATAAGCCCGGGATTTATCTAACGATAATCTTTTTTTCTGCAGGGTGTTTTTGGGCTAATACATCTCTAAAATTTCAAAATCTTTTAAATATTTTGTGGAAATTTTGATAGATCTGGTTATTAAGAGCCTTAGATTATCAGATCTGGGAGCGGAATTGGACTCGTACTCCTTAGATCTGATAGATCTGTGAATTATTTGTATAGATCTATAAACTATTTGTATAAATCTGTTTTTTTTTTTTTTTCCCCTGGGAAAAAGTCGTAATTTTCATTAAGGTTAAAAAAATTACATTTTGCAGATGCCGAAGCATATTCAAAAGCAGGCATTGTGCCTGTCGAGTTCAGTTTATAGCTGCTATATATAAAAGTCTCCACGCAGGGAGCATGTAAGTCAGTCAGAACTGTGTTCAAAATTGTGCTAGCTCTTCGCAGAGAGCAATATATACTGTTATATTATAAACAAAAAGATGTACTGTTCAGCGATATCTACATACTGAAAAAACCAAAAAACTGCATATGTATGTGGGCTTGTGGCCCATCATTCCAATTGTTCAACAAATGGTCGATGATAGTACTGATAGAAGGTGCCATCGACTTCCTCTTGGATCCACCATTCCTCCCCTATTCTGTGCGCTGCCTCTTTGGAGAGCTGGTCTGCAGTGGTGTTCTGTTCCCTGTAGATATGATGACAGATAAAAGATTCAAAAGACGTAATCAATCTCTTTGCTTCGTCAAGAATATGTCTTAAAGCAAAAGCATGACAATGTGATGCATTATTGAGCCAATTGCAAACAACTTTGGAGTCACCAAAAATCTGTAAGTGTCTGCATTGTTTGAGGATAGCAAAATGAATGATATGCTTGGCTGTGATGAGTTCTGCGAAATTGTTTGTGCCTCTTCCTAGGTTAATTTGAATCTTGTAGCAGTGTCTGTCATTTAGGTGAAGTATGGCTCCCCCTCCGCATCCGTCATCTTGGGCTGAGCCATCAAAGAAAGCCCAGGGCTTAGAGTTATCAATGGGAATAGGAGTGAGAGTTCTAGGTGGATAGGAGAGGTCCTCATCAGGTAATAAATTGTAATCTGCCACCGTATGTAGAATAATCGAAGGCCAGTGTGGCATCTTCAATTGGAAGATGGATTGGTTACGAGCTATCCATATAGCCCAACAGATCAGAAGAGGCAGGTTCTTGGCCTTGCTAGTATGTTCTAAGCACCAGTTAGACCAAGCCTCCTGTAGGGAGCTCCCATGCCATTGCTTCAATTGCGGGATATGAGATGAAATAGACTGCCAAAAGTTAATGGTCGAGCTGCAAGTTAGAAACAGGTGCTCTGTGCTCTCCTCAGCATTAAGACAAAGGTGACAGCGAAAGGGTCCATTGAAGGATCGCTTCATGAGATTAAGACCTGTGGGGATTTTATCAAAGATGATATTCCACATCAGAAGTCTCGTCCTGGGCGCGGCCTTGAATTTCCATATCGACTTCCAAGTGGGAAGGACGTCAGGTGGTTTATGTGGTTCCATAAGCTTGAGGTATCCCAACTTGGGTGAGTACACACCATGTTTAGCATGAGCCCAGATAATCTCATCTGGTCCATCCAATAGTCTGATTTGTGCTTGTGTGAGCGCAGATGTATATTCCTTCCAATCATCGAACCATTGGTTAGGCAGATTTAGAGCTCTGGCAGTTAACCAAGCCTGCTGTAGGAAAGAGGAGTTTGCTTGGTCACCAATGTGTTTGATATGAGTAATTCCTCTATCATGAAGATAGCGAATAAGATCAGCCGGCAATCTATGGGCATTCCCGCATCCAACCCAAGGGTCCACACCAATACGAACTGCATTCCCTTCTTTGATCCGCCAAGTAATACCATCTCGAAGCAGGGGAATTGAGTCAATGACAGCTTTCCAGATGTTGGAGAAGTGATAATTGTGTCCATGTCTCGTACGAATCCAATCTAATATGGGCAGTGGCTTAATGTACTTGGAATAAGCCACCCGGGTCCAGAGACTGTCTGCTGTGAGTAAACTCCAACCGAGTTTGGCTGCCAGAGCTTTTGAGAAAATAGCCAACCTCTTAATTCCCCAGCCACCCCAGCTCTTAGGCTTAGTAATGGTCTCCCATTTCACCCATGCAAATATACGCCCCGGCTGGTGTCCTTTCCAAAGGAATCTGCAGCATATGCTTTGGAGTCTGTTTAGAATGCCCCTTGGAATCCAAGCCAGGGCCATCCAGTATACAGGTGTGGCTTCAATGACCGCTTTAATGAGTACAAGCCTTCCCGCTCTCGAAAGATATTTGTGATACCAGACTTGAAGCCTCTTCTCTACTTTGGAGATGAGCCATAACCAGTCTGCAATTTTATAGCCTGATGGCTTCAATCTAAATCCCAGATACTTAATTCCATCCGATAATTCCAGGGTGACAAAGGGGAAACGCTGTGAGGCAAAATTGATTTCATGTGCCGAGCAGCCAACAGTTGTAATCGTGGATTTATTATTGTTTATCTGCATCCCCGTGGCCTGCTGGAAAAGTAGGAAAGAGTTATGTAATGAGGAGGAGTCACCAATACTGCCATTTAGGAAGATGAGAATATCATCAACAAATAAGAGGTGAGTAAGGAAAAAATTATCCACTATTTTGATTCCTGTGATTTGGTGTCGATCTCTGGTTGATAAGATTATCCTACTCAGCCCTTCCATAATAAGGAGAAAGAGCAGCGGAGAGAGAGGGCATCCCTGCCTGAGCCCTCTCTCAGCTGAGAAAAAGGGAGTAGCTTCTCCATTGAGGAGGACACTATAAGATACATCAGTGATGCAGCTCATCATCCATTTGATAAAATCATATGGGAATCCAAGATGAGTAAGCAGCAGCCTAAGGTACAACCAATTTGTTCTGTCAAATGCCTTAGAGAGGTCTACTTTTAGAATCATTCCTTTCTGCTTCTTGATCTGTAGTGTATGCATAAGCTCCTGTGCTGTAGCGATGGCCTCATGGATCTGTCTGTGATGTAAGAAAGCAAACTGTTCTGATGATATGTGCTGAGAAAGTATGGGCTTGAGACGGTTTGCTATAATCTTAGCAATGATCTTGTAAAGGCAGTTACAGAGTGAAATGGGCCGGAAATCATCGAAAGAGATCGGATCATCTGTCTTAGGAATGAGGACGATGAAAGTGGATTTGATGGCTGATGATATCCGACCTCTTTTCCTGCTGTCCTCCACTATACTCAATAGATCTTGGCCCAAAATGTCAAAGAAAGAGATGTAGAATTCAATGGTCCATCCGTCCGGGCCAGGGCTTTTATCCTTTTTAAACCATTTCAGTGTGGCTTCCAGCTCATCCATGGTCACCTCCTTCAGTATCTCTTCCGAATTGTCCTGGTCCACATATCTGGGAAAGAGCTCAGCCACTCCCATGATCTCCAGTATGTTTACATTCCCTGGCGCCTTGTAGATACCTCTAAAGTGTTCTGTGGCTAGCCTGGCCAGATTCTGCTGATTGGAGATGGTGAGGCCATGCTCATCCTTTAATTCCCATATAGTATTGATGGCTTTCCGTCCATTGGCAAATTTATGATAGAATTTTGTGTTGTTGTCCCCCTCAGTGAGCCAAATAGCTCTGCTTCTCAATCTCATACTCTCTTCTCTCTCCTTCAATATTTGGGATCGTTTAGCAAGCAGAAGGTTATACTGTTCCTTACTCTCCGGGAGTTGAAGGTTCCTGATGTAGAGTTTTCATACTCAGTGATGATCCTTTCTGCCTCCATGAGGGTATGGTTATCCTGGATCCGCTTTTGATGAGCCCAATTTTTTGTAATCAGCTTTAGTTCAGTTAACTTCCTGACAAAACCTGTGGAGAGTTCCTCTTCTTCCCGGATTGGGTTGTTCTGCCAGTATTCATGGACCAGCTGAATGTATGAAGGATCTTGTAGCCAGGCAGCATTGAATTTGAAGGGGCTCTTAATTTTACGAGTGAGGCCATCTACCTCCAGGAAGATAGGTCTATGATCTGATAAGCCACCCGATCCTACCCATTGACGAACTCTGGGTAGATCATTGTATAACTGTTCTTTAATGAGGAAGCGATCGAGTCTTCTGGCCAGACTCTGGTCACCATTCCTATTATTAGTCCAGGTATACTGTAGTCTAGCAGAGGGTATGTCTACCCAGTGGTGGTCCTCCAATAGGGAGGAGAAGGTATCAGAGAGAGTATCCACTTGGGCCATATGCCCCCAGGATTCACAATAGCCCAGGGAGAAATTTAGGTCCCCCCCCCAATATAATGTTATCTGCTCGAAAGAGCCCCCTTTCCAGAAGGGATCTCCAGAATGTTATTCGATCAGAACAGGGGCCATAGACATTTATAATACGGAGATCCCTCTCAAGTGTATGATCATGGATATCAAGGCCAATGAAACCTTTGCCTCCCCAAAAATTGCAAATATCCACAGTCATGTTACAAACCCCAATAGCCAGGCCTCCTGATCTGCCTGATGCATCAAGTGCATGGAAAGTCCAATTCGGGAGCCATGAGGAAAGAGTGCGAATGAGGTGGTCTGCTTGGCAGAGGGTCTCCTGAAGAAAAATAATATCCAGTCGATCCGAGGTTAGCAACCTCCTGAGTGCTAGTTTTTTGGCTGAACTAGCAAACCCTCTACAGTTGAATGAGAGGAATTTCATGAGGGGGGAGGGGGAGGGCCATCCTTCGCTCTAAGGGCCCCAAAAATGGTGTGCTGTCGCCTGAGGGCGACCTCCTCATCCGCTGTCTGCCTAGCTTTAGTGATATGAGATGGACGACCCTGAGAGGATTTGTGGGAGGGGTGGGGGGACTAACAGGGTCAAGTCCAATAACATCCGGTCCTCGATCTTTGATCCGAGGGCGAAGGGAATAACGAGGAGATGGCCTGGATAGAGCCGAGGTTGAAGTAATCAGAGAGGGGGGAGCCAAAGGAGGAGGGGGTGGGATCGTGCAAGTGAGTGATGAATGAGGATGAGTGAGTGATGACAGTGTAACAGGGGGAACAGAGTATGTAGAGATCGATGATGTGCATGCTACATGAGATGTCAAAGAGATAGGAGGAGATGACATACCCGTAACCGCTGTATCCGCCGGAGGGGTCAGTGGGTGTTCCTGAGCCTCTGAGGACGATGGCGGTGCCGGGGGAGGTGCAACAGTCTCTATACTTGCTGGTCCAGGTCCATCCTGAGGTGCATCTTCCCCTGGTGAGCGCTGATGAGTCTCAGGAGGCTGAACCGGATGTTGATCCAGAGGTGTCGACCGGTTGATATCAGCGACCTCTTCTTTCTCATTCCTTTGTGATTTCCGAAGAAGCGGGCAGTCCCTGTAGAGATGCCCTACTTTGTGGCATCTACGACAGCGATATGGGATGCCCTCATAGTCAATAATCTGCCTCCGCGCCGAATCTCTCCACTGAATAGTGATGTACTCATATAGGCCTCCCCGAGTATCCATGAAAACAAGAATCCTGGCATAAGCCATCATGCCCGTCTGTAGATAGGACTTGTCATAGCCCATATAAGATCTGAGTGCATTGCCAATACGCTTGAAAATTTCTTCAGACCAGTATTGAAGAGGGAGTCCGGGTAGTCGAATCCAAATAGGTCCAACCCCAATCTGCTCTGTCTCAGGATCAAATAAGGGTGTCCATCGCTTGAGGAGCACAGGCGCGTGGTCAAAATGCCAATGTGAGGACAGAACCCAATTTGTGTGATCGGCACGCGCGAACCTGAGTGCAAACCATCCCCTCACAAATGTCTGCACAAAAGGGATATCAACCAAGTGATGCCCCCAAATCTCAGTAGCCCAAGCCTTCAAACGTGCCGCCGTATAGCTGCGTCCCCTGATGCCCCCGACCAGAACCCGATCTGCAAAATCCATCGCTTCGCCCCACTGAATGTCCTCTTCCAGTCTGAGGAAATAATCAACTTCCCTTGATTTGAAACACTTTGTTTTCCTTCTATGGCCACCGGGGGGAGCAGGGTTCCTCGGGTGACTAGATGCCGGGGGAGGGAAATGAGCTGGTGCCGAAGGTTGGAAGGTAGCAGGGATACCAGCAGGAGAATCGTGAGAGAATCCAGAAATGGGTCCCGTGAGCGGGGGAACGGAAGAAAAACAGCCTGATGAGGGACCAAGGTAACCCAAGGGGCCAGAAGAGGCTAGAGCCAGGTTAGGGTTATGGGGGAGGCGGTGAGATGAACCGACAGTCTGAGGGGTTAACCCTAGGGTAGGGTTTAGGCTGCCGGCAACAAACCCCAGGGTCGCCGGAGAGTGAGGAGGCGTCGAGAGAGCCGGCCAGGTGGGGGGTTCGTCCGGGAGGACCACCGGCAGAGATCTGGAAGATTCACCATGCGAGTACTGTGAGTAAAACCCAGAGAAGTCATCGTAAAACATACCTTCTAAGCTGGCAATGGGGGTTCGCCAGATGGAGACCCCCTCCAAGGGGTCAGCAGAGTAATCGACGGTCTCCAGGTCCTCCATAGTCATCGGCTCCTCGGAATGGTGAGCACTTTGCGGAGCAGTGAATCCCGGCGAAAACGACATGTAGCAGTTGAAGGTTGAAGGGAAACCGCCGTAGTCGAGAGCGTTAAACAGCTTCAGGTAATGAAAAGAAAACCCCCGAGAGTCGTGAACCCGGTCGGCGACAGCGATAAACAGCTTCAGGTAACGTAAACCCCCCGAGAGTCGTGAGTCTGGACGGCAACAGGAACGGAAAGGTAGCTGACGGAGGTTGAGCGCGATGGAGAGTGCAAACGGAGCGGCGAGTTACCAGCGTCTGCAGGGTTACAGAAACCCTAACCTAGCCCTGTACGCACGGTAAAACATCGCGGCTTCCGCATCTTGTTACCTCCTTTCGAGTCCGTATAAATCTGTTACTTGGGTAGATCTAAAATTTTGTAACATAATTTTGAATTTTAACACGTGAGTTTTTGGGATTTTCTCTATTTTTGTACATATTGGGTATTGGGTTTTTCTCTTTTCAGATTGTTTGCAGGAATAGATCTGAAAAATCAGCCAAGAAAATCTTCAGATCTAAGCTAGATCTAAACCCTGGAGGACAAAATCTGGGCTCAAAGATTGTGTGCAATAATAGATCTCAGCTAGATCTAGACCCTGGAGGGCAAGATCTGGGCTCAAAGATTGTGTGTAGGAATAGATCTGAGAAATCAGTCAAGTAAATATTCAGATCTGAGATTTTTTCAAGCAGATCTAGGGGTTTTGAGAAAGATCTAGGCCCTGGAGGGCAATATCTTGTCCCAAATATTTTTACAAGGCCAACCATTAAAGATTTTGCAATAAATCTGAAGATCTGAAGCAAAATATTTTTTCGAGAGCAAGGGTTTCAAGTTTTGGGGCTCCTAAACCCAGATCTACCTTCTCCTAGCCCAAGTGCTAGCTCTCATTGGCCCTAGATTCCCCTTGCTCTATTTCTGATCTGAATATTTATTTTTCTGAAGCTAATCACTGGTGGGTTTTTGCAAAAAATTTGGTAAAAAATTGTGTTTCAGATATTGAAATTTTTTTGGCAACTTGGGCAAGTGATCTTTAAGGCCTAGGGCCTAAGGGTTTGATCTTTTTGATCTCTAAACCATCTTTTTCCTCATTGTTCGCTACAACAGTCATATACCTTTCTAATAGTGGTAAAAAATAGATCTAAGTGGTTTGAAATTAACAAAAAAAATTGCTAAATACATTAATATGTCATTTATATTTGATGTATATCAAGAATAAATGGCCTAGATCTACATTTTGGGTGAATGTTATCTCTGAATAATTCTGTTTCAGAAGGCCGAAATATAACAGTGGCAAAATTTCATGTGAGTTAGCCTAAAACCAGTTCCTAAGTTGTCTAATACATTAAGGAATTAATTTCTTGAGTTGGGCATTCATCATTAGGCTTATTTCATGTTTTAATTGCTGGTTGTAATAAGTATATCAGATCTGATATAATTCTGAAAATCACATCATAACAGGCTGAAAATTTTTGATAATTCATGTGGGCAAGTTTTGAAACTTTTCGGTAAATTTTGGCATAAAGATATCATTAATAGCTTACTGTTTTCATTGTCATATTGTTGTTGTCATAAAGTTTTTCTTACTGTTGTCCTAAAAACTAATTTCTGAAAATTAAGTACTCTGTCATGGAATTGTGATAAAATGCATATCTTTTGTTTCATAAACTGAGTATTTTTTTAGCATCTGTTGACATTGATTGCAAAGAAGTTTTTGTTCTCTTTGAGCTATAATTGTATAAAAAAAGATTTGAAATAAGCTTGTGGTTTAATTGTAATATTTTCAGGGGTTTATTTTTAAGTCTTCATCCAATAAAGTGAGCATTTTATTTCAGTGATTAAGGGCTTTTGCGACACAAGTGTTTCTAATCCTCAGATCTAACTTCTTCTTATCATCTGGTGCATTTGCATATAAGTAAGTTTTGCATAAATAAAATTTACTTCCAAGCATAAGCTTCGTCGATAAAGAGATAGGTATCCATCCCTCTTTGCTTGAGAAGCCTGCTTTTAATAGTACTTCAAACGGTGACCTTGCAGTCATCAGAGCCATAGTTCTCTGCAGCGCCGGAGGCACCGGACATCTTAGATTTTAAAAAGAGGTATCGTTAATCACACCTCAGTGTGCTTCACCTTATCTTCTTTCTGCCAATTACTATGAAATCAGGCTCAATATAGAAAAGATCGAAGGGTTAAAACTTAGGCATTTAACTAAAATTAACCAAGATTTTTGCATCTCATATTAACTTTAGGATCTACACTTCATATAAGATAGTCATTCATCCAAGCAACAGTTGCAAATCAATTACTTGGTCTTAAATTTCCTAGCAAGATAATTGACTCCATAAGGCACTTGCATCGATTGCTTAAAATCTAATCAAATCCTATAAACCTTGCTAAATCTAAATCAAGTACTTGGTCACTTCACTGTGTCTCCCGAACTGGCTGGTTTCCAACTAGTTCTCCTTCATTCCATTTTCGTAGGGTCTAGCCCCCTTAGCCTACTGTAGGGAGACAGCTTAAACAAAGAGATTGGGGATCAGGGTGACAACCCCCAATCTGAGTCGTTGTCGCAGTGCGTAGACATTTTGTGCGACAACAGGGGGCACAAAATCATCTTCATGGATCTCCAACTGAATCGAACAAGCATGTAACCCATCTGTAATGACTGGGCAATGATGCAAGCCCTCACTTTGTCTCCCATGGTGAGACACAACCACGTCTAGACCCTAGATAAACTGCCAAGTGTGTGGTGCAAGAGTGTAGTCGGTTGGGCAAGGTGGTCTAGGTGCATCATCATCATCAAATAAGTGGGACATGAGCAAGAAATGAAAGGTGTTGAAGGATCCTATGGCATGGTTATCTGCTTTCTGTTATAGTGGAGGCCCATGGCTCTCAACACACACCCTCCAAATGCCAATATGACCCTCTGGAGGGCTTGGACCCCGTATAAGTAGACCAAACCAA
Organism: Pinus tabuliformis; assembly: GCA_031772625.1. Taxonomy (NCBI): domain Eukaryota; kingdom Viridiplantae; phylum Streptophyta; class Pinopsida; order Pinales; family Pinaceae; genus Pinus; species Pinus tabuliformis. The sequence goes on along the minus strand of CM062818.1, from coordinate 2,000,985,429 downwards.
GATAAAGACCCATTTGCAATCCTACATAAGATTGTTATATACCTAGGGGGGATAATATGGGGTACCAAGGGAGGTACCCAAGGTAATAATGTAATAATGGGATGAGCCATAGTAATAAATAAGGTGGTTAACCCATATCATGTAAGGGACCACAAGTAGTTAATGTAATGGGCCCATGGTATTAGTTGATGGTATGAGGGAACCATGGTAATGACCCATGGTATTGTATGTATGAGGCCTATATAGACGCTAGAGACTCCACATGGAGATAGTGAAGGATTATTGTGTGAACAGGCATATGGCTTGTGAAATGTTCTCCTTTCTTAAGGAGTGAATGTATGGTGTTGCCCTACCTTAAGGGTTTGATAATAAAGAAGAATGTTTATCTATTTCTATCTTGTTATTCTTGGGTTATTTTTATTATCATAATATCTTTGGGTTAGATCTACAACAAGTGGTATCAGAGCACTTTCTTGGGCAAAAAAGTGGAGAATTTTTTTTTTTTTTTAAGGATTTCGGGAGCGACGAGTTTGCAGATCAGGTCTGTACATTTTGGTGCAAGATCTGTAAAATCTAATTACAGATCTGGATTCTTTGTGCAAAAATAGTCGAATTCAAAAAAAAATCAGTTGAATCGGAGTCCGGATGAAGGAGATATCGCTAATCTAAAAATTAGTGGGGTTGCAGACAATTTCTCAGGGTAGCGAGTTTGTGGCGCAGATCTGGACGTCCTAGTGCAAGATCTGCAAAATCTAATTGTAGATCTGGATTCTTTGTGAAAAAATACCCAATCTCAAAAAAAAAAATCAGTCGAATCAAAGTCCGGATGAGGGAGATATCGCTGATTTAAAATCGGCTCTTTTTTCATAAATTTTGGATGACGACGGGAGAGTAGCGGCGCAGATCTGAAATTCTAGTATCTGAATCAGGATTTCTATCACATGGGCAGATGCAGAACGGTTGTTCCATTTCCAAAAACATGTTATAATAGGGATTCTGAGCAATATTGACGAACTTCTGACCATTTCAAATTTTCGCCAAATTTTTTGTGATGGCGGGCCCAAATCGGAATTTGAGGGACTTGTATAAATTTGATGGCTCTCATCCGGCTAGATGGCTAGCACAAATGGAGCAGTATTTCAATCTGAATCGCATCTTAGATGATGAGACTCAGTTTATGGTGGGGAGCATGTACTTGGACAATGAAAGACGACAATGGTGGCAAGAGCATCAATGTTCCAATAGAAGGTTTTGGACTTGGGACATATTCACAAAAACTATTATGGACCACTTTGGCCGAAAAATTAATCTTGTTGATAAGCTCACACAGACAGACATATTGCCTAGCAAAGATTTTATTTTTACAAAAAAGAAGGAAACCATGGAACCTAAAGGGTCATTTTCTACTGATGTTTCCTTATTGCAGGTTCATGGATTGATTCAGAAAGAGAAGATCATTGTTTCTATAAATCCTAGTTGCAAGCATAATTTCATCAATGCTAATTTGGCAAAAACGTTGCAAGTTCCCGCAAAACACATTGAAAACACACAAGTGGATGATGAGGATGTTCAAGTGTATAAGGATTTGAAGATTTCTATGGATAAGTATGTGTTGCATGGTGATTTTTATACTTCAGAGATGGATAACATGGATGTTGTTTTGGGATATCCTTTGATGGAATCTGTGGGTACGGTCAATATTAATGTGCAAAAGAAATTCCTGAAGCTCTGGTATAAAAAGAAGAAAATTACATTACAGATATTTCCATCAATAAACAGGTAGAGTCCACGGAGGTTGACGCAGAAGATGTTCCAAGGACTGACATATCAGATGATGAGCATATGATGGTCGACAATCAAACACAAACAGAGGCTGAAGCTGAAAAGGTAACAGGTGCTGACACATCTGATGAGGATTCAGTGGTTGAAGTCATTGGAAACGAAGACACTACAACAGGCACCACAGCAGGGTGAATTAAAGAAAAAGGCACCGTGGGTTAAAACTTCAACATATCATCACCCCGCAAGAAAACAACCAACAAGATGGCAACCAATTAGTCATAAGGACAACAACCCCCGTATGACGGATAGCGAGGAGCGACAATCCACCTACTACACATCAACACAGAAGAGCTGCCACGGTCAACTTCCATCTCAAGCGAACGAGGCACCAGCGAGATCGAGGGTTCACCTTTCTCTTGGATGGCTAGATGCACGTGCATG